>OY811979.1:5534168-5734709 GCA_963681505.1 Eunapius fragilis | reverse complement strand
TGTTCCCTTCCTTTTAGCACCACCATTGCCTCCAATTCCTATATCCCACCAACTTTTTCGTTAGAGAATGTTTTTCTTTACTTGTTTCCTCTATTTTTTAATTATCCTTTTTTATCGATTATTAATACTGGAAAGTGCCCCCCCCCCCCCCCCCCCCCCCCCCCCCCCCCCCCCCCCCCCCCCGCCCCCCCCCCCCCTCCGCTTCAATTACCGTCACGAGCAAACGCCCGCTTTTGTTTGGGATCACTGTAAGGAACGCGGGAGAATTCTAACACGTCGTCTGCTCTCCTCTTTTGTTTGCACAATTCTAAATATACGTAAATGTCGCCATGGGAACGCTTCTATTTTACACTAGCATGCGTCGGAGTCGCTGGACTCAGACGACGAGCTGGCTTCTGAATCTCTCCTAAGATGAGGATCGGCTGTGACATCGCTTCTCGCTCTTTGCCTTTTTGGCGCGATTGTGAGGGGCTTGCTTCGTACCTCTCGAACCGATAGCTCGTCAAATAAATACCCATAGCAGATCAGAACACCGTAACCTGTTGGTAAGCTTACGAACGTGTCCCGACCACGGACCACGTCTTCGATGACTCGGAACTGTTCGTCCTTAACTTTGGCATACCCAATACGTTCACCCGCCGACTGAATCGCACGTATTACCAGTACATCATCCATCTCTAGCCTTACCGCCATAACCGATAACTTCGATTGATAACTAGAATATGCAATTAGCGCATACCTCAAATCTGATTGGTCGCTACAACATTCCGGCGCAACTGGACAGAAATTTGATTTGTACAGGAGGACACCAGACCCACTACTCGCGTAGTCGGTGATGTATTCCATCCGCAGCTGCAATGTGGGTCTGGGTACGAGACTAGTACAGATATATACACGCACGCATCACACAGATAAGCACAGTGCCTTGCTCAACACTATTAATAACAAATCATTTCAATTGAAATGTTTGTGATAGGGTGTTTTAGTCATGTTTGTGATAGGGTGTTTTAGCAGAGGTCTACATATTATCTCTGCTAAAACACCCATTTCAATTGAAATGATTTGTTATGAAATAATTCTATTTATAGCACTCAATTAGTGACATTGGCAGAAATCGGCTTGATCGACAATTCAGAAGTAAGCGCCAGGTTATATGGGCCTGTTAGTGCACGCAGTAGTCTTTCTATCTGTGTACACGTTTCCCCGTGGCACGTACTATCTTCGTACATGTCGCGTGCACGACATTAAGTGCGATGGCGTAAACTATGAGTTATCGTGTATATGGTGTACGTGACACTGTCGTATTACTATAAGTTCAAGCTCAGTAACACCTAAAGCTTCCCACACGCTGTGATGTTTACGAGCTATTGTCACATACGGATAGCTATTAGGCTACCTAGCCAATCTCACAAAGCGGGTTCCCAGACCCATTTGTTTACGTCTGTAGTCTGCGAGGTGCCGTTCGGATCCTTGTCAAGTATTGCGTAACATCGAACGACAGTAGGTATGTGTTAGTAGCAATATGGACTGCAATTAAACTATTATCGCACACACCTGAACGTGCTTCAACGTGCCATACAATCCTTTTGTGCCTCACATACGCTTCGTACATGTCTTCCTTGGAATAGCTTGTAAGCTTTTATCAGGCATTGCAAATGTGTATAACCTATTTTATGGTGTCCCCACTTGGCCAACTGTTTGCCAGTGTTCATCATCTTTTAAATAGCAAAGGCATGATGACAGTAAATTAATTTTTAAAATGTACATCTTTGCGAAGGCTGTATAAATAAATTGACACCAGCCCTCTTCTTGTGCATGATTAATATTACCAGCTTTACCAGCTCAAAGTTCACATTTGCCACTGGCCATGGCTGTTAAATATGGTACACAAATGAACATAGGTGGTATAAAAAGGATCCTGAATGTTTCAAGATTGTGGCTCTCACAATTTAACCTGGATAAACAAAGTGAATTGTTAAATCCATACACATCTTACACTTTAATTTTTTTGTTCACACATACCCACACAAGTGCATGCGTATAATTGGGACTACAAAAATTTTGCATGGAGGGTTTGGATAATCACCATAAAAATATCAGCATCACCAAAACAGTGCTTGAAGATTTCACACATGTTTGGATCAACAAGCATTGCAATCAAAAAAATCTGGTGAGGCCAGGGTATGTTGTTATGTCGTTGCTACGCTTTTTGTGCATGAGAGGAATTCATGTTTGTAGTCCCGATTATAGAAGCCGTGGCTAATTGCGAGTTTACGGTATATGCAGCAAATGTAGCTTACTTTTCACTAAGACATTCCTGTGGTAGTGTTTGATATGTAGTATATACATGTAGATCTAAGTTAAATTTGAGATTCATTCTAACTTAAGCACTAGATGGTCCTATTTGAACTGGCTATGATACATTGTAACACCCCTGTGATAACTCTACCAAATTCATATAGGAACTTCGGCCCAAATATTTTAAATATTTGGCCAACCACTTGAGAATGAAATATGGTGAAAAAAAAAAAGTGTTAGGCAAGCACCTCACAGAGCACTGATATAAACTGAGTCAAGATTGGGTATGTTCAGCTAACCTTGCACTACAACTTCCAATATACCATGGCTATGTTTCATTTTATAACCCATGCTTCTCAATCTCCTGTGTGGTAGAACTTGTCGCTAACATTAAAACGATCCATGAGGTATAGTACAACATACATGTACAAATCCTATCAAAACCACATTTGTGCCCTTCCACAGAAAAAATATGGAGCACTGTCATCATGTACATTTACAAGTGTGGGTGTGTGTTTTTGTGTGTGTGTTTGTGTGTGTTGCTTATCACAAACACACATACATTTACACAGTGCTTGTGTGTATATTACCAAGATCTGTGTGCACAAGTAAATAAAAACATTCTCTAACGAGAGAGTTGTTGGTATATAGGATTGACCAATGCTGGTGTAAAAAGCATGGAAACAAGAGTGACAGAAATTTTACTGGAAAATTGAAATAGGCCTATATTTAGCCCATTAGTCAGGCATGCGCTGTTATATTGTGAGTGTGCTAAATATAGGCCTATTTCAATTTTCCAGTAAAATTTCTGTCACTCTTGTTTCCATGCTTTTTACACCAGCATTGGTCAATCCTATATACCAACAACTCTCTCGTTAGAGAATGTTTTTATTTACTTGTTTCATAAGTTTTTTTTCGCCCTATCATAGTCAATAATCATAATTATTATAAGAATTAGTAGAATGTATGATGATGTGTCCTCGCCCACACCGTCTTCTTCTTCGGGGCCGTCCTTCTTGTCATGCTTGTTCGGGCCAGGGGGGCAGCACTGCTGGTGGTGGTGGGGACAGCACTGGTGGTGCCGGTGGGGGCAGCACTGGTGGTACCGGTGGGGGCAGCACTGGTGGTGGTGGTGGGGGCAGCACTGGTGGTGGTGGTGGCGGGGTGAAGGGGAGAGGAGTCGGAGGATGAATGTAGTCATCCTCTTCCTCCTCTGACCCCTTGTTGGTGAAAAAACATCTGAGGTCTTCAGCTGCCATCTACATGTACGTGACAGAGAGTATGATTAAATTTTTACCTCTTTCTTTTTAGTGCAAAGCCTAGAATCCACAGAGTATTATTTCTTTTTGCAAAGTGCACTATTCAGCGGGTGAATGACTTTTATACCTTGCAAAGCCTTAACACGTGTGTAGAGACTGTGCTGTGATTCTATTGGTCCAATTCCATCATATAAATGACAGGGAGGGAAGGGATGTATGTGTATCAGTTTTGCTAAAAATCTATTGGTCAAATTTGATCCAGTAATAATGCTCCCATCTAAACATGGAGGTGTAGCCGACTTTTGTATAGATGGATAGTGTGGGAACTCAGGAAGTGAACTACATGGCTCAGTGTAGATCGATAAGTAAGGAAGCCTTATCAGATTAAAACAATTAACTGTACACACAGTTGAGTCACCATGCATGCTTTAGTGAATGGTTTTGTGCAGATCTGTGCTGTACATAGTCGGGCGGGCCCTACTACCGCGTTTGGTCAGGTAGTAGGGTGACAAGCCCGACCAAACGGGCCGCCCGACTATGCTGTACAAATGTTGCATGCATACACAGCTTTTTAATGTTAATACAGCTTTTTAATGTTAATAAAACATGCCATAACATACCTTTGGGTGGTAGTGGTAGTTCTGTGACCCCTGCGGTACTGCGTCCTCTCGGAAGCACATTTAGCCAATCGGACAGCGGGGTCATTCCAATACCGACTCCTTTTAGAAGCTCTAATGGCAGCTGAATTGTCCTCGTATTAGCAGCGCGGTTTGCCTCGAGGTCCTCTTCATATAGCCGCCTTTTAGCAGCACGGTTCTCCTCGAGGTCCTCTTCATATCGCCGCCTTTAAGCAGATCGCTTAGATTCAATATCTGCGTTGTACTGTCGCATACAGAGGCCTTCTTCTTTTCGGGATCGGCCTTGTAGTTGTCGCGCACAGAGGCCTTCTTCTTTTCGGGATCGGCCTTGTAGCTGTCGCTAACAGAGGCATTCTGATTGGCCTTGTAGAACGCTCGGGCTTTAGCTTTGTTCTCGTCTTGCTTCTAGAGGTATTCCGCTCGTTGCTTAGACACTTCTTTGATTACACGAAGGCATTTTTAGCAACTTCACTATATATTAAATAGCCAAAGTAACAACTAGACTGCGATAAGAACACCAAATATATTTAGTGCAGGTTAGAGACCTAAAATTATTAATAAAAATCTATATATACATTTTAAAATAGAACTTGATATGTGTCTATATGGATAACGTGCCGGTGAATTTCGAAGCGATTGGTACTATTCCCGTCCTTCTAAACCGTTTCTAGCTCGAGTTATACCTTCCTAAGAAGAAGAAGACGACGACGATGGAGAATTATTTTAGGACTGGGCACGAGAAACAGGAAATTGTTTGTTTCTCTATAACCACACCGTTTTATGCCACGGTACCAACGTAGAACTGTAGATCGTTGTGCTCTCATTCCATCGCGATAAAGAGATAAGCGATCCGTTTCTCCGTTGTCCCTCCAGACGCTAGTGAAGTTTTATTAATGACATTCATCAACCCTCAATCAATCCTATATTGAACCTGCTGCCGCAGGTTCAGATATGGAAAGAAGGGGTTAATTTGCTAAATAGTTGTCCAGAAGTTATAGAAGTCTCACACACACAAGCACACAAGCATGCAGATACACACATTCTTGGTGATACAAAAGTGGAATTGTGGTTAATTAATGTGCAAATGTAGGAGGGGCTAATCCTTTGTGTGTGTGTAGCCATGGTGTGTGTGTCTAGACCTATCACCAAGATCTGTGTGCATATGGAAAGCAGGTTTAATCCTTGTGTGTATGTGCATATCACAAACACACACACATTTACACACATGAGGCTTCTATAACTTTTAGTCAACTAAAACATATATTTAGCAGATTAACCCCTCCTTTCCATTTGCACACAGATCTTGGTGATATACACGCATACACATAAGCACACAATACCTACTGCTATTTTATTTTGAAGCTCATATATGGAGGATGGAGGTCGACCTGTGTACACTGTGGGTAGATTGATTGAGAGAAGCAGTGCCTGGTTATACCAGTACATGTATGCTTCAAATTGAACCCACACTGACTTTGTGATATTAACACACACACACACACACACACACACACACACACAGACACACGCACACACGCACACACACAAACACACACACACACACACACAGGTACTGTTATTTTGTTGGGTATCATACAATCTTTTGATGCCCGCATATGGAGATTGACCTGTGGATAAGCAGTGCCTAACTGTAGTATGTGTATGCCAAATCCAGTATGCTTGCAAATTGAACCCACACTGACTTTGTGATATTAACACACACACACACACACACACACACACACAGACACACGCACACACACACACACACACACACACACACAGGTACTGTTATTTTGTTGGGTATCATACAATCTTTTGATGCCCGCATATGGAGATTGACCTGTGGATAAGCAGTGCCTAACTGTAGTATGTGTATGCCAAATCCAGTATGCTTGCAAATTGAACCCACACTGACTTTGTGATTTAATACGCACACATAAACACATGCACACACATGCGCACACACACATACAGGTACTTATTTTGACCTGTTGGGTATCATACAAGCGTTTGATGCCCATGCATGGAGGTTGACGTGTGGGTGTTGAGCTATACCTAGCTGTGGTAGCCAAATCCAGTATGCTTGCAAATTTAACCCACACTGACATCGTGTTGTTACACGCACACACAACACACACTCACACACGCACGCACACACACACACACATACACACACACGCAGGGCAACACACACACAAATACACATACACACAACACACACACACACACACACACATGGCCTTGTCACATAGCTTCGTTGATACACCTACATGCCTGGGGCAGACTTAATTTCTTTACTCCTGCTAAAAATAATATAGGCCTAAATTATAATTCATTAATTTTGTCAAGGCCACTAGGGCCTTCCTTAAAAATCACACCCATTTGTCATGGCAGTTTTAAAAAAATGCAAATAAAAATAAACAAAGGTGCACATGTATAAAAAGAACACTTAAGGTTGTGCCTCTCACAATTTAGAACCTGGATAAAGACAGTGAATAGTTAAATATAAAGGGTCAAATAATAAGGGAAAATGTAATAATCCTACAGTATATTGTAGGCATTATGTTTGTGTCTGTATAGGATTATTACATTTCTCTTTATACCCTTGTTTCCTTCCTTTTTACACCACTATTGCCTACCAATCCTATATGCCACCAACTTTCTAGAATGTTGTCAATATCAGGTACTGTTACATATATATATGTGTAAAGCCAATTGTTTAATATTAATTTCTATAGGCCAAACAGACAGAGATGGTCAAAACAAGTTTCCACCAATGTGTACATATTATTGGGCTACTCATCATGCAAGGTAATTAAGTTATAGTGTGTTGCGAAGGTCAACAGATGAATGCATCTACAGTGATCAGCAATTTACATTGTATTGTGGTGCAATCTTCTGTAAACACACATGGTTATGTGTAACAATGGTTGGAATGTAAGCTTGAAAATGTTCTATATTCGTCATACCATGATTTGCTTGTTTCAATGTTTTCATATTATAAACTTTCCGCTCTTATTTGTGGTAATCCACTAGTTGTCATTATCAGTGCTATTATGAAACCAGGTATGGTAAAACCATTGACAATGCTGATCGAACACTTATTTTCATCACATCACTTACCTGTAGTACAGAAATGGTCACCTTATCACATGTTTGGTACTGATAAAGTCAGTATATAGCCTTGCTTACTAGGATTTGTTAGTGCTTCGTCATTACTGCTTTGCCTCACCATTGGCAGTGTACTACTAGAGTGGGGAGTACTGTTCTACTTCAAGAACATGGCTGAATACCAATTGTCCATATCATATAATTAAGACATCCCTCTTCCTACTCTATGTTAATCATATACTGACACATCTTCCCTTCATCTCAGGTGCATGCCAACAGTTCACCCTCAGTTACCCACCTAAGGGTACCTACTCATGTCCTGGAAGCAACATTACATATACCTGTGTTCTTTGCTCAAGCTTTGCTGGTGTGACCACAGTGTGGAGAGGATCAGCCTTTAACCCTCTGAACGCCTGATGTGTATCTTATTGCACTGTAATGCATGGTATTGAACGAAGTGCCAATCAAATGGTAAATAGCCTAACCATGAATTATTAAATCCTGGTACCAGTGAGGTGGGACTCCACAATATACATGCAATCTGCACATTTAGAGCTAACAAATCACACATGTACCCATGGTAACTGCTGACATGCATATGCAGCCATGCACTAAACCAACATATCACCTCTCCTCCAATAAAAATGTGCAAACCTACTGTGGACCTGGAAGTACAGTGTTAACAATTTTTTTGTGCAGTAGTAATTTGCAAAGTGATGCAAATTATTACTATATTTGTAAGCACAGTCCCCACACTGCTTCTTTATCACAACTCCCAAATCCTCCCTCTTAACGATGGAGTGTAACATGGTGTACATGTTTACCTCATCAACCACAGTTGCATCCTAGCTCTTTCACACCATGTAGTCTTTTAACATGCTTTATTTCAGAAGAGTTGAAAGAGACATCCACAAGCCTTGAATAGCAAGATGTGTATGACTTATAACAATTTCATGAGAACAGATTGTCATGCATATAATTATGCCCTTGGCCTTTAAAGGGTTAACTGTCCCTCCACTGAAAACCATGCAGTAAACCAACTATCACTATCCCAGAAGTCAGGTGGAGTTGTCAATCCAACTGCTGGCGGATCATGTGGCAATCTCTCAGCTGTGACAACAAATGTCTCCACTGATGGATATTGCTACACATCTGTCCTCACCATTCCTGCTGTTCAGGGTCTGAATGGGACCACAGTTATGTGTGTGGATGGTGTTACTGGAGCTGTTGTGGGAAATGGTAGTGTGATTGTGAAGGTGGCAGGTGGGTGATATGGTGTCTTGACATCTTATAAACAATATGACCAGGGTTTTCTAACTTCCTCTCGGCCTGTGATTGTTTAACATATATGAGCTGCACATTGTCACTAAGTAATGCTATTATAGTTAACACATACTTGTCCCTCCCAACCTCGACCCCTCCCACTGCTGGTGGTGTTCCTACCAGCTACAATGTCAGTATCAATGACAGCAGTAGTCACATGGTCATACCTGATAATGGATCATCACTGTACACGCACACCTTCACTGGACTGATCAGTGACACACTCTACACTGTATCAGTGGTGGCCATCAACTGTGCTGGGACCAGCAATGCGACATCTGAAACAGAAGTGACATGTAATTAAGTGTTTCTTCCATGGTGTGTGCGAGTACGTGTGAGTGAGTGCGTGAGTGTGTGAGTGAGTGTGTGTGTGTGTGGGTGTGCATCACTACATATTCTAACATGTTGCATTGGACCACCTTTCTTGGCTAGTGAAGCTTGGCTTGATACTTCACCACAGCCACTAAGATCTCAATTGTATCCATATAAGTCTTCATATGGAGGGAAGGGGAGGAGGGGTATCCTCGCAAGCCATCGAGATGCACACTCCCCGTGTGGGTGTGAGCTATTTCAAGCAGTGTGTACTCTGATCATTGCCTCCATCAAACCATTTCTTCCATTCACAGTGGCACAGCCTCCAAACAGTAACAGTATCAGTGTTATGTTTATTCTGTATAGTACCGAGACCCTCCCCCTTCTGTACATCAAGTGGACACCTGTGGTAAGCAATAATATGTCTCATGACCCAGTGATGAACCTTTGGTCACCTCCAGGGGGGCATGTGACCATGTACACAGTGAGGGTTGTTGGTGATGGTACCTCTGTTGGTGAAGGCACCACTAACTGTACCACTTCAACATGTCTCTATGTCCAAGAAATCTCTACCTTTGCCACCAGTTATGTCATCTTTATTGCTTCCATAAATGGAGATGGAGATGTGGGTGCTGCAAATAATTCAACTATTAATGGTTAGTCTATTATACTTAATTAATTTTTACGGCCAGATCTAAAGTATTATCTCATGGCAAGATCATGCCAAAGTAATATTTTCCTCATATTTATATATAACTCACTTATTTGATTTCATAGGAGAACTACAATACCATTATCTAACATAACAGAAACGTATGATAATGTATAATGAAAATGTATGATCAAATAAGAAACAAAAGACACTGTATGTTTAAACATTTACTTCCAGTCATCAACAACATTGCAGTGGTGATTGTCCCGTTAATTTTTTCCAGACATGTATGTAATTTTAATGAACAGCAGCATGATTGATTTTGATTTTCCCAGTCATCAACAATTTCACAGTGGTGAACTATGGTGTTTCCAATGCATCCATTCAATGCACATTTCGGGACAACCAGTCTCTCTACTGCTTGGTGTGCTGCAATACTGATTCAACAGCTCCTCCTAACTCAAGTGTGTACAACATCTCCTCTACCAGAGGCAGAGAGGTGACTGTTGACCTTGATGGCCTCACCAGTGGTCAGACTTACTACTGCAAGGCAGCAGCTACCAACAACAATTCCAGTCCTTACAACTGCACCTCCCCAGGATTTGGTGGTGCTAATGTGTTTATCACCTTAACTACAATGCTAACATCAAAGGACACACCTAACACAGGTGATGATCTTTGGGCATGAAGACATCAATACCTGTATCATTAATCATTCACACACATTATCTCTGCCCACATTAGGAGTTGAGTTGCCTCTTCCAGGTATATTGCAGTGCCATTATTCCCTATGTAATGACAACCTCATCTGTTGGCAGACCAGGTGGTGATAATCCTACTTGCCACTCTCCTACCGTTGTGGTGGTGACCATGGTAACCATCATGGTCATTTGTGTCCAGAAGATGAGAAAAGATTTATTTCAAACACATGGAAACATTCATGTGCGATTTACATGCTCTTGATTGTACAATTGATACACACATCCAACCATGTGATACACACATCATTACCTACAAGGGTGCAAGGTGAATATATTGTTGCACTGGATTCATAATTAAAACTATCCATGAATGCACATGAGGAAGCAGAGGATATTATTGTGGTAGCAGCTGTAACCAAACATGTGTTTATCATTACTGTACATGTATTAATTAATATAATTATATATATATAATTAATAAATTGCAAGCTCGGTTTCAGTGTATTATGTAAAATTTATTTTTACATATAGGACTACCTAAACATTATAATTTACAGACAGGCAATATACATAGCTGATCCATGAGTTACGACATGTTATGGCAATTAGGGTTAGAAGAGTTACACGATCTTCACTGTGCAAATTTGGAGTCACTGGATCATGAATTGCGCAACCATGTTGCCACCACTTATGGAATAATAAGAAACTCAGTTCTAAACTCGTCTTCCTACTTTCATTTTGTGTTAGGCTTGGCTATGGACTGTATGCACGATGGCCTAGAAGGAGTTGTTCAGCTCCAGACAAAAGAAATGTTGCAATACTGCATAAGGAATCGCATGTTTACAGTGGAACAACGACTGGCTGCATTTGCCTTTAGCAAAAGCGATGCAGCCAATAAACCTACACCATTGTCAATGGAAAAGATACACTCAGATGATGGAAAGCTGTGCGAGTCAGGTTAGTTTATTAATGTATATGCATGTAATGAGTAAAATTTTCCCTTTCTATACTGTAGCGTCATGCACAGATGTGGTGTCTGGCAAGAGCTTTACCCCTTTTAATAGGTGATCTAGTTCCACAAGAGGATGAAAAATGGAAGCATTTCATCCAGTTGTTGGTCATCATCATCTTTGCTTCCAACATAACAACATCCATGACAAGTGATGTGCAGCAACTGATTGAAATGTATCTTACTGACTTCAAGCGGTTATTTACTCGGCGTCTAACTCCCAAAATGCACTACTTGATTCATGTTGCTACATGGATGAAAAGGTATATATGATGTATTATTTTGAAAGTGTGTGCTAATGTGCTGAATTAATTATAGGTGTGGACCTATAGTACATTTATGGTGCATGCGGTTTGAAGCGAAGCACTGTTACTTCAAGTATCTTGCCAGAGTGTCACGCAATTTTAAGAACATTCCCAAGACGTTGGCAACACGACATCAAAGGTTGTCAGTATGCGAGAAAAGTAACAGTTTTGCATTATATATTTTTAATTAGGTATATGTGCTGGTTGCTCTCGGAGAAGAAGTGGTATTTAAAAGAACGCATCCTTTGTGGGAGAGGTACTTGTTATATGTATGAGTGACCTTTTAATATGTACAAGTAAATAAAAAACATTCTCTATGAGAAAGTTGGTGGCATATAGGATTTGAAGACATGGTGGTGTAAAAAGGAAGGAAACAAGGGTCTAATAATAAGGGAAAATGGAATAGTCCTATATTTAGCACACGAACAACATACTATATCCTACATATAGAAATGTGCTAAATATAGGACTATTCCATTTTCCCTTATTATTAGACCCTTGTTTCCTTCCTTTTTACACCACCATGTCTTCAAATCCTATATGCCACCAACTTTCTCATAGAGAATGTTTTTTATTTACTTGTTTCATTGATTTTTATTCATACCCGATTATGGGCCGTATAGCATGTTAAGTAATCCATCTTGATATGAGAGGAAGGTTGTAAAGGTACGACATACCTTTGAGTGACCTTAACTCTTTCGCCGCCACGAGATGCACGTTCAGGACTATGGCAATATCGCTGTCTTTTTTCAGGATCTGCTCGATACCTTGCACGTCGAGAGGTCCGTTCCTTTTCAGGATCTGAGGGGGCTTTAAGGGGCGGCCGAAATAGAAGAGAGGTTATTAATTGTCGCCCCAGCGCGATCGAACCCACGAACGCATTTTGTATCGGGCCAGACTGAAGCAGGCAGCACCCTCTCTCCCCCCCCCCCCCCCCCCCCCCCCCCCTTCCTACAGTCTACTAATCGCATCTCGATACCTTGCGCGTCGAGAGGTCCGTTTCTTTTCAGGCTCTGCTCGATATTTTTCACGTTGAGAGGCCCGCTTCTTTTCAGGCTCTGCTTTGTAGTTCCGCTCGGGCTGAATCTAATACGTCGACTCTAGTTTTGAGGTACTATGCTCGTCGTCTTTTCCTGACGTGAAGGCATTTTGAAAAAAAAAAGAACTTCACTAAGTTACAAAGAGCGTCAAACTTACAACGATCGAATAACAAGAACGATTATAGTACGCACGTGCACGTTGTTAAAAATACATAATCGCCACAGTTAATTACCACTACGTGTAGTGCCCAGACCGTACACATTTGATTACATGATGTATACTGCTAATACTTCGTATAAAGAGCGAAGTAGGACCTATCCGCGTCGTGTCAGTGCAGTAAGCTTAACTATACGTGATTTGCTAACACAACCACCGATATATGTCATGTAGCATCGAGACGTTTTGACCACAGAAGCGAAAATGCCAGCGAATTCTGAAGCCATTGGTGTGATTTTCATTTCTTAAAAGTGTTCCTATCCCGAGTTATGCGTGGTCAAGAACAAGAAGAAGAACGAGAAATACGTGGGACTGGGTACGAGTTTCGAAAATTGTTTTGTTCTCTACAACCACGCGGTTCTGTGACATCAAACAAACACGAAACTACTTGTTGTTACCTTCTTGTACGACGACGATAACAAGATAAGCCATCCGCTCGTCGGGAGTCTTGTTAGAAGCGGGTCGCGTTTTTTTAATGACATTCATAATCGGGGTCAAATCCTATATGAGAGTTACTAACGTAACTCTCGATAAATATCGTAGGAAAGCAGTGTGCTCTTGGAGATCTTGACATCGCAGAACAGATTGTAACCAAAGTGGGGCTAGGAATAACCTTATCTACATATTTAGAATTGTGCAACAAAAGAGGAGAGCAGACGCGACGTGTTAGAATTCTCCCGCGTTCCTTACAGTGATCCCAAACAAAAGCGGGCGTCTGCTCGAAGCGGAGGGGGGGGGGGGGGGGGGGGGGAACTTGCCAGTATTAATTAAATCGATAAAAAATGATAATTAATATAAAAGATAGAGGAAACAAGTAAAGAAAAACATTCTCTAACGAGCCATATCCAGAAATGCCCCATACATTGGAGGACATTCATAAAAAAAATTCCAAATTGAATTCTATAACATTTTTGCATATAGCGGAATTTTTTTTCTTTCCACTATAAAAATTTGAGTTTCAGATTTGTATGGATTATGAAGTTAAAATCAAGATACGTTTTTTAATTACTACATAGTTGACGTAATTTTTTGGGGTGGGGTGGGGGGGTCGATTAACTAACTATTAAACGAATTAACAATTTTTATGAGCACCAGTACAAGTGTGCCTTGGCGCTCTTCACTATTCACTTGTATTAGTGTTACGTCATCACTTAAATTTACAACTTACTCTTAACAGAAAGCTCTGTGAACCAGGTAACATTTCTATTTGCTATAGAGACCTTTTTGATCTCCTTGACGACATTCTTAAAGCATTAATAGCATTTAAATTTTAATTGCAGCACATTTAAATTTTACCAGGCCATGTGTCATATGAATTGGTAGCATGCAGCTTGTCAATGAAAAATCGTGTGACTTGAGGCTGATAGTCATGAGCAACTTCAGTAACATTGCATTGAAAATACGACACATCCTGTACTACACAATACACAACATACTCCTTGCCACAACATCAGCCATCACTGCTTTTGTACACACAATCTCCCTTGTCTGTTCCACTCCATGTTTTCTGCTCGTGAGACTGTATTCATTCCAACAATTCTACAAGAACTGAGTTAAGTAATACTACAGAATATAACCTACATGTACATACTCACCTTCCAGCCAGATATGGGACAGTTATGTGGTATGCATTTGATGTAGAGTTATCACAAGCATCTGTCATAACCCACTGTATGTGTCAGATTCATATGTTCATATACTGTAGGAACAGTTAGTACACATTAACTTGTACCTTGCCATTCGATGCATAATTAAGAAGAGCTTTGACCTTCTCAATTGCATTCTTCATGGACGTCTCTTTCTACACAATTATGTAGCTATGCAATGGTAATGTATATAGTAGCAGGGAAAGGGAGATGTGTTTGCCTGAACAAATGACTGTAGTTGCCATGATGGAGGACCCATGGAGTTACAACTCTGAACGAGGCTATGACAAAGATTCCTGAAGCACAACAATGAAAAACTTCTGGTCATCATGGTCATCGTCACCAGTGAATATCCCTACAACGCAACGTCAAACGTATCACATACATGTATTGTGTACTTACCAGAGCTGTCAAGAAAGGATCTTGAAGGTGGTGTTACTGCTACTGATGTAGTAGCGGGCGCTTCCGTCATGAAGAGTAGTACCGGTTGAGCATAGTGTTCAAAAAACTGTATATTTCTCGCTGGTGGGGAACAGACTCAAGCCAAATGACTGGGGAGGAGGACATAGTAAAGATAGTAAAGCTTGTAAAACCCCCAAAGGGAGCACACATACGAGCTATATGGAAGGTTACACTTCCAATTATAATGGAAGGGTTGCTCATATCCCCTGCATGTGACTTCCACCCCCTCGACTGTTTGGTTCCCTGTGACTATAAGTGTCGATCTTTGGCAGTGCCCTGCCCCCTGGGGTAGTACTGCATCATTATATGCGACCAGGGGAACACACCTTCCAATGGAGGAGGGGACTCCCCTTTCAGCACATGGGGGATATTGCGATAGTAATGTGATTATTTCACCATCACATATGTTCTGCCCTGATACTTTCCACTGTGTGCTGGAGCCAGTCCCAGTGACCACATGCTATAGCGCCAGACAATTCCTGCTATAGTGTGCTACTCACAAATGAAGAGACGTACCTCCTACAGCCAACAATATAACCAACAGTACACATTTAATCTCCAACGCCATAAATCAATTTCTTATATATGTTGGTTTTGATACGACAAGCGACACCACGTGTAGATCGCATCTTTTGGAAAAAAAAAAAGAAGAAAAAACAAAAAAAATTGCTTAACTTGGGTTGGTGTGTTAGTGGTGCAATTTATCTCTGTAGAGGTTATGACTCATCCTCCCCCTCCCCTACCACCCCTCTCCCCTCTTCCACCCAAAGGTGAGAGGCATGTGGTGGTCACAAGAGGCCCATTACGGCTTATAGAGCAGGGAGACTAGCCACTCCCATAAGATTGTTCCTTGCTGTGGGAGGTGGGGAACCTGGGGCAATAGTAGCTTCTTGACGGCATCGAACTTCTCTTGGAAAGCTCCTTTCTCGTTTTCTGACGAAAAAGTAATTTCGAGAGTCAGTCCAGTGGCGTAGCCCGAGGGGTTTCCAGAGTATATTCACAACCATGGTATTACTCATTCCTTAGTGAATATGCTCAGGAAACCCTCTGACTACGCCACTGCAGTCTGTGTCAGCCCCACCCCCCGGAGTCGTGCAAGAACGCCACCAATATTGGAGAGGGGGTCTGCAAAGGATGTCCCTACCACGATGATATCATCAAAATACATTAGGCAGCTCGACCATTTCAACCCGCTCAGAACTCTGTCCATTAACCGCTGGAAGGTGGCAAGCGCATTGCACAGCCCAAACGGCATGACTTTAAATTGGACTTCCGCGGTGTGGTGAAAGCAGTCTTCGGCTGGTCTTCCTCGGCAACTTCCACCTGCCAGTATCCACTAGCAAGTTAAGATCCAGCGTTGTGAAATATTTCGACCCACCTTTTGTCCTAGCGTGTCCAAAGTATCGTCCACTCGAGGTAACGGATACGCATCTTTCCGGGTAACTTCATTCACCTTCCTATAGTCAAAACCTAGCCAACCCATCTTTCTTCTTCGCGAGGACCACAGGAGATGACCAGGGACGGTCCGAATGCTGAATGGCTCCTTGATCCAGCATTTCTTGAACTAGCCGTTTAACTTCGACTCTGCGGGCCTGTGGTATGCGGCGAGGAAGACGATGTACTGGCTGGGCATCGCCTGTGTTGATATGATGCTTCATCACTGATGTGCGGCCCGGTCCACTGCTGCTGAGAGACAAATGTCCGAATATTCTGTGAAGAGTGAATACAACTGCTCCTTTTCAACATCACTGGTGCAGTTACCAGACTCAAGCACCATGTTCCAAATAGTCGACTGGTCTTCCTGTGACAGTTTACATTTCGTACCAATCGCTGAAACTCTGACAGTGCAGTTCTCTTCAATAGACTCCATCTTAGCCAATTTCACTCCTTTCTTTAGAACTACCTGCTCATTGCGAGGATTAAGTACCCGCACAGGAATCAACCCATTTTTGACAGGACATACCAAACCTCGAGCACCATCACTCCGAGGCGACTGGAAGCTTCACTCTCCACGAGCCACGTACCCTCGTTAGCACTAGTCTGCATCACCATCAGCTCCACTTCACTGCTAGGTGGTACCACCACTTTCTCCATTGTCACCAGTCCAAAAGTCTCTCCAAGCAGAGATGCAGCAGCATCAGAGGGGCTGCACTGGATCTGCACAGATGAGCTATCATGAGGAAAGTCAGGGTTTTCATGTTAAAGTCAATCAGACATTTATGCTTCTCAACAAAATCTAACCCAAGGATGGCTTCATGGACGGTGTGGTCACTTGTTACAATGAGGGTCACTTCAGTTGGCGCATTCTGTCTCCCAAGAACACAAGAAACTTCCCAAATCCTTTTACAGACAATGCGGAACCATTGACGCCAACCAGTCTCTTGCCCTTCCACTCCTGGAGCTGATGTACACGTGAGCATCTTCTAATTTGGAGATCCGGCTCCAGACATCTTCACGAATCAGAGACGCAGCAGCTCTGGTATCTAACACAAAATCAACAGGCATAGACAAAATTACTCCTCTAAGGCGATAACTAATTCCACACGACACAGACAATGTAGGTACAATGACAGGTTTACCATGGGTCATTAGGCATTGTCCCTCCAGCTAGTGGCTGGTCCTTACCACCGAGGTGCTGGAGTTTTCCTGCTGCTGTTCTTCACTATGGCTTCGACAAAAGCGTGCAATATGACCCTTTCTGTCACAGGTCCAGTAAATTGTGGCTCCTCGCTTCTTCCTCTGCTCCACATCTCTCCCGGTCTCCATGCGCAGTTCCAAACGGTGCAACCATTGATTCCGCGCCGTCCATCGACGCATCTCTCTCTCGGGCCGGGAACTATTTGCACGAGATGTAACTGAAGACACAGATGCGCTTGTCTGCTCGGTGTCTATCTGGGGGACAGTTGTGTTAACCAGAAGGGTAACGGCGGTTCCAAGGTACGACTCCAGCTCAATGGTTGCAATTACGGCCTCCTCCACAGTTTTTGGGCACTTTTGTTTCACCCGAATGCAACCTGAGGGTTACCTATTTTGGCCAGGAACTGGTTCAGCGCGAGGCGCTCTCTTGCTTTCTCTTCGAGGTCCGCGTAGGCCTTGTCTGCAAGTAACTTTAGGACATCTCCAAATGAGGCCCAATCCTCTTCCTTTCGCCTCTTCCTTGACTGGAGCTCAGCGACGTACAGCTCTCGCTTGCAATCAGGATTAAAGCGCGTGTTAAGTGCTTTCATGCTCTCACTGTGTTTGTTCCTGACAGTTTCCGGGAACCGCAAAAAAAGCGGTTTGGACTTTCCCCGTCAGCCACACCCGCAACCACTTTAATTTGTCCTCGGCGCTCTCCCAGCTGTTGACTACAGCAACATTCTCGAAGTGCGCTGCCCACTCTGGCCAGCTCCCTGTTCCATTGTAATGTTCAGGCAGCAGTCGCTGCGCCATATCGTCTTGCCGACTACGCCAATGTAAGTGGTGTTGCAGCTAACACTAATAGCTGTCAAATAGGCACACACACTGTCCACTACAATAATAGAGCTATCTACACATACTAGTCGATCACCTGAGAGAAAGGGGCTGCGCATGCGTTACATTAGCGTGCCAAATCTCACAATTTTTTAATGTAATCATTATGTTAATAAAGGTGACAGTTACTGTGCAATGAAATATTTAACCTACTAAATGAGAACATATCACGAGCAGTAATGATTTGGTTGGACACAGGACGTTACAGGTGGCTTTAAGTGTGAGGCGCTTTGCAGTACTCCCTATTCCATCACAAGCAGTCTTGCCGTGGGATGTCGCATGAACGTTCCACATAGCCAGCAACCCAAAGTCCTATTGGTGGAAACAGAGATTTATTAATTTTATACTGGCCTGCACAGCCATCAGAAAAGTAGTGGACCTTTTTGAAGGCTGGATACTTTACTTTCAGGCCTTTTAATAACATTTTCAGAAAGGCATACACAGTGCTGGTTGTATGCTGGGTTGTATCACTGATAACGCAGTGCCTGTCAACTACATGGGAACCATCTCCATTTCGAACGTACACAACAAAAGGGTGCAGTGTTGCCTGTGTGTTTTCCCAGTGATACCCTTAATTGAGCTGCATCCTGTACTACGAAGGAGGTGTTCTCAGAGAAGTCCCCTGCAATGATGCACTCAGAAGTAGGAATGGTTCTGATCCAACTCCTCCAATGAGCTCTAAAGATTCACCACACCTTCTTGCATCATGTACTTTTCAGACGCCATATTGCATACAGCTGCCTTCATGCACTCAGTAAGATCCAGCTCTTTAGTGAGGGACTGAAGCACAAGTTTGGGATTCTGTGAGTGCCTGGTGAACCAGCCAAAACACAATATGGAGGACGAAGAGAAGCAAAGGTTGAAAACCCCACTTTAGAATTAGGGTGTGTCTCCTTGAAGGAAGAGTATAAATCCTTCAGGTTGGCAAGTACAAGTCGTTAATGCTCTTTCCTTTTTCACCACTGGGCAATCTAACGCTCACAGAATTCTTCCTCCCTGGGCACAGTCGTGAAACTTCGTCTGACTCGTAGAATGCTGCCACTTCAGTCTTCAGTTCCTGTTACTTTTCTACCTTTTGACATCTACTTTTCTTCGCCATGTAGTTGGTGGTACTGAAGAAGTGCTGAGTTTGTTCAATGGTGAATGGTAACAGTGTAAGTATCTGTAGCTTCTCCTTGTAGGACTTACTCTGATGGAACTTGTCTTTCAGACTTTCCATCAGATGTCTTTACAAAGAAAGTTCACCGGCATCTTCCTTGGCTTTCTTTGCATCAGGCTCTCCTAGACATTCAAATGATGTCTGGTAAGACTCCTCCAGCCTTCTCTTGAGGACAGCTGATACCTTGTGAAACTTGTCTTGAACCTAATGTAACCACTGAGTACTGCTCAGACCACCTGCAATAAATTGCCCATATTACACATACACATGTACTTCTTGCCTTACCGAGTTTCACAGGGTTTAGGTTAATATACTGAATAACTTCATCAGTATCAACCACATGAGTGACACTCATCTGAAGTTGAATCAGTAGAAGCAGACATAGATGTAGGGAGTTCTTCATTCAAACCTGATGTTGATGGACTTGGACCAGGAAATAGTACATCTACAACCGTTAAGAGCTCTTCAGGGGCCTGGGCCGACAATTTCTGCCAGTGCGTCCTGCACAATGAACTTAGCTTCTCTCCTGGCACCAGCGAGATGCCCACTTCCAGTGCACTTGCCCTACACTCAATAGTGATCTCTCAGCTCGTAGAGACTTTTCCCTTGGCTTGTTGTCTTTGTGCAGATTGACATTGCAGCACTTTTTCTGTAGTGCGGAGTACTTGTGCAAGTACACTTGCTCGTGATGCAAGCAGATGTCATGGATATGCGTTGAAGACAACTTCGAACGCAACGATAGCAGCTCGATCTCATCACTGGTAACGTTGTGCACCCTTTAAATATTAGTGTACGTGATCGCAAAGCACTTTCCGAGAGTTGCGATTTTAGATGCAAAGTACCCGACATTTTGCGTTGCATGCAAGACAGAAAGCATTCAGGAGTTGATTAGCCAAAGTAAGGTTTCATGCGCCTCTGTTCTGTTTATATTGAACACTGCATATGAATGAATTTTATAACACCTACTGCCACAGAACCCACCTTTGAAACAACATAGTCTTTCTACCAATACGTATAGTCTGCTAACAGTATGATTTGCCATCGTATTTTCTAAAAAGATTGATAGGGCTTTGGGGGAGCGGTGGCATTTTGATTAACTACATATCCCTTTTGAGCAATACAATGTTAAATATTTCATTGCACAGTAACAGTCACTTTTATTAACATAATAATTACATTTAAAAATTGTGAGATTTGGCACGCTAAGAGCTTTAAAATGATACCTTACATGCTATGTTTGGACCTTTGGTTAAAAAGGAAGGGGAGGGTACAAGCACTGAGAGGTCAGAATGGTTAATAAAAGATAAAAACTCCATTATCTCCTAATCTGATTCATGACACAAGGTGATAATAGGTGTGATAACTTTCCCAGTCATATATACCAAATGTCATCTAAATCTGACAAAGTGCAGTGTTTTAATCAAGGGGTCATTGGGTGATCTGCTATAGAATGACCCAATCATGTATTCTGTGCCAATGCATGTACATGATTTGCACATATGATTGGCACAGCATGGGAATACATGATTGGCACAGCATGGGTATATCTGAGGGGCACTCTGACCCACTAGCATCCATCTCCTGTGCTACCATCTCCTGTGCTCGTGTCAGATAGGCTGCTGCACTTGCAACAGCCTATGTCTCTGACAAGTCCACCACTAGTCTCTTTGACGGGTACACAAGTCTGGTTCTTCCTTAACCTGTACCGGCAGATGAGGGGCCACAGTGCACGATTGAACCAGGCATGTGCACCCTCTCCCACGCATGGTGGGGTTTGGGGGAGGAGAATTGAGTTTCCTGGGCAGTGTTCCAGGCCTTGAAATTGAGGGTAATATAAGCCTCCATCTTGTCAAAGAGTGGTTCCCATATTTGAAATTTGAAATAATTGTGGTGTTAGGAGAGGATACGGGAATAGCTGCACGATATCTGAACTTTTGATAAGGTGCATTTGGTCCGGTGGGGACACTTCCACTTCTTGGATCAAGAGCTTGACATCGTCAATGAGGTATGATGGCTCCATCTTTATCTTAATGGTTACTGGTATGAGTCGTAACGAAAAGCTCCATAGAACCCTCTCCTCCGTATACCCAACACATGATTCCTCCACTGGGGCCATATCGAAGAATGCGAGTATTGGACCTGCAAGAATTAGATTTCACAATATGCCTGATTTTAATGACAGTGTTTTCTTTACAATAGTCCCAAAATTTCTGTATATTGTATGTGTCTGTGCATGTACAGTGAGAAATGGAGAGGATGGGGGGAGGGGGAAGGGTCACAATTGTAACCCCTCAAATCTTTGGGTAAAATCAGATCCAATAGTATGAAGTTTTAGATGTATTGTAAAATGCAATGGACAATAAATCATTATAAATGTTCTGGCAAAACATCTGCATCTTGAAGATCAGCTCCATCAACATGCTATCAGGCTATCTTTCAATGACAAGCACCTACTTGTAGCAGCAGAAACTCTTACCATATCTTGATAGATTTGCCTTGATTTGTATTAATAGTTAATTAAGTCACATTATGTAGATTCGAATTCATATATATAAATGTGATGTGGTCAGTTTTGGTAATCTTGATTGTTGTGGTTTGATTTTCAAACTGTGTTAATTATTAATGGAGGTAGTATATATTGTCCCCTCAGATATTGTCCCCCCGGACAGCATAGCCTAGGTTGCATTGTCCCCTGGACAATGTAACCTAGGGTATATTGTCCCCCACGGACAATTCCCCCTAGCCCCTCCCTGGTTATACTGTCCCCCCTACCCGGACAATACACCCTAGGGTACATTGTCTCCCAACATTTTAAAATCCCGATAGCACATTCCAGTATTGTCCATATATATTACGTGTCATGCATATATCGATTCAAATGTAAGTAGAATGAACCTTGCCTCTCAACAGGACAGCGTGTTAGCAAATAATCCAAAAGAAATGAAATCCAATGAGTGCATGAATTACACTGTATATAAACATAAACAAAATACACAATCAACAATACATGTGTATAAACAATAATTGGCATTAAATCATTACACTACCCCCCCCCACACTCCCCACCAATTTTACATCACCTTCTGCCGCCCCTGCGGCATGCATGGTCAGAGACTATTGGATTGTTCAAAATCGTGTCAGTTAATTGTGGAATAAATAAATTGACTTTATAATGTCATGCTGAAAGTGACTTCAGTACAGTACAATACATCAATTCCACTACATCATCCTTTTGACAGATTATGCACATTGGTTATGTAGATACACTCTTCTTGATGTGTGTCGCTCTTTGCTTCATGTGAAGAATATTGCACCCAATCAAAAATCTTTCCAGTATAGGCAAACACACATATTGCTGTGTTCAGCAAGCAGGATTTCAATTTCTGTAGCCCATTCTCCAGGTGACTGCATCTTTGAATGTGTAATATATGATTGCATTGACATGTTTGGGGGAAGAAGGATCGATGCTTGTCATTTGATGAATTGTGAGCCATGTTTGTTGTTACTAGTAATCTCAATACTTCATAGTCGTCTTGTGATCCAGTGATGATGAATGAAATGCACCGAAAAAAGCAATTTCCATCTGCAGATATTCTTCCATTTCTAATGGGTCTTTGAGAAATCCCGATCATTTTATTACTTGCTGCACCATGATGAGGGTTATTGCCATAATGAAAATTCAATCCAAATGAGTTACACCTGGAAATTTGCCAACCTCTACATACTGGGTTGTATGTGATTGCATCCATACTGTATTTGAAATGTGAGGAATCAATGCAAGGATCAGTTAACATTGTCACTCTAAACTCCGCCTCATCACAGCACAAGCGCCTTTTATCATGAACCCACTCACAGAATTCATCCAGATGTGGTTGAAGACATTAGAAAATATCGCCTTCCAAGCTATTGAACTCTGCGTAGACACCAAACTTGAAGCAGTTCCACAGCTTCAACAAAGATGTATTCTTTATCCACATATGCATACACTTTGCTTCTAAACTCATCAAACTCCCTGTGCAATTCTTCATTAACGACCACAAAGTCATTATTTTAGCGATTGTCGACTGTAGCAGATGTTTCAAATGTTTGGGGGGGAGGGGGGGGGGGGTGGACAATGTACCCTAGGGTGTATTGTCCGGGTAGGGGGACAATATACCCAGAAAGGGAACATTATATCCTAGGGTGAATTGTCCGGGGGACGATATACCCTAGGGTATATTGTCTGGGGGGACACTTTTTCCAGGGGGACAATATATCCTCCGACAGAGGTTCTCTCAATATGAACAAAGCTTTTTATTGTTATGTTCCAGTTGTTCTTCTGACAATGCCAATGTTCCCAAACACTGTGATTCATTTCTATGAATCAGTGCTGCAGAATGTGCAACACAGATGGTGTAAATTGGAATGTAGGCCAGTGTGTTACAAGTTTGATTGAAGTCTCCTTGCAGAGTTGATCCAGCTGCTCTGTGTTGACAGCTTGCTTTGAACAGTTCAAATAGCTCTCAAAATAACAGGTTATGAACTCATCAAAAACTTGCCTGTCTCACTCTCCATCAGATTCGACTTTGCGGGTTACACAATCAATCAGTACCTGTCGGGTCGTTGCATTTATGAAACACCTTGCTGCTGTATTGCCAGTGGTTGTAGTTCCACCTGCTACACTATCTGGCCTGTCTATAATCATCCCAGTTTGTTCTTTTATTGTTTCTCTTACTCGCTTCTTGGCCTTATCAACTAGACTTGTGTGTTTACTCTCTTTCCATGCTGTGGCACCTCCTTTTAACTTGCAGATAATCTTCAAGCAATATTCCAAACCCCTCAGTAGTGCATGAAGAATTGAATATTAAAAGAAGTATGTGTCAAGCCCATTCATTCTTCATAGTCTCTTCTATGCTTGTACACTTCCCCGTCTACTTCTAATGATTCATACAGGGCCTTCAAACAATCAATATTTTCATTATCCATTTCAAATCTTTCCTTGATCTGGTCGGTCAGTAGGATCATTATCTCCAAAACAAAGACACCTCAAATTATCTTCAAAGCGACGCAAGCCCATTCCAAAGTGTGAACCAAATGCAAGGGAATGGCAGACTCACCTTCAGACTCCTCCATCCAGTAAAATTCAAACAGAACAAGTTCCACGTTCAATTGTTGGTGATGGGAACTTAAACTTCTTCAATGAGATCAATTCTTCATCTTGCAATTCGGACCCCAACGAGAAAAAAAACGGTGGAAAATGGAACAATCAGATTCATGCAGTAAGCTACCACGATCAATTCCTTCTGAACAGCAGTGGGATCGGATATCTGAGCAAACATGCTTTTCACAGAGAGCTGTTTCTCGGAGGAGTGTTGACTGGCCTTTTCTGTTAAGTATTCAGGCACCGAAATCTCGTGCTTTTAGGCCAAGTGTGCAACCATGGATGTTGCTGCAATTTGCGCCCCATATTGCAATCCACACACCTCAGAATCTTCAGTTTGTTTTACTTGGCACACACGCTTTCCAGATGAAATTTCGGTCTTGAAGTGAGAAGCAGCCCACTCTGCTTGGCTCTTGAATTTGAATCGCTTCGCTGGAAGAGTTGCCATGTTTAAAAGTGATTCTGAGAGCAAAAGGCAGTCGATTTTATACGGGAAAAAAGGGGCAATTTTGATCACGCACGTGGACGTCATCCCAAATTTACGACGTGTCACGTCGGCGTTGCTGATTGGCCGCGTCACCCACGTCACCTGATCACTCGGAGCAATGTGTGGCACATTTTAACCCGTAGTCAGTAGTTGCTGAATCCTGGCTTGATTAGGGCAAAGGTCATGTGATAAGGTGGGCAACATGGCGCTGAGTTAATCAGGTCAAAGTTTTCAGAGCCATTCCGGTGAATGACTATCTGTTTGTAGCCAGCATAGGTGTGTTTTTGTACACACACCTTCAATATTCAAAACAACAGCAGGCAATGTACCATTTTGGAGCATCCATGCATATGTGCAAAGAGTAATGCTTCATGTCAATAATATCAGGCTACAGGATAGTTATTATTCTAGGTTTGCTGCATCTTGGGAACAGACTTTAGATTGATGATGCATGAGATACTGTACGGTTTCGTACATGCACAAGCACATACAAAGAACTTGTGTACAAAGAAATTATATATTGGCATATATATATATATTTATATATATGTAATGTAAGCTCCTTTATGGTGATGGATATGTGTGTTCCTTCTTTAATGCCTTTATCCTTTCAAACACTGTAAATCCACTGGCTTTGTGTAAATATGCCTCTCTATTTCCAAATATGGTCTGAAAAGGTAGTGTGCATCTGAACTGTCAAATGTGTTGAGGTGAAAGTGCATATCTTGCAGTCTCTTGCAGTGTGGTTATGGAGTTTCCACAGTGTTGCCTTACATAATGCTCACCTCCGGAGGGACAGTCAGATTCACCACTGCATTCAGACCTTTTTTTCTGTCCACTTCGCTCACCATCTTTGCTACGCTTGCCTTTACTGCTCTTAAGCTTCGGTCTTTCTTCCTGCTCAGATTCAATTTCCTCTGAACAACCCAATAGGGCTGAGATTGTGGAGTCAAGCTTCTTGATGACCTCATAGTCGTGTCAAGGATGACGCTGTTTTGAGTACTCCAACTGCTCACCATACTTGCATTCATCAGATGAGGCCTCCACTTCGCAATCAATAAAATATCTCCCTTTGTCCTTCCGAATGCTCTTCCTGCGCTTTTCTGAAGTGCAAACCTCTTCCATATCAACAGCGCTGCCAACACTCTCTTCTTATGTGCCTGAGTCTTTGTAGCTATTGCTAGGGCTTTGAGGCCCTCTAACTTGTTCTGGAATACATCTGGGCCGTAATGATACCTTGATCTTGCTACGGATATCGTCTGTAGATCCCGCCACCTGGCAGACTCCCTCCACTGGTTGTACATTACTCATAACTGTCTGGCTAAACGCCCTTGTATTTGCCACTCATACCTGTGCAATGGCAGATGTGGGGCAACCAGCTCTGATGGCTGTGGGTGTGGTATATTACCAGTCATCATGAAGGTATTCCCCTTATATGTGCAGTTCATGCCTGCCTTTACAGCTGGCCCCACTTTTTATATTGTGTCAAATGTAGTACATAAACGCCAAACATAATGTCTATAAAATATATAGACATGCAAGTATGTTTTTTATCCACACACATTCAAATACAATGTACCACAAATGCACACCTTCTTTGCACTTCCTGTTTCTTCTGAAGGTGTCATGAATGCTTTTTGTCAGGATCATTCTGTGGGGACACATTAAAATAAGATCAATGCCATTCACAAATTTCACTACACCTCACATCCTGCAATCCTTCCAATAGTATCCAGTATAGTACTCACCTCCACACCCTCTTCATGCCTTGGATTCGCTGATTCATAATGAATCACTTCCCTACTCTCTCGTGTACATACAGTAGTGGTCAAAATAAACTTGACGTTTTTTGAAACCAGAAACATCTTTTCACCAAACAGCGGCTTATCTGTAGCTTCATAAATGACAATAAACCCATTTCTGATTGCTTTGGTCAACTATTTTTTATGTGAGGAATGTCGAAGCATTCGTAGTTACGTTGACACATAATCAAAATGTTGTAGTAGTTTTTTTAAACGGCACGGCGACGCAACATACATGTAGATTTCGTTGACACATAAAATGTCAATAAGATTTTCTATGTTCTATAAAACTGCGCGGAATGGTACACCCCTTGAACTGTAGTACTCACACCGTGCAACTGCAACTGCATTATAAAAACGTCAAGTTTATTTTGATCACTACTGTATAAACACCATTATCACCAACACTAACACAACCACCACCATCACCACCAGGATTGCTGCAACAAAGCACTGGTTTTAAATAAGAAGCTGAAAATACTGTGACTGTACCATAGTCAGTAGGAGGTTCAGAAGGGGGAGGAGCTTCTGTGTGAATAAACAAGTGTGTATGTACATGTATACATTCAAGGCACTTTTAAGGTCCCAATCCCATTATGTAAATGTACATGTGCAGATATAGCCTATAGGCATTTTGTGAAGAAGAAACATTTTCATAAAATGAGTATCTGTAATAAAATAAAGAGATCAGAAATGATTAATGTGTGCCGTAGATTTGATCACAGCAATGCTATGTGAGGTTAATTGCTCCTTTACTTGCTGAAAAGGGTGGATAAATTTTGGAACATCACTCATGTTAAACATCAAAACAAAAATAGTCATATGGATTTTTGTGTCCATCAGGATTTACAGAGTCCCAGATAAGCTTGAACACTAGTTTGAGAACCTTGGAAGTAGTCCACTGTGACTTGACCTCCCAATTTGTTCCATGCGGCTTCAATAAATCAGACACCACCTCATCTGCCGGCTCTGGAACGCCCAAATTGTCTTCCGATTCAGAGGATTGGTCTTGCATGTGTGTATGTGTGTTCTATTTGTTGGTCGTTTTTGTAGGCGTGCACAATGATGCTATACCTATGTGTGGTTAATGGGTAGTGCTGGAGGCATGGGGAGGGAGATATACGTTTCTGTCGGTTAAACAAGGTGAATTAGACAGAAACTATGCTCCCTCCATATGTGATTGGCTGTACAGCACGTGAGGGCCTTGTCGAGCACCAAAAAAAGTGACTGAACTGGAGCCATTTTCACGTCATAAATAACTGGGAACGAGGCTTAATTTTTTTAATGTCCCTTATTAGATGGTTCCTGCAAAGACATCTGAAATTAATATCAAAATATCATTACTGGCAATGCCAAAAATAGTTTCTTGAATTTGAACTTTTACAAGTTACCTTCAGTGGAACGATGGTGCGGGAACTTTGTGAGAACTAAGCCTGTGCGTTCATACATTAAGCATACTGGTGAAAGTATCTACGAACTCATCAACTTGAAGAACTCTGCGCTAAGTTCTGGGAGAACTTCAGACAACTCAGCATTGTTAGTAAGTACTAAATTCAGCTTTCTTCCAGCCTCCTTCTGTAACTTGAATCTTTTTTTTTTTTGCCTTTTTTCTATAACAAGTTGAGCTTGGATGTTGGCATTATCTTCACGTTTTAGATAGTAACATTTCAATACACTGCTGCTATGTGCCACTTGTGAATTTCTTACTTTCGCTGTTTTTTTAGTTTTAAGTTTAATGTCTCTTATTTTCCTTTTCAGTTGTTGCTTAAGCATGCGATTCACTTTAGCCATTCTCTGCAACTCATCCTTCCTTTTAGCACAATTCTCACAATCAGTTCTTACATTAAGTGGAATAGGTAAAGGTGGATTGTACACTACATTACATTTATCTCTGTATTCAAAGCTGGTAAAGTAACAGCTACATTCTCAGCTGTGTCAATCGAGAGTTACGTTAACTCTCATATAGGATTTGACCCCGATTATGAATGTCATTAAAAAAACGCGACCCGCTTCTAACAAGACTCCCGACGAGCGGATGGCTTACCTTGTTATCGTCGTCGTACAAGAAGGCAACAACAAGCAGTTTCGTGTTTGTTTGATGTCACAAAACCGCGTGGTTGTAGAGAACAAAACAATTTTCGAAACTCGTACCCAGTCTCACGTATTTCTCGTTCTTCTTCTTGTTCTTGTTCTTGTTCTTGACCACGCATAACTCGGGATAGGAACACTTTTAAGAAATGAAAATTGCACCAATGGCTTCAGAATTCGTTGGCATTATCGCTTCTGTGGTCAAAACGTCTCGAGGCTACATGACATATATCGGTGGTTGTGTTAGCAAATCACGTATAGTTAAGCTTACTGCACTGACAAGACTCGGATAGGTCCTACTTCGCTCTTTATACCATTATACGAAGTACTAGCAGTATACATCTTGTAATCAAATGTGTATGGTCTGGGCACTACACGTAGTGGTAATTAACTGTGGCGGTTATAATAACGTGCACGTGCGTACTATTAGAATCATACTTGTTATTCGATCGTTGTAAGTTTGACGCTCTTTAATTTGTAACTTAGTGAAGTAGTTTTTTTTTTCAAAATGCCTTCACGTGCAAGGTACAGATCCTGAAAAAAGACAGCGATATTGCCATAGTCCTGAACGTGCATCTCGCTCGGCGAAAAGAGTTAAGGTCACTCAAAGGTATGTCGTACCTTTACAACCTCCCTCTCATATCAAGATGGATTACTTAACATGCTGTACGGCTCATAATCGGGTATGAATAAAAATCAATGAAACAAGTAAATAAAAAACATTCTCTATGAGAAAGTTGGTGGCATATAGGATTTGAAGGCAATGGTGGTGTAAAAAGGAAGGAAACAAGGGTCTAATAATAAGGGAAAATGGAATAGTCCTATATTTAGCATATTTCTAAATGTAGGATATAGTATGTTGTTCGTGTGCTAAATATAGGACTATTCCATTTTCCCTTATTATTAGACCCTTGTTTCCTTCCTTTTTACACCACCATTGCCTTCAAATCCTATATGCCACCAACTTTCTCATAGAGAATGTTTTTTATTTACTTGTAGACACAATAAACTGCTCATTGAGAAACACCTCTACTTCAGCCCAACATTTTGTAATTTTTTTTTTTTTTTTTGACATTATATTAATAATATGACGTATTGTCCTACGCAACACATCAGGTGTAGTGGTGACATTGCTTCCAGCAGTGCTCAATAATTGATGCAATGATACTTCAAGTATTTTCTAAACGTTGAGATGCTATATTGGTGTGGATGTAAAACACTAGCCCCTTTCGTATCATGGGTGCTTGCAGTTCATTACGTTCATTGATGACATTTTAAAAATGGTCAACAAAACTCTTCAAATCACCAACAGTCTTCATTATCCATGCAACTACACACAGAACTGTTGAATAAAAATATAGAGTTTAATAAACATAGTATTAAAACATGTGTAGGGAAATAGCTCAATTTGCACACTGATATGAACACGCTACAGATACATGCGCATCATATAGAGTCACGCAGTTAACTAACTATTACTAACTATTAGTTCATATCCTAACATTTCGTCACTATTCTATTTTCATTTTGCTCTAGGATTGCTGAGATATTTGTCGTAAGGTCGAGAGGGAGGCCTTCGATCCCTCTTTGGCCGCTCCTTCTGCTGTACTGATCCCGAAGAAACTGTTGGCAGGGTAGGTTCTTCTTGTTCTTCTTGTGTGTGCGTACTGCCATTGGTTTTATGGGTTTGTTCATCTTGTACCTTCTCATTACTGATGGTAGGCACACCTGGTACTTCTGATGTCTGAAATCCCTGACAACCATCTGCCCCTTCTTGCAGCACTTCCGGTGACCTGTGCGGAACTTGATGCGATCCCTCATCTCCCCTCTTTGTCCCTTGTGTTTCTGTTTGCGTTGCATCTACATCCCAAACTTGTCTGCCCTTTACTCTTGCTGGGTCATTATGCATCAATTCCTCAGATGTACACTGCTCAGATGCCATCTTTGTCCTTAGCTGATCTGCATGCTTTCTCTTTACCTGACCTCCTGTCTCTACAAGGTAAGACACATCCCCAGTCCGCCTAACTATGATCCCTTCTTCATCATACCCTTTGCTTGTTGGTCGTTGTACCCAAACTTCTTCTCCATCCCTAAAAATCCTTAACTTGGCCCCTTTATCATGATACAATTTCTGCTTTACGACTGCCTGATCCATATAACTCAGAGGGTCTGGTTTCAGCAAGTCCAGCTTTGTTCGAAGCTTTCGGCCCATCAACATCTCTGCTGGTGCCCGCCCTGTAGACTTGTGAGGAGTGTTCCTATATGATAACAAGAACCTCTGCAATCTTAACTCCACGTCATCTGTTGATCCTTTTGAAGCCAAGAACCTCTCCTTGAATGTTCTCACAGCCCTTTCTGCTAGACCATTGGTCTTAGGGTGGTAAGGAGTTGACCGAATGTGAACAATATTGTTTGAGTCACAGAACTGTTTGAATTCTTGAGAACTAAACTGGGGACCATTGTCTGAAACAATTACCCTTGGGAGACCAAACCTGCAAAAGATCTCTCGTAGAGCCTTTACTGTCCCTGAGGTTGTTGCACTCCTTTGAGGTTTTATTTCTATCCACTTGGAAAATGCATCAACCACTACCAACCAAGAACTGCCTTCAAATGGGCCAGCATGATCTATGTGAATTCTTTGCCAAGGTTCTGTAGGAACATTCCAACTGAATAGAAGTGTTTCGTGTTCATGTGGTCGGTTTTGCTGACATGCCTTACATTGTTTTACATAGGTTTCCACATCATCATCAATATGTGGCCACCACACATAGTACCTTGCCAGAGCCCGCATGGCCCATATACCCGGGTGACCCTCATGTAATGTGTCCAAAACATTTCTGTGCAATGCTGTTGGAACCACGATTCGTCCTTGCCAAAGTAAAATGTTCTCCTCAAATGACAGCGTCTCACGTTTCTCATAAAATGTCAGAAGTTCTGCTGGTATTTGTTTTCTGTCACTAGGCCAGCCCCTGTCCACACACCTTATAACCTGCGCAAGTAGCGGATCTTGACGTGTCCTCTTCTGAAGATCTCTTTTTGACATTGGTAAGTCCTCAATTCGTACATTGAGTAAGGCACTATGATGGCCAACATCTTCTTCAGCGGATGTGCTTGACACATTCAAAGGCAATCTTGACAGTGGATCTGCCAACAAATTCTCTTTCCCTTTCACATACTACAAATCATATTGATATGCACTAAGTGTTATGGCCCACCTTTGAAGTCTATTAGCAGCCATCTTCGGAATTTCCTGGTTTGCCCCTAAGATGTGTTCCAACGGTTTGTGATCTGTACGCAGGGTGAATTTTCGGCCATACACATATTGGTAGAACTTTGTAACGCCGAAAATAATGGCCAATGCCTCCTTGTCAATTACTGAATAATTCTTTTCACGATCCAGGAAGGTTCGTGAAGCAAATGCCACAGGTCTCTCTGATTTGTCTGGTAGTTGATGTAAAAGCACTGCACCAACACCTCGATCACTTGCATCTGTTTCGAGGATGAGGGGCAATTCCTCCCTGTAGTGCACCAATGTGTCCCTAGCAGACAAAATCAGTTTCAAATGTTGAAAAATTTTATCACTCTCCTTGGACCATGTCCAGTTTACTGAATGCTTGGTAAGGGAATGAAGTGGGGCACAAATTGGTTGTAGATTTGCTATGAAACGAGAGTAATAGTTTATCATCCCCAAAAATGAACGTAGCTCCTTAGCATTTGTGGGGGTGGGCATACTTCGTATGGCTTCCAAATGCTCCTCTGTAGGGTGTACTCCATGTTCATCTATTCTGTATCCTAAATACACAACCTCCTTTTGTACAAATCTGCACTTTGATTTCTTTGCCCGCACATTTGCATCTCTCAGCCTGATGAATACCTCTCGGAGAATATGAATGTGTTCCTCTTTCGATGACCCTCCAACTATGATGTCGTCAATATAAACTGCCACTTTATCTATACCTGCTAAAAATTTTTCCATTGTTTTCTGGAAGATAGCTGGCACAAAGTTTACCCCAAAAGGCAATCTCTTATACTGGAAATATCCCTTATGTGTTGCAACAACCATGAACTTTCTAGATGAAGGATCAACTTCCATCTGGAGGTATGCATCAGTAAGGTCAACGATTGAGAATGTTTTGCTGCCACTTAGTTTGGCTATGATGTCCTCGAACCTCGGGAGGGGGTGTGGGTCTACGTACACGTGCGGGTTGATAGTCACTCTAAAATCCACACAGAGGCGAACTCCACCGCTACTCTTGGGAACACATACCAGGGGAGAGGCCCATTCAATTGGGTTTTTTGTTGTGTTGACTATCTCCAAGATATCTTGTTTTACTAATCGATTAAGTTCGTCTTCCACAGCCTTTTTCATAGGAAACGGAATAGGACGAGCTGAGTACAGCTTTGGTACAGCTCCTTCTTTTAGGTGCACAACTGCCTTGTGCCCAACTATTGTGCCAGGTGTCTCAGCGAAAAGTTCGCCAAACTCCAAAAGTAACGATGCTAGTTCTGTATATTCCTGATGTTCCATACTACCTGATTCCTTCTTCATTTTAGGCTTGACATTACAGATGGTAACTCCTTTCGGCATATTCAAATTGAAACTAACACACCAGTCTAAGCCAAACAGAGGTTTATCCTGTTCCTTTACAACTGAAACCAACAGATGTTTTACCCTTCCAAATGCCCGAACTCGCACCTCTGTTTCCCCTAGAGTCTCCACTGGGACATTTGTGTATGCCACCAATGTGTCAGTTGGTTTGAGGGGAGGTGCTCCAACTTTCCTCCAAGTTTTTTCACTGATAACTGATCGAGCTGCACCTGGATCATACAGCATTTTGACTCTTACGCCATTTATCTCTGCTTCCAAACGTGCAGCACAACCCTTTACTGCCCGAATATGAATAGTGTTTACCTCTCCACAAGATATCTCCAGGTCATCATCATCACTGCTTTCAGTTCCTCCTGTTTCTTTTGCTTGTTTCATAGCATTTAATCTTTTCTTGCCTTTCTGTCCCTTGATGGATACTTTACCTGACTTGAGGCAGACCCTGGCATAGTGATTCAATCCACCACAGGCGTTGCATGTCTGCCCCTTTGCCGGGCACTCTTCTACCTTCTTGTGTCTGCTATACCCACACCTTACACAGTCTCTACCAGCATCTAGTTCTCGGTGCTCAGTCTTCCTCTGGAATTGTGGTATTTGTTTCCTGGCCTCTCTCAGCCGATGCACCTCCGATCCCTTCTCTTGGGGGGCCGCCATTTGTCGTATACTTTTCTGCTGTGTAGAAGCCTGTTCCAGTATTAGAGCTGAAGCTTCCACCTGTTGAAGGGTTGCGTCGTTTGTCGTGTGAAGCCGAAATAGTTCTTTCTGCCACGCATCGTTGTTAATTCCTATCGCCAATTGATCACGAAGCCGTTCCGATAAGGATGCCCCGAACTCACAATTTCCTGCTATAGCTCGCAGTGCAATGAGGAATTGTGTTACCGTTTCCTCTTCTTTTCTGTGCCTGAATGTAAACTTCACCCTCTCCGCGAGGATACAAACCTTTTTTTGAAAATGTTTTTTCAACGCATCTTTTAATTGTACATACGTCTTCGTCGTGACGTCTTCTGGACGAAAATGGTCAACTAAGACCCTAAAAGCTTCTGGTCCAACCTTGGAGAGCAGTAGGTTCCTCCGTGTGTCCGCTGTGTTATCCCCAACCAGTAATCGATGTAGCGCCAGTTCAGTCTCAAACCGCTGCACGTAATACACCCATTCTTCTTCCTCGGCCTTAAAACGGTCGAACCGGAACCGCTGCACCGCATCACGAATAGAGTTTTCGTCCATTGTCCCTCGTCGCCAAATATGTAGGGAAATAGCTCAATTTGCACACTGATATGAACACGCTACAGATACATGCGCATCATATAGAGTCACGCAGTTAACTAACTATTACTAACTATTAGTTCATATCCTAACAACATGCAAAAGTGTTTAATATTTTGGGGTGGGAGACAGAACAGTTTACATAAATTGTGCTAGTTGTGCTAGTACTTAGTATTAGTATAGTTTATATAACATGTCTGTATTATAAATATTTTTTTTTTGTGTACATTTTTTCAAAACACTACACATCTATATCCCCCACCCGGAACAATCCCCCCAACTTTGAAGCGCCCAGTCTAGCGGTCGCAGACCCACATGGTTTTTTGAAAAAGGATCCTTGCAGCCCTTGACCACAGATTTCGCGGGTAATTGCTCTTCCACGGAGCTATTCAGCGCCAAAATGTCGCCTTTCGTCTTCCCTTCCGAGCGCACCACTTTCTCCTCGTCACCAAGCCACTTCAAAGTAGAGAGTCGTTCCAATACATGCCCACCACAGGGGAATATCACCACTTCAGACAGACACAGCATGTAACGTGAGGTGGCCAGCCTACACGTACATATGCTACGGACTGATAACTGTTTGAAGTTTCGTGTCTTCACCTCTTTTCGTGTCTTCACTGCTGGTTGCGGCTGGACACAATTTATTATTTGTTGTAATAATAATCATAAAACATGAATAATAAATTAACATTGCATGTTGCATGACAAATTTTGATTAAATTGGTTTGATTGATAAGAGCACTGCGCTAATTCAGAATCTCGTGATATTCGAGGCGCTGATACTACATAAGCAGCAGAGTCTGAAAATTATCTAGCTAAAGAACCCACGACAACGAAAAGGTGCGTTTTATATAGAACACTTCGTTAATACTCTCTACCTACGTAAAATAAGGTCAGAAACATATCTTAGTAACATTAGGGCAAATAAGTATGATGTCCCACTGTCATAAAAGCTATTAGCTTTCACGATAATCGGGTACTTTAAACCATATGAAGCCGTTCGTGGAGGCTTCGAGACAACACCCTGCGCATAGTCTGATTGCCCTCATATTTAAATGAGTAATGAATCTAGGTGTCCTTAATGCCTTCATATGTATTTCATGCAACCCATTCAATGCGCTACAAAATTCTATAAGCATCAAGCCATACCCTTTTTGGCACGCCCACAACTTACTACTGCGAATCATTTCACCGTATACAACGAATTGCAAATGCTAAAAGAAGCCATGGGTTACCTTTATAAAATATAGCAAGCACAACAAAACTCGAAACCAGCGAAAACAAACGATCGCCTCAAATCAATCCTCTCCGTCAGTCAAAAATTACGGCACAATTTTTGGGATACAATTTTTTACGGTAGTTACGTGATTTATCCAAGTACCTACCCGCTGTTCTTCATTGCTTCCATCGCTCTTTTGAATGACTGCACGAAACGTTCCACTAGTCCATTTGTCGCTGGGTGAATTGATAGGGAGCACTTCGAATATGCTTTATTCCATTATTTAAAACATGAACTCTTCAAACTCATTTGCAACAAACTGAGGGCCATTATCAGACAACAACTGTTCTGGCAGTCCATAAGACGCAAACTTGTGACGAAGAATCTCAGTCGTCTTTTGCGCTGTTGTACTTGTCATTTCTCAGTGGCCATTTAAAGTGCACGTCCATCAACATTTTCCCACTAACCGGTCCCGCAAAGTCCACATGAACTCTTTGCCATGGTCTCTCTGGCCACGTCCAAGGTTGCATTGGAGCCAGGGGTATGGATTGCTTTATGGCCTGACAACATTCGCATGACCTAACACATGCTTCAATGTCCCGGTCTATGTTAGACCACCACACATGACTTCTCGCCCGGGCTTTCATTCTGGACATACCCGGATGGTTGTGATGTAATTCCGATAGGACCTTATCCTGTAACTTACGAGGCATTACGACTCGCATCCCCCACAGCAATTAAGGTGATTTTCCATGGTTAGTTCCATCTTCTTTAATTCATATGCTTGTAACTCTGCTATGACCACTTCTGGCCAGCCTTTTTGAAGGTAACTCATCACCTTGCTCAAATCTCTGTCTTGTCGGCTTTCATTTTCAACTGTCCTGCAGTTACCGGGAGCGTTTCTATTTGCACCATGTTGAATATGCTAGCTTCTGTTTCTTCTTCGTCTGGACAACCCATCCATGTTTCCGTGTTCTTCCGTTGCTCTAAACTTCACGTCATACTGATAAGCTGACAGTACTAGTGTCCATCTTTGTAATCTAGACGCAGCCACCATAGATAATCCACCGAAAATGGTGGTTAACGGTTTGTGGTCCGTTAACAGCAGAAATTTTCGTCCATACAAATACACGTGAAATCTTTTTACACCGAAGATGATAGCTATAAAGTCTCCTTTTCTATCTGTGCATAGTTTCGTTCTGCCTCCGACAACGTCCGTGACGCAACGCTACTGGCCTTTCCGTTCCCTCTTCACTCACTTGTGTCAACACCGCCCCTACACCGTAACTCGATGCATCTGTAGCCAGTCTCAAAGACAACTTTGGATTATAATGCGCTAGAACCTTAGAAGATGTCAACATGCCTTTGGCTGCTAAAAAGGCTTGGCTACATTCTTGAGACCACTGCCATCTACTATTCTTCTTCAGCAATGTGTATAACGGGAAATAGTTGTCGATAGGTTTGGCAGAAATAGTTCACCATTCCTAAAAATGACTTTAATTCTGCCACGTTCTTAGGTTGTGGAACTTTCACCATAGCTTCTATTTTGCTTTCGAGCGAGTGCAAACCTTTTGCATCTATTCTATGCCCCAAGAACTCAACAGAGTTGTAAACGCACACGTACCCGCTAATCATTTAAGCTCTGCTACATACTCCAAAACCGACTTCCCGTTATCTTGGTTATGCCGGTTGAAATGGAAACGTTCGACCACGACCAGGCGCTTCGGTTCGAAGCGTTCTTGAAGGGCTGTCACCAGCTGTTCCTACGTCTTATCTCCGGGTACTACCGGATGTAGCAAACTCCTCAGCAAGGAATACGTCCGGCTGCCAATCACGCTGAGTAGTACCGCCACTCGTCTCTCTGTTGGAATCTGGTTCGCGCGGAAATACTGCGCAACTATTTCCAAATACACTGTGATAGACTCCAGTTCCGACTGGAACTCCAAAATTTGGCCTCTACGGCTATTGCAGCCATCCCACCCTCGTCGCCAATGTGATATACCCACGTAGGCCTATTGTTAAGTCTGACAAAATGAGTATATCATCTGATTATCACACGACATCTCACTATTAAATACCCCGAATCACGCATACGCTGCACAACTAATAGTTCCCTATATGACGCTTGCTTGCTTGCTTGCTTGCTTGCTTGCTTGCTTGCTTGCTTGCTTGCTTGCTTGCTTGCTTGCTTGCTTGCTTGTGTAAGCGGCCAAGATTGATAGCAGGTATACACGAGGTACAGACTGACAAACATACAACAATAAGGTATATATATATATGTGTGATCACGGGTGTGCGTGTGACAATCTATTACACAATGTTCCATCAATACAATGTACTGCGCAAGCGCAGACTAATAAATCCTGCATTACACTGCTCCCTTCTTTTTAGTGTTCCACATATATTCCATAGCGCTGTGTGCGTTGTCTATCTCGCACGGGGTATCGGCGTTGTTCATTTAAGGGTGGTACAGGTGGGTTTGCAATTTCTGGGACTGCTGCCTCTTCTTGCTGTACTGGATCATCGTCATCGCTGTCAACCAGATATCCAGATTTGTACCAACTGGTTCTTGTTCTCTGGACCCTGTGTTCTCTGGCTTGTCATCGGATATTACACACGGCTTGAGCCTGTCAAAATGAACAAATGTTGTTTTCCTCCGACCTTGAAGGTTTTTGATTTTGTACGTGGTCTCGCCCAGTCGTTCCATGACCTTAAAGGGTCCTTTCCAAGGATGGTGTAGCTTTCTGGATCGACCACGAGGAACAGCTGTGGAGTGTAACCACACCAACTCGCCCGGGCTAAATGGCTTCCCATGCACTTTTTGGTCATACAGCTCTTTCTGCCTTTTATGTTCGGCCTGACAGCGCTCCCTCACCAGTGCGTATGCTTCTTGCAAGGCGTCTTTCAAGCAGCGTGCATACTCGGAGGTAGTGTTCGGCTCCATCTGATTAGTGCCGTACATCAGGTCGATCGGTAGCTTCGCCTGGCGCCCGAACATCAAGAAGAACGGAGTAAATCCTGTGGAGGAATGGACGCTAGAGTTGTAAGCCAGACAAAGTTTACGTATGTGCTGCTGCCAATCAGCTTGATTGTTGCTGACTGCGGTGGAAAGCATGTCCAATAGAGTCCGATTGAACCGCTCCACCATTCCATTGCACTGTGGGTGGTATGGCGTGGTGCGCGTTTTTCTGATCTGCAACAGTTCGCATATCTCCTTCACCAAATCTGACTCAAACTGTCGTCCCTGGTCGCTGTGGAGCTGTTCTGGAGGAGAAAAACGGCAGAACATTTCATCAACAAGTTTTTTAGCAACAGTTGTGGCCTCCTGGTTCCGTATAGCATACACTTCTACCCACCGGGTAAAACAGTCCATAGCTACCATGACATACTTACAGCCATCCTCAGTCTCGGGAAGGGGGCCCATTAAATCTACACTCACGATTTGCATCGGGTACCCAGCCTTAATGGTTTGCAGAGGAGCCCTTCTCTTTGGGGCAACCGTCTTCCTCGTGGTGCAGCTTCTGCAGTTCCTACACCACTCCCCAACTGCTTCTGTACATCCTGGCCAGTAAAACCGCTCTTTCAGTCTGTGTTTCATCTTCTCCTCTCCAATGTGACCGCCTACAGCCCCTTGATGGAGATCGCGAAGAGCATCCACTTGTAACTTCGCGGGTAAAACGAGCTGCTGGAATCTTCTACTTCCATCCACGCATTTCTTCCACAGGATACCATCATAAATGCAGAGGGCGTCCCAGTGTTGCATCAGGAGACGACTTCCTCGACTCCACGATTTAACAATATCAGGGCTCGTTGGTTGACCACAAGATACAGCACAGTGAACAGGTTGGATGGTTGAGTCGTCCAGTTGCATCTGCCTCATCTCAGCTGGAGTATATTTCTGGAACGGATTGGAAACCACTCCTACCATGACGGTGTTCTCCGATTCTATATCTTTGTCCCTACCGCACTGCCTGCATGGGACACGGGAAAGGGCGTCAGCGTTGCAATGGCGCAAGCCTTGGCGGTGCACAACGGTGAAGTTATACTCCTGGAGTCTCTCTAGCCAGCGAGCCAGTTGACCTTCCGGTTCTTTAAAATTCCGGATCCAGACCAGAGATCCATGGTCAGTTCGAAGGGTGAATTCTCGCCCAAGGAGATACTGTCTAAAATGATGTACAAATTCCACAACTGCTAATAATTCTTTACGTGTTACACAATACCTTTGCTCTGGCCTAGTAAGCGATCTGCTCGCATAGGCAATAACACGCTCAGAACCACAATCACTAACCTGTGAAAGCACAGCACCAATTCCAACATCACTTGCATCCGTGTCGAGTATGAAACGTCGCTCATAATCTGGGTATGCAAGGACTGGGGAAGAAACCAAACGTTTACGCAATTCATCAAAAGCGTTTTGGCATCCAATGGTCCATTCGAAAGGTGCGTTTTTCTCTGTCAACCGCTGTAGTGGTTTTGAGATCAAGGCAAAGTCTTTTACAAAACGCCTATAGTAATTGGCTAGCCCCAAAAATTGTTGAACTTCTTTTCTGTTCTGGGGAATGGACCACTTCGACACAGCCTCAGTTTTGCTTGGATCTGTTGCAACACCATCTGTGGATACTATATGGCCTAGAAATGTTACTTGCTGCCTGCAGAGTGTACACTTTTTTGGTTTTAGCTTGAGACCCGCCCCCCTCAGACGAGTGAAGACACTAGTGAGGTGATGCAAATGCTCCTGAAATGTAGTACCTACTACAATTATATCGTCAAAATACACTAAACAGCTCGACCATTTTAACCCACTCAAGACTCTATCCATTAAACGCTGAAATGTCGCTGGAGCGTTACATAAGCCAAATGGCATTACCTTGAATTGGTAAAGTCCTTCCGGTGTTGTGAAGGCTGTCTTAGGTTGATCCTCGGGAGCCACTTCCACTTGCCAGTACCCACTGGCAAGGTCGAGTGTGGTGAAGAATTTAGAACCAACCAGTGTGTCCAAAGTGTCGTCCACTCGAGGTAGTGGGTAGGCATCTTTTCTTGTTACTTCGTTTACCTTCCTGTAGTCTACGCAAAATCGTGTTGTCCCATCATGCTTCTTTGCTAACACTATAGGTGAGGACCAAGGGCTGTCAGACTGTTGGATTACATCACTCTCCAGCATGTCCCTCAGCAAGCCTCGGAGCTCCTCCCTGCGTGCCTGAGGAATACGACGTGGAGATAGGTGCACTGGTTGAGCATCACTGGTGAAAATATGATGCTTCAGCTCTTTAGTGCGGCCCAAGTCCTTGCTGCTGAAAGAAAAGACATCGGCAAACTCCACAAGAAGAGAATAGAGTTGTTCTCTTTCACTCTCACTAATGTGATTCCCAACCTTAGACACCAAATCCCATAAAATGCTCTGGCATTCCGGTGAGACTTCAGCATTCTTCATCACTGTAGATATGTTGATAACTGGATCTTGCTCCAGGAGCTCCATGCTTGCAATCTGTGTTCCTTTCTTCAGCACCACCATTTCATCACGTGGGTTCAGTATACGTACTGGTACTACATTACTGCTTGGAGACACTACTGCATTAGCCACCATCACACCCTTACAAGTGGCTGACTTGTGTCCTACAAACCACGTACCATTAGTGACTGGACCAGCAATTTTTACCATAACTTCCATTTCACTTCCTGCTGGAACAACTGTTTTCTCTTTTAGGACCAGTCCAACAGTTGCAACTCCTTGTTCTGTGGTGGTTTTGCTTAAGAATGGAATTGAAAGCTTTTGGGAGGGGAATGTGAGTACCTTCTGACCACAATCAATCACACAACTATTAGCTTCCAAAAAATCCAACCCAAGGATTGCCTCTATAGTGATGTCATCAGTTACAATGCAAGTGACCATAAATGGAGTACCCTTGAACAAAACCTGTATGTTTCCACACCCACATATAGACAATGAAGCCCCATTGACCCCTACAAGCTTTTTTCCAGACCACTGTTCAAGAACAAGTGTACTGTCCCTGTTTACAAGTTGTGTCCAGACATCCTTGCGGATAAGAGATACAGCTGCTCCCGTATCAACAACGAATGCAATAGCTACCACCCCAATGACTCCCTTTACGCTGTAACTTACCCCGCAAGTTACCGAAAGAGAAGGAACAGTCAACTGATCAGTTTGAGCCTCTACATGTCTTCTTCCCTCACGTGGTGGGCTCTTTCCACTGAGGGACTGAAGTTTCCCTGATGCTGCTCTGTTGCGCGACTCCGACAAACTCTTGCAATATGGCCATTCTTGCCACAAGTCCAACAGACTACAGCCTTGCGTTTCCCACTCTCAGCCTCCCCAGTTTGCTTACTTGTCCGAGGCCTTGTGGAACTCCCTTGTCTCTCGAGTAGCATCTCCAACCGTTGTAGCCGCTCGCCAAGCAACTTCACCGTCTGAGGTTCATCAAGTGGAGAGACAGCTGCGACAGCTTCAGCACGGTCTGCACGGCGTACGCGTACATCTGGGTCTGGTTCCTGTGGGGACACAGCGCTCACTCGCAGCGGCTTACCGGAGCTTCCCAAGTACGACTCTAATTCAATTGTTGCGACGACAGCCTCCTCGACGTTGGTGGGTCGTTTCTGCTTCACGCCGAAAGCGACTTGGGCGTTTTCAATTTGTGCCAAAAACTGGTTTAATGCAAGACGTTCTCTTGCCTTCTCCTCCAGGTCAGGATACGCTTTGTCCACAAGAACTCTCAATACGTCGCCGAAAGTAGCCCAGTCTTCGTCCTTTCGCCTCGTTCTGGCACTTAACTCGGCCACGTAGAGTTGCTTCTTACTGTCAGGGTCAAAACGGCGCTGTAAGGATTTTATGCACTCACCGTAGTTTTCTTTCACATCTTGTGGCAACTTCTTGAACGCTGTCTGAGCCTTCCCAGTTAGACGCACCTTCAGCCATTTTAATTTCTCCTCACCAGTGGCCCACTTGTTGACAGTGGCTACGTTCTCGAAATGGTCTACCCATTCCGCCCAGCCACCCGCTTCGCCTCCGTAGGGCTCAGGTAGGAGCAAGGGTTTGGACATTCCAACTCGTGTAGAGCCGACTACGCCAGTGTAAGCGGCCAAGATTGATAGCAGGTATACACGAGGTACAGACTGACAAACATACAACAATAAGGTATATATATATATGTGTGATCACGGGTGTGTGTGTGACAATCTATTACACAATGTTCCATCAATACAATGTACTGCGCAAGCGCAGACTAATAAATCCTGCATTACACTTGCTTTGCTTGCTTGCTTGCTTGCTTGCTTGCTTGCTTGCTTGCTTGCTTGCTTGCTTGCTTGCTTGCTTGCTTGCTTGCTTGCTTGCTTGCTTGCTTGCTTGCTTGCTTGCTTGCTTGCTTGCTTGCTTGCTTGCTTGCTTGCTTGCTTGCTTGCTTGCTTGCTTGCCTCTATATTGTTGGTTGTTTGTAGCACACTAGTGGGTAAGCTATCTGGAACATACCGCGAGCAAATGGCTTGGTTATCTATAGAGAGACGCTCCGGTTGTCATAGGCGCTATAGCGCACTGTTCAGCGTACACAAAATGTACATGTGTATATAAACCACAGAGGGTTTTATAGCCTATCAATGCAGTACGTAGGTTGCATATGACAACGGGAGCGTCTCTCTATAGATAACCAAGCCATTTGCTGGCGGTATGTTCCAGATACCTTACCAGTGTGCTACAACAACAACCAACAATATAGAGGAATCACATATTAAACCGACTTTAAAGTTATTAAAATTTAAATGAAATGACAGCTAAAAATAGCATATATATATATTTAAATTAAAAAATACAATGTAAAACTACATCATCTATAAAAGTAAGGCAAATTAGGCAAGAGCAGCTTATCATTGTGATCATTTCCACACACGATCGTACTTCATTAATTGCGTGCCCATACATTACACTATCCCCCTCTCATCTTCATTATTATGTCATAACCATCACCATAGCTTATTTATGCCTGTGATCTTTTTTATAATATTGATGCCTTTATCATCTATTTATGTTCAGGAAATCCTACCATTCTTTTTTTCAACGGTGACGACGAAACGGCGACTTTTTTCGAGTTTAAATGCCATTTCAATGGTCGAATGTGGGGTCGAGTATATTTGTTTATGACTTATGTTTGTAGTCACTTTGACATCAAAGACTATGACATTAAGCAGAAAGACACTGATGATATTGACTTCAATTCACTTTTATTACCTGCATGGAATGCATACTATCATTGCAAAACAAAGAACTTCTCAACAAATTTGTGTCTTGGACGAATATAAAGAAATTAGAATCATACCCAGACGACGTCAAAGTCCATTTGAAAGACCAGCTCAAAGTCCTTCACGAACAAATTCATACAAAAGATCACAGTGCCTGTGTGATTACTGGAGATCCTAAACACTCACAAGCATGTCATATTGTTGCCATAGCTCATAGGAATAATAAGGACAGTCTCCCACAATCTATCAAAAATTTAATATACTCCTTACCCAACACTATTAATGACGTGAGGAATGGATTACTCTAAGGTCCTAATTTACATAATGCATTTGATGCTGGTGAAATGGCAATCAAATATGAATCATTATATTGTTGTTGCTATTGATATTGCATACCAAGAACATGATGGTTAATTGCTATGGCTACCACAACAAGCGCCGACGCGATATATACCTACCATCGCATCCTGTTCTTTTGGATGTTCACCTTGCATTATCTGTAATGGAACCTATGCGTGGTGCTGCTGAATACGACGAAATTTTTAATGGTTAGTGTTATCTTTATTGACTTGTGCCATTTTTCCACCTCATGCATTTGAATTACTTCAGAGTATATGCAGCAGAGTATGCTGAGCTGTTGTTGGGGCAGAAGCCGCGGTCACACCTGGACCTCATCATTCCCTCATTGGAGAGCATGTGAGACAGAATCAAGAAAGGCAAAAGATAAAGCATTATGCGAATGCTAGCCTGCGGTCATTCAGAGTGGGGGCCCGGAATCACAGAGTGAACCCAAAATGGTTGCCAGGAACAGTTACATCAGTGTTTGGTCCGGTAACTGTTAAATGGTAGCCTTGGAGGACTTCACAGAGACCCGCTACCATGTCGACCATGTTAAATCTCGGATGGCAGGCGTGGAAACGGAAACTGGCTATTCGTTCAAGTTGGGACGCTGCCACCTGTAGTCACAATGACGGTACAATTTATCCCCGTACATTTCATCCGGGAGGATTATATGTGCTAGTACAATTCATCCGGGCGGATAATCTATCCCAGTATACATTATCCTACCCCAGTGTAATTTATCGGAACCTATTCCATATAAGAATCCTACAGTATCATGAATGTCATTATAAAAACGTCACTCACGTCTAGCGGGACATTTAAGAATCGGGTCATTTCGCTCTTAGTGGCAATCGAGCGATATCAAAAAGGATAATATTTCTGCGTTGTATCTGTGTTGTACTTTTAGAGAACAAAAATACTCGTCCCCATCGTCCGTACCCAGTCCCACCTAAAATTTCTCCTCCGTCGGCTTCTTATTCTTATTCTTATTCTTATTCTTATTCCTATTCCTCTCCCTCTCCTCCTCCTCCTCCTCCTCCTCCTCCTCCTCCTCCTCCTCCTCCTCCTCCTCCTCCTCCTCCTCCTCCTCCTCCTCCTCCTCCTCCTCCTCCTCCTCCTCCTCCTCCTCCTCCTCCTCCTCCTCCTCCTCCTCCTCCTCCTCCTCCTCCTCCTCCTCCTCCTCCTCCTCCTCCTCCTCCTCCTCCTCCTCCTCCTCCTCCTCCTCCTCCTCCTCCTCCTCCTCCTCCTCCTCCTCCTCTTCTTCTTCTTCTTCTTCTTCTTCTTCTTCTTCTTCTTCTTCTTCTCAGATGGAATAAATTATGCATGATTAGATTCCCCAATGACATGCTAAGGCACAGTGTTATTATATTTGGTCCGTGCAATGCGGACAGTCCCTATTACTGGTGGGTAGGTGTGGAGGGTATGCACATTGATTACAAATGTTGATGGTCACAATGCTCAAATAAAAACACTGATGTCCTTCGTCTATATTTGTCTGAGTAGACTGGTCAAGCTACAACAAGCAGACCAAGGCTGTTAACACACAGCCCATGTTCTATATCAGTGTATTGTGTATTTGTGAAAGACAAAGGATTTTTTTATTGCAAGTGACTAGAGAAATTAATCATTGTGCATAGCACCAGTACTGAGGGATTGTCTCCTGCACAATCCATATAAAACATTGGCCCAGCTGAAGTTATACAACATTGCATGCATGTAAATGTCCAAGGTTCTGTTCTATGATGAAAATATGTTTGGTACGTGTCTAAAGCAGGCTACAATGAGTGAGCTGGGGCTCATGACACCCCCACCTTTGAGTGGATAATACATATATCTCATAAACCAAACAGAGATATATGGGGGACCTGCTCCCATGGCAAATAGTTCATAGTTCATGATCAGCAGACTTGTAACTATACTATTATGGCATTCTTTTATCACACCTAGGTAGAACATATGTTGTGCACCCATACAGAAGTAGTCCTTTCAATGATAATTGGCTGATTCCTATGTGTTAGGCAGTAAAAACTAACAAGGAGGCAGTCCTTCCCAGGGCAGGGTATCTGATTAATGATCTACATCTTACAGTGTTTAGAATGCATAGCAGCAATACACGTTTTAGCACTCAAGAAAGGAGGCAGGCCTTCACATGACCTTCAGAACACTAAACCACCACCCCCCCCCCCATATTTATATGCTTTCTCATACTGTGTATTACCTTGAGAAGCATAAAAAGATATGCAATATTTGAATTTAAGGATTTGCTTTGATTTGTGCATGTTAGTAATAAGGTGAATGTGATCCCTGTCCAGATCACATCACTAACATTACTAGTGATGGAGGGGATAATTTTTAAAAAAGAAAAAAGAAAGTGTCAATGTACGCGGCAGACTGAGGAACACGTGTGCCAGACACATGCGCTCCAGCCCATATGTAGCCGATATAGGCGTTGCCACTTGCATCGGTTCACCGCGTTTAACTACCTTAAACTCAATTTAACCTCCATGCTGTGGATCAGTGATAGACCAGCGCTGCTAGTTTGACCTCTTTAAGTGGATTTTAACCAAGGTAGCGGCTGCCTTGCTGTCGAGGGCAACGTCTCCCCAGGAAAGATGACTTGCCGACCTCCGACCCAATCGGTAACTCCCCGAGGCGGAAGTAATCAAACAATGCTGGGGTGGCAATAGCCCAGAACGCCAGTTCGTCTGGTTCAGAGACCCATGCACCTAGTACAGCATGGATCTGACGTAAAACGGCAATGGTGATTGGCATGCAAATACGTGGTGTGCGATTCCCTGATGCCCTGACCTGCAGTATGCTGTCCAGTACCCTCTTCAACACTGGCAGTGTAAATTCCTCTCACGGTGGCGGCAGCCCCAGGGACAGCTGCATGCTGTGGAAGGCCGAAAGGTACACCTTAATCGTCTGAGGTGCCAGCCCATCGTCCGCCAATTTAGTGGAGAAGTAGCAGAGCAACTTCTCAGTCACTGGGAAAGGATCAGAAACATTGTATTGCATGCAAAACGAGTTAAAACGATTCAATGCGCAATCGTAGGACCGGTGCGCGGATGCGGTGAGGCCATTGTGAAAGTATTCCTGAAGTGACGCATCCGGTTTCGTGACGTCCAGTCCCCGGACGTGTCGAGCAGGATCTCCAGTAGCTGGGCAGGAAATTGTACCTGCTTGCCTTTGAGTGCTGGAACCTTACACAGGAAAGAGGATAGGTTATTGCAGGAAAGATCATCGGCTAGATCATTCACCTTAGTAGGTATATACGAGGCTGATAATTCGAACCCGTACGATGCTTCAATGAAAAATAGGCAGTGCAGCATGTGCATTAGCTGTGGCTGTTTACTCGACCTCGAACGAAGTACTGCGACGACTGCTTGATTATCACAGTGGCAGCGTACCTTCTGGGCCTGCCAGCGCCTGTCCCACACAACCACCACGAACATGATTGGCAGCAGGTCTTTTATCGTGATTGCTAGAGGCGAGGACTGTTCGTCCCACTCGATCTGGAACCACTGGGCACCACACCCCCAAGACCCGGAAGCATCAGACACAAACTCCGATGAGTTTCCTGCAAGTAGGTACAAGACCACATTCCACAGTGCTATAAAGATCGGAGCGGAACTCTCGATTGAGCCGGATCTGATGGTGCGCCTTCTTGTGCTGTTTAAGTAAGTCTATCATTTTCCTCACGAAGGAACGACCGGGACGAACGACTTTGCAAGCGTGATTCAGAGTGCCAATTAGGTCCTTCTTCGAACAGGATTTCCAGTCTCCCCAATCTATAAGGAGGGACTGTAGGTGCACCAGTTTCTCCGATGGAAGGCTCAGCTGGCCTGTCATTCTATCGATCATGATGCCCAGGAACGTTACCCGGGTCGCTGGACCCTCAGTCTTATGCTTTGCCAACGGTATCTCGAGTTAGGGGTGCATGCCTGCCATAAAACGGTTAAGGATCTCGCGCACTCGTCGGAGTTAGGCGACCCGAGAATAGTGAAGTCATCCAAATAATGAAATAAATGGGCGATCCCCTGCAACTTCGGATACCTCTCCACTGCATCAGCCACAGCGTTGAATATTTTTGGCACAGACCGGAGACCGAAAGGTAGCATTGGATCCGCGAAAACCTGGCCCTTCCATTCCATGCCCAAACGTGGGCGATCGTCTGGGTGAACCGGCACCAGACGATATGCTGCCTCGCTTATGACCTTCACCATAAGTGGCCTAATCCAGCGGCTGCTGTAGCTACGTTGTCGACCGATGTGTAGCGGAGGGAGCAGAGCTCGGGATCGATACCGTCATTCACACTTTCCCAGGGTTGGTAGGATAAGTCTGTTATCAGATGCCATTTCCCGGTGGCGTGGCCCATGGGAATAACGCCGAACCTGTTAATGTGGACAGTGGAGTGACATATGAGGTCCAGTGGTCCCAGCATCCTGCCCAGCTTGAAATGTACCACTGAACGATATCGGGGTATTCGAACGAGGAGAACAGGTTGGTTGTGGCACTTTTGAGCCTCGACCGCGCACGAAGCCAATCCTGAACCCCACCCTTAAGCCTGAGCAGAGGTATGTAGCAAAGTCTTTGTCTGGGTGTCTGCGGAGGGCAGCTTCCCACGCAGCAAGATTCAGCGGGGTGCGACCAAAATGAATGACCTTGGCACGACCAGTTAACGCCTCGCTGTTGAGCCGCGAATTCACCACCGACCAGTTAAGATAATTCCTGGCCAGTGCCTCCCGACGATACTGGCGATCGTAGGCCACCACGCGGTGCCTTTGAAGATCCTGGCCGCGTGAATGATAGCCGATTGGTAGGCCCACATCTTGGCGGCTTTGGTGGGGTGTTTCGACGACAAAACCGAGGCCAGCCGCGCGAATCCCTCCAACCACGCAGTGATCTCCGCAACAGGCGCGCGATGGACGAGTCGGGGTAACAATGGATGAGTGTCGGTCCCCATTTGGGAATCTTCCTGCTATGTGTCTGGTAACATGTCCGCCATTTCCACGGATTCGAATTCGAGGATACGTTTGACAAGCCAAGCCGGTATCCCTGCGGTCGAGTCGAACGACAGTGCCTGATTCGACGACACAGGCGCTGTGCTCGATGACGACATCTGAGATTGACTCTCGCCCTAGAGTTGTGGAGCAAACGTCGGCACGTCTATAGTGGACATCGAGGGCGTCGTACCTAACCAGCGCAGAGAAAGATATATACACCTATGAACACCTCTAATCACATTAAAAAACACGTTAGGTACAGATCGTGAGCACGCCCAGAGATGACGAACCGTGGAGAGATGGCGTCGATAATGCATCCCTTCTATCAACCCAACTATCGTGAAGCTGCTGTTTCGACTTACTGGATGACTGCGAGGACTGAGGCGCTCCCTTCGTCATGATGGTGGACAGCCAAGCCAGCTGATGCAAAAGAAAGAGTCAATGCACGCAGCAGAATGAGGAACACGTGTGCTAGGCGCATGCGCTCCAGCCCATATGTAGCCGATGCAGGCGTGGCCGCTCGCGTCGGTTAACAGCGTTTAACTATCTTAAAGAAAATTTAAAGAAACCACAGATCATGGGGGTTACGTTGCATTGAAAAGGTGGACAATAACCTACGCCTGCAATGAATTGCTAATTACCTAGCAATGGCACCATTAAGTCCTTAGTTACCACCTGCCTTTGTTTACGGCTTCGCACTTTGTTACTGCTTCACGTGGCACTTATAACAATGATAAGGTTAGTATTAGCATTCCATGCTCTACCAAAAGATGTCAACGACTTGGTACAAAAGTTTCTTAGCGCTCGGATTTGTTGCTGGAGACTCACCTATACGATTGCGGTAGGGTTCAGAAAAGGTCTTGGATTGAACTATCCGCCAGAGGGAACGGCTAAAGCCTTTGTGTGCACTTCATAGACAAAGCGAGCTACAATATTTTTGTATTTTCTTAGATGGCCACCTTGTTTGGAATCCATCCTCACCTTCAAACTTCACACTATCACCTGTTCTGAGTTCAACAACTTTGCTCTCTGCTAGCTGGTCAGTACCCATACCAAGGAATGGAATCATCACTGGATACACTGTGAATGCAGCTGTAAGTCATCATCAGAGAATTAAACTGTGCATTGATAGCTTCAGCCCCTCGCTCACCCATACTGCCAAAACCCATTTTGCATAGTTGCCTCGTCTAGTTCTGTAGCATGATCCTCAAGCAGGTGCATTTTCACTGTTCGACGTACTGTTGGAAAGGCTGCAGTGAAAGCATCCATAAATTCCCTGATCGATAGGTCTGTGTATAAAATGTAATAAATACACTTTAGATACATAAGGAATTACCTAGATGAGTGTTATCTTCTTTTTTTGACATGATTCCTCCATTGGCACGTTGCAAACTTAGTAACCAATGTGGTGAACTTCTCACACCGTTGCATTCTCCATAAGGGTTGGGCATTGTTCAGCAGTTTTTTACACTGAAGAGCAGAGTTGCTATGTTTGATGGCTGCAGCAGTAAGAAATAGACATTTTGATACAGGTTTGTATAAATTACTACCTGTAGTGCCCTGTTGACATGATTTCCAATGAATGCCCCATCTCGTTTGCATTTCACCAGTACATCTTGCAGCAACCTTAGTATCATCTGTGATGCTGGTTTGATGGTCTCTGGCGTCAGTTGATGTGGTGGAGAACTAAAAGGGCAGAATGTCTGTGCAGAAGCTGTTAATTGCTGTACCAAACATCCTGTACACACCAAAGTATCACATGACAGCTGTATTGGTTGATCAAGAGTCTTCTGGCATGGCACATAACAGCATTTCAGCAACAGAAAGGACTTGGTTGGCAGATACTGCTGGATGTTCGTTGGAAGAGATGAGTTTTTGTGGGGCAATCTGCTAAATGTGATAAGGTTCTTGGTTTGTGCTATGTCCATGGATTGTTTTGCAGGATACCTGCTTATCTTTGTCCAGCGACATTGTCTGTATGATGTGCACTTCTGCATATGAATATATATATATATATATATATGCATGTGTAAAGTGTTTGGCTGGTGATGGGGTTACAAATGTTTACCTTGCAATTGTTGGCAGCATGCTTAGACCAGTCATAAACTTTTACCATGCATCTTTGAACCAAGTTAGCTTCTATTGCCTTAACAGCATGTTCCATTGATTGGTAACATGGCCTACAGAAAGTATTTGGGAGGCTCATTTGCAGGTCGTTGGTGATATCAATGCCAAAGGCCCTTTGCAAATCGACTGCATGTGGAGCGCAGTCAAATACGAGTTTAGCCTTCACTATTCCCTTTGCTTTATCTTGAAACCACAAACTCTGCAATGACTGCTCAGATCGCATAACAGGTCACCTTGCATCCTTGATTTGTGTGGGCACACCGTTCAAGTGGTTCATGTAGTTTGATGGCATAAAAGAGAGGTCAAGAAAGCAATGGCCACAAAAGAAAACATGCTTAAGAGGCTGTACCTGGACCACTGAATGTATGCTAATAAAGACAGCTCAAACCCTCTGGCGGATTGGAAGCAAAAGGCATCTCCATGTAAGTCACCATAATGGCTGTCTTTATGGTACACCAATGCGCGGGACTTCTGATTTATCAAGAGGGTACTTTTTTTATGCGAATTTGAAAGAGTTTATGATCGCACTACTTTGTGAATAGGTTCATATAATTCTTTTGGCATTTGGTCGTTGTGCGAAAGAACTATAAGCATGGAAAGACAGCCGTTTTGAAAATATGAATGTACGATTACGTATACCGCAATAGAACTATTCGTTCTAATTATACAACTTAATGTCCGCGTTTGGACCACCGTGAGATGACAAGGCAACCAAGTGCTAATTAAATTCATAGCCCACACATTTATCACCTGGAATGCGCCACGCTATACATGTAGCATGGCACTGGGGGAAAAACTGATGGAACTCACCACAAGCAATGAAGTGTGGGGTAACACTGAGACCTACAAAATTTTTTTCGTTGAAATGTCCCTTGTATGTCCTCACAATGCCCTTATTGAGGTCCCAAAGTTTTAGTTCACTGTCAGTTGACCTGTAAACAGAAGGCATGCACTCTCAAAGCTACTTTGCGTGTTATTGGATGGCACTTACGCTGATACGAGCTCCTGCGAATTAATAAAATGGACATACGATACAGCTTTTAGGTGACCTTTGAACTCTGCCACAGGTTCTGATGGTTTCCTCAGGTCCATGTAGTGCACAATGTGATCTGTTCCAACATGCAAAACAGCAAAGACACATAATACTCCAAACACTAACCACACTGGAAACTGAGCTTCATTGTTAAGTATTACGACCGTTTACAGCCACAGGATTTCCACGTACATGTACACACACACACTCACATGCATGCACATGCAGCTATTAAGCTTACCAGCAGATCCATAGGCAAGGTTGTAACGATTGGTAGGATGGAACCGAACACAACATACATTAGACTTTGCAGGGAAGGAGTAGCAACTCTGAGGACGATTGGAAGACCACAGTTTAACTGTGGGGGGGAGGGGGGGGGGGGAAAGAAGAAGTGGTTCATTTTAACACTCTGAACACAATATCAATTATAATCACCTGTGCGATCATCTGACCCAGAGGCGATCAGATTGGGTTCTGTGGGGTTATATACCACTGACCACACCCTCTTCTCATGCTCCTACAAGGTCCAAGAGTCACATGGCCATCTTCCCTCTAACAAAAGTGCCTTCCTTCCTTACCTGGAACTTCACAAGGCGTGTGCCAGTACTGGTGTCCCACACACATACAGCACCATCATAGTTACTGGAAACAAGCCGTGCCTTGTGGTACGGGTTGTAGCATAATGAGCTGAGTGGATTAGGGGGGAGGGGTTGGATCAGTGGAGAAGGGTACACCCTGTATCACTTTAGCCCCTTCCTCACCTGGCCACTACCATCCTCCCAGCTTAACCACACCACATCCTCACCTTAGTTTGGCTGTGCAGGTCATCTCCTGTTCTGGAAAATGGTTGGTGAATCCCATGGCTTTTATGACAGAGTAATAGTTGAAGATCTATGAGGCAAGCCACATAAGGTCCCACCGATATACACACTCACACACAGATAACAATATACACAGGTCACACCCATATACATGCCCCATACTTACACATTCCTGTACCTGTACACATCACCATACCTTAATCTTCTTGGATACACCTGCAACTGCGAGGTACTCTCCATCTTTGTCAAACTCTATGCTCGAGACAATGCTCGAATTCAAGTTAGGATCTGTATAAACCAGCCCTGAGAGTTCTCTGAAGGTACTGTATCGCGTGAATCGGTACAGACCATCGCTGAACTGGTGTAGTGTGTTATCCGAACCCTCTGCCAAAGCAGAAAGATAATCTGACAGATCACATGGATCAAACAGTATACACACACCAGCTTCCACAACAGGCATCCGTGTTTCAAAGTAGTCGCTGATAATCTCAGTGATGTTAGCCTCAACACGCATGTTGCGTTTGCTAAGGGCTTCCTGGGTGCTTAGGAATAGTGGAGTTTCCAGATCAATGGGACACACCATTGATGTCCCCTCGGGTGCACTGGAGCCAAAGGGTGTGGCCTCTAAGAAAAGGGCAGGGCAGAACACACCAGATGCAGTAGAGACGCCTCCCAAAGGAGAGGCAGGGGAGATGGTGGGGGGAACAGTGGAAGGAACAACGGACATATTGGATTCTGGGACAATTTGTGCCCGTTTCTGTTAAACAGGTGCATGGAGGTTAAACAATACAATGGAGGCAGCTAGTCACCTTAAACTCTGCTATGTCTTTCTCCGTAAAACTCAGCCTACTCTGCAGTTTATCAGCCTCCTGCGGACACACAACAAACCCCTTTGGGTTAGTGGCCACCTCAGTGGACAAGTGCAGTACCCACCGTCACTATAACCTGTCTGGTTCGCTCCAGGAAATTCAACGTCACAGCTGTACGGAGATACTCCTCTTGCTGCAGGAGGGTGGGTGTGGTTAATTAGTACTAGTGGTTAAGGGACAGTGACAGCTGTTTTTGCCTTGAAACTAATCATATCGAGAAATTGGCGTCAAAAGGATTACGCGGCATTCGGTCATTGCATAATTCAATGTCCGTAGAAAATGTATTGACGCATTTTGAAATGAGCAGCTTACTGCAGAACAAAACCAAATATTGACTAGGTGCTCTCGGATTTGCAATGTGGGGACTATTTCGCATTTTATGACTAGTTTTTCACACTTTAGGTACTTACACATTAATTATGCAAGGTTTCTCATGTCCATTCATTTTATATCTCATTTCATTATTCCATCATCAATAGTTTCGATATTTTCCTTAGGTGCTAAAGGATTATTTGAGAGTAGTCAGTGCACTCATTTTTCAAAGTTTAGGGCTTTCAAATTGCACTTCCTATGAATGGTTAGTGAGATACACCCACATACATGTAACATTATCGTCAGCTAGTCGTGCCCAGACCTACATGTAGCTATTGTTGATGTTATAGTTCAATGATTATTGAAATATACTGACTAGCTAGACTTAACATGCATGACCACATGTAGAAGTGGCTAGGTTGCAATAATTGGGATTACAATTTTCAAAGATGGAGGTTACGATACACAAAGGACCCAGATGATCGACACATGAAAGCCTGGGTACACAACCAGACTTCTTACGGAAAGAGAAGCACCCTCCCCCCCCCCCCCCCCCAACTTTTCGTATCCAGCCTGACCTGAAGCACCTCCCTCGCCACTTACAACCATTTAGCCTATTACGGACGTAGTTACAAATGAACCAGTCACTACCAACTTACCGGAGGACGCTGAAATAGCCCAATAGGCTCGGCGGATCAATTCAAGAGGGTTCAAATTCTTGGAATCGCGCATCCCCATAGGATGATGGGCTAAGCTTAGAATTGCCTTAATTGGCAGACAGGCTTATTGCCACGGCTGCCCTTGCAATAATGGTAAAACTTTGGGGGACACACCCCCTCACATCACTTTTATGGAACTTCGTAACATGTACATCCTCAAGAGCCAACAAAGTTACACCAGAGATAATATATACATTATCTCTGGTTACAATTATCGACCCTAGGATTCCTAAATGTACACCGGCAGAATCAAGCATATGCTATATGAACCGCGACTTAAGTACCATCCCTAAAGGTGGACCTAAACAGGCCGTAGGCCGAGCTCGAACCGACCTACAGCCACGAACCGGGCGTGCTGTGCTTTTATATAGGTTTTGAAAGACTCCGGACTGAGGGTGCACTCTGAATATGCCTGGTTGCAGGCTGCACGATTAGTTTGAGCCGGGCCTAGTTAGGTTTTCATCCTTTGGGATGATAGGGTCGATAGTTCAAGTCGCGGCTCAAGGGGTAATTAATTATATTCAATTCTATGGCCCAGTTTGACAAACATCTAACACTTGATCATGTGAAAGAGTTTAGTAACGCAAAAAATCATTCAATAAATTGATGACAATGTGGTTATGTAGGACAATTTTATAATTACGTGCGGTAGTAATTAGGTCTTTGTCTTGATTTTTCGCATAACATTGCTTGTTTTAATTGCAATGAAAATAACAGCATACATTGAGGCTCATTTTTTTATAAATGATTTTTTAACATCATTTATAATTCAATTTGAAATAAAATGCAAGATAACCGCCGATGTATGGGCGATTTTTGGATATGTACTAACACATAACAGATATTTTATTTTAAAAATTAATTATGGTGTTATATTGAAACTAGTTAATCAAAATCATCTGAATATTGATTTAAAGATTTGATTATGGAAGATTTTGATTGATTAAGAAACGAATATTCCTGTCACAATGATCACATCACACATTGGCAGGCCACCTCTAACCTTGGCTGAAATTTGTATCTGCTCTTGTATAGCCAAATATAGCTCCTGTAGTGTTTCTATGGCAACAGGAGACCTTGCCCACTGACAACGCAGGAGCAACTGGCTAACATACCACCATCTTTGATCTGGCTGGTTAATTTTATTATCTCCTGGATATCAGGGGTCTGTGAGGTTCAAACCAGTGGCCAACACACAACAATCCCCCTCGCAAAACTAACCTTCTGTGTCCCTTGGCTTGTGACTGACTGTTGTCTGTACTTGGTCACAATGTCGTGCACTGAAATGACAAGAGGAGTCATGTGCACATCACGTGATTGCCACCACCACCCCAAAAAGTGCTCACACGAGAAGTTGGGGTGAATTGGATTTTGAACAGGCAACGAAGTCTTGCACACTGGACATTGGAAAACTTGTCCCAAGACTTTGGTAATACACCTGTAGCTATCATGGTTTGAATGCAGCAGCCTTACACACACACATGTACACATACACACACACATGCATGCACACATATACACATACACACATACACATGCAAACACACATGCACACAAACCATGGCTGCATAGAATATCAAACAATTATCTTATATGCAAGCACAGCACGTACATGCCTACACAGATAGGTGATGTTCCAATTGTCACCCACCCACTAACCAGAAGCTGTGACCACACACAGTAACGTAGACTTCATCCCAGACTTCGAAGCAGATGGGGCTGAATAAGAAGAACCACTGATAGTACATATATTCCTTGCCAATCTACCTCTATCTCTCGCTACCTACCTCTCACTCACTTTACCTCTCTCCCCTCCCTCTAGCTCGCTCTCTCCCCCTTCTCGATAAAAATCGACCTTGGGTTTAGTTTTACCATATCAACCTTGGGATCTGTTCCATAAAACGCATTAAAAGTGCCTAAGAAAACAATGAATACATTTGATGGAACAGATCCCAAGGTCGATAGGTTAAAACCCAAGGTCCGTAACATGATTTTTTTTCCTGTGGATCCCTCCCTCCCTTCATCTAGCTCTCTTCTCTCAAACCCTCGTACATATCAACTGAATTAACATACCATAACCTCTTCACTAAGGGCCACTTTCGATCCTGTTAGTTACGCACAGCGTATGTAAAGACATACCATATAAAATCAGTCTGTTGCAGTCTGGGGTCCGTACGCGATTCTCCACTCGTTTCGGACCGCTTCCTTTTCTTTTCGGGCGGTCCTTCGGATGCCATACTGTCCTAGCGTTAAAAACGTGTTGTAGTGATATCACAACCTTTCGCTTTTGACTCTGTTGCACGTTGTGGCTGTATTAATTATCTATCAGGAACTACGATAGTATATAGGTATTGACCCGGGTCGTGAATATCATTTAAAACGTATAACTCGCGTACCGAGAAACGGATAGTGTTGCTCTTTGTTGCTATCGAACCCAGGGGCGGATACAGGGGGGGGGGGGGGGGGGAGGGGGGGAACTGGGTTTTGCCCCCCCCCCCCGCCAAGTTAGAAATTAAGTATTCATAGCTACAAGGGGCGGTGTCTTACGTCGCCCTGATGATACAAATACAACGAAAACGCGCCGAAGTAACATAAAAAGCGGCTGGGGCGAAGCCCCAGACCCCGGGTACATCCTCTCTTACGCGCAATATTTATTTCGTAGCCACGCCCAAACCATGATTATTAACGCCCCTCCCCTTTGCCACCCAGAGGACAAAGACGGTCATTTTAATGTTTCATTCCAGTCTTTAATTTATTAAGAGAACAAAAAAGTTCATCGTCCCCAGGCCAAATCTTCTCCGTCGTCGTCGTCTAATTCTCGCGTACAACTCGGGATAGGAATGGTTTTAAAGAGCGCAAGTTATACCAATCGCTTTAGAATCTCCTGGAAGGACATCTTCAGGTACCAGCTATTCTTCAGGTACCAGCTATATGAATAAAGCATAAAACTGATATACGTAATCATTACGTAATGCGGAGTGTTATATTGAAGCTTTCCCATGGCGACAATTACGTATTGCAAACAAAAGAGGAGAGCTAAACAACGAAACGACGAGTTAGAATTAAAAACAAAATTAGAATTAAAACAAAAGCGGGCGTCTGCTCGTGACGGTAATTGAAGCGGGGGCGGGGTGGGCACTTACCATTTTAATAATCGATTTAAAATGATAATAAAAAAATAGAGGAAACAAGTAAAGAAAAACGAGAAAGTTGGTGGGATATAGAAATTGGAGGCAAAGGTGGTGTAAAAAGGAGGGGAACAATGTTTTGAGAAAAGTAGTCTCGTCCCCAGACCCAGATTCTCAACAGCTGCGGGTGGATTACATCACCGCTACGTGGAAAGGGGGTCTGGGAAATAAGAACGACGCACTTGTTCCGAGCATCCCAAAACATTGGGACGGATGTGTATATACGTAATGACGCTGACGTAACCTTAATAATACATGCAAGTTGCTTTTTCAAGTGGAAGGTGTGGTTCAATTAGACATCGAAGTGGGAATGTCAGGAGGTGATTTTGCGCGCGGTTCAAAGGCTAGGATTTGCTGACCCACGTCCGCAACAAATGGAGGCAATTAAGACCTTCATTCAAAGAAAAGATGTTTTCGTCAGTTTGCCAACTGGATACGCCAAATCGCTAAAATATTCAGTGCTGTCATACGCGTACGACGAATTGCTTGGTTGTAGAGGAAGCATATTAGTATTGGTGCATGTAATTTGCCTTGTGGTTCGCAGGCCTTATCTATAGACAATCTACAGATGCAGCTGCATTATATACGTAGTCACTGGGTCATCTGTAGATCATATCCATTGCACCAACCAGCTGCAGCTGCTTATGCATAGAGTATGCAGACACTGGGGCTCCATGAGCCATATCATTAATGGCTGCCTATTCCCCTACCCATGGTAATTGAGATCAGGAGCAACCTAATATTAGGTATAAAGAATTGTACATGACTCTACATGAGTGATAAATATACACTCAGATAATTGTACTTAACACGCGTAGTAATATCATGCGGAAATGATAGCGCTTATTGATATCTAATTGTGCGAGATTAGTTCTAAATTTAGATTGCCGTACTATTTTTGGACATAAACATTGAGGGACGCTCGGAACAATTGCGTCATTCTTATTTCCCAGACCCACTTTCCACGTAGCGGTGATGTAATCCACCCGCAGCTGTTGGGAATCTGGGTCTGGGGACGAGACTATGAGAAAAGGGTAATGAGACAAAAATCCTATATTTAGCACGTGTAAATGTAACAGAAGTTTGCAAAAGAAGTGCTAAATATAGGATTTTTTTTCTCATTACCCTTTTCTCAAAACCTTGTTCCCCTCCTTTTTACACCTCCAATTCCTATATCCCACCAACTTTCTCGTCAGAGAATATTTTTCTTTACTTGTTAATTAATTTTATTTTATACTTCATTATAATGGCGCGTGGTAAGCGCGTTTTAAAAAACGTACGAGGTCCCCCGCATAGTTCTATCCGGCAATTGGATTCACAGCTTCTGGATCTGGAACACAATCATCCAAGCGCTTCTGCAGGTGGTTGTTCTTCTTTAAAAAAACACCTGCAGATACACTTTAATTTTGAGAAAAGACCTGGATTCTCGGCGGACTTACTTCACGAAGCAGGTTTCACCGTTTGTGCGAATTGTAAGTCAGTCTTGGTTACCATTAAGCGGACCCGGTGTACGTCCTGCATGAATGACAGCCGCCACTCATCTAAGTCCAATGGCAGCAGCTGTGAGGCCGTGTTTCAAATAACGATAATAGCCGTTCGCTACTTGGTAGTCCACAACCACCTTCTGAGCCACCTTTACCTTTTAATACGTCGTCACCTAGGCGATCGTCGGTTTCGCATGGGACATCAGAACTCCAGCTTCTCCATTGACACCTCTATTTCGGCTGGAATAGCAACAGCGCATACATCTCTAGTAGTCTATAGAACCTTTTGTGCCTCTTTCATCTGTCCAACTATCGCCCGAGCCTTTGCAAGTGGAGTCGGGAAGCGATCGAGCTATGACTTCACCACAGGCACCAATTGTCCGACCTCTTTACAGGAAGCAATGCATTGTAGCTGGCTGCCACGAGCTAACTGCTCCAACTATGTGGCGTTCACATATGGGTCTTCACACACCGGGTCTTTTTCTTGGCGATGTACCTAAAGAATGGCTGCAGGAACAAGGCTTGTACATTTGTGAGTGTCGAGCACTTGTGGCTAAATCTCGGTTTGCATCACATTCGCGAAGATGCTTAGATGGCTTGGCAGCTCCTCAAACACTGATTTTATTACTCCCCGAGTCCTTGCACAGTACAAACACAGTCTTACCATCTTCATACACATCTTCCTTACTCCCTCCCTCGTACACATTAACACATGTACACATCTTCCTTACTCCCTCGCCTCACACGCATACACATCTTCCTTACTTCGCCCTCGTTCACATTACATATCCCTCTCCACATATGTACATCCATGCATTTTCACCTACTCCCTCTCCACACACAAATTACTCTCCCATCTCATTGGATCCCCTTACTCCTAGTTGCTTTGCGCCACCAGATCGACCTCCGCCTCTTCTCTGAAGGCCATCGATCGATCGCTGATGGCCATTTTCTGTGCCAATGACATGAAGGTTTGCAGAGCTCTCAATAGGGTGCCCTTAGTTGTTGAACTATTGCATTACTTGTGCACAAAGTAATCCTAGATGTACCTGAAGTAATCCCATGCATATCCTAGGTGTACAATTAATCCTCGAAGTACCTGCTACAAAGCTGCACCTGAAGTAATCCTAGATGTACCTAAAGTAATACTAGATGTACCTGAGTAATCCTAGATGTACCTACACATCTTTGATTGTTGGATCAGAAATTTTAAATCATAAGGTGTTCATATAATAAGGTATATACCATGAAGATGATTTAAGATATTGATAAATGGATGAATCATTGGATATATAATGACGTCTTGTGAAGTGTTAAGCATATTTTGTGTGAGAAGGGAAAGATAAATGCAAAAATGTGTCAAGGAAACTTGTTCTTTATGATTCAACAATTTTGCTGCTGCTCCTCAGGGTGATAAGGTGCAGGTGGTGCAGGCAAGTTTTAGAGAGAATTTCGACCCCTTTGGTACTGGATGGGGAGGGATTACACTGATAGACATATCAATGCCTTGCCTACCTTGGGGTGTGAGGAAGATGGCATTAGTATTGGTCACACCCACATGATCATAGAAGGAGGCCCAGTAGAATCCTTGAGTGGTGAGGTAAACAGAGGAGATGGTGAGAGAGGCATTGTAGGTGATGGAAACAGTTGAGACATCAGAGACAGAGATGTTGGAGATGAGGTATAAATCACTGGTCTTCACCAAGGAGCTATTCATGTACCACTGGACATGGTCAGGAGGAGAGTATGACATCACTTGTACCATCAGGGTAGTACCACGTCCTTCACACACCACCACTACAGACTTCTTGATGGGTACAAGGACCATACCTGAGTTTTGAAAAAGAAAAAAAACACCCGCCATTTAATTTAAACCCCATCATTCATTATACAGTGTGTTAAAATTAACCATAAGCAGTTAACTAACTTAAAATTGCTCCAAATGTGAGCTTAAATGTAACTAAATTTTAAATAAAATAAAAATTTAAATCAACGAAAATAAAATTAATAATTCCTAATTAAAATATAGCATTTTAGAAGCTTCCTTAAATTTTAACAATATCAATTTTGCTAATAAATTCAAACCACTCAATCTAGATGCAATGGCCCCCAAAATCCAAGTATTGCAGATTTCAACTTTCAGTAACTTCTAAATGGAAGCAGTTATTTAATTATAGTTTGCAGCTTTTAACTAACCACCAACCCTACCTTTATTAACATTAATTAATAAGGGTCTTGGGACTTTTATTTAACATAAAAGATTATATTAATTTTATGTCACCAGTATGTCTTCTTTTGCTGTTAGAACTTTAACCCTTAGCCCGCCACGGGCATATATATATATATATATATGCCCGTCTAGGTAGACCGCCGCGGGCATATTTATATACATTTGCAGGTGGCGCGTTTTCGTGCACTAGTTTATCGCATCTAGTTTACAGTGGTACATGATTTGGTTGGAACATTGTCGATAATAGCTACCTTACGCGTTAGCAAGTACGCAAAGCAGCTGCTACAGTTCGTTGGCCCACCGACCGAGCAGATAGCTAAGCGAGCTTTGTTGATGTTCAGATTTGTGTTCATGACACTGAGAGATATCTACATCATTGTACAGAAACATTATTTGTACACGCCCCCAGCCAGGAATCACCCTGACACCATCAACTGCAAATTGCGTATCACGGCAGCGATCTTTATACTGGCCTGCTTTGTCAATATACACCAGTTTCTACATATTTTGGCAGTGATCTTTATACTGGCCTGCTTCGTCAGTTATGCACCAGTTTCAATTGTATTGTGCAAATTGTTGTTCATTGCACTGCCACCATATAGTATAGCGGGGAAACAGTTCACAGAATCCAGGAAGTATGGTAGCATCAAGACTTCGTCGGAGTAACGTACCGATTAGCGATTACAGGGGAAATGTTTACAAGATGTGCTCAGCCAGTACGCTGGTACACAATCATGTAATTTATAGGCGAATCTTGATGGACTGGCCACACCCCTTCATTGCGAACGTGGGCGTGGTTTCTGTATGACGGATCCATCAAATGGGTCGTATCTCTCATAACTTTGGTTATGTTCAGATACATGTTCATGACACTGAGAGATATCTACATCATTGTACAGAAACATTGTTTGTAAACGCCCCCAGCCAGGAATCACCCTGACACCATCAACTGAAAATTGCAGTAATAGCATAATATACGTATCACGGCAGCGATTATTAACATTAATTAATAAGGGTCTTGGGACTTTTATTTAACATAAAAGATTATATTAATTTTATGTCACCAGCATGTCTTCTTTTGCTGTTAGAACTTTAAACAACAATTACCAGTTAATTAACTGCTTGTGGTTAATTTTCCTTGATTGTGAAACGGTACAAGATGCTTGGATTTTGCTGTCCATTTATGGGTCATTCTGATCGAAATACAGTACTGTGTAGCAAATTTGCATGCTCGATTACATAGTGATGGTGATTAATAAAATGTCAATCATTACACTTCAACTGTAAGTCTAATAAAAAATAATTAGACTGTACATGTAAGGTTACTAATGATTTTCCTTGATTGTGGAGCACACTGTCATAGTGGTATCAATTCTTATCTAAGGTCACATGTATCATAGTATGAAATGTGTGATCTCAAAACTAAACGTAGCTTATTACCAGCGACATGTTGGCCAATGAGGTGGGTGTTAGTCCTATAGAGACTGTCAAAATACCAGCCTTTAGTGAGACGTTTGCATGTAAACTGTAAAATCTTAATTTCACTTTGACCTGAATATTCTCATGTAAAAAAGCTAGTCATTACACCATGATTCAATTATGTTACTTCATAGAGCTAAAAATGTAGGTTATACCAGTGTCCAAACAGAATGCTTTAAAATAAAAGCCACTTGAGTTGTTAAGCCTATGTTATAGTAGTTCTATATATACTTAACAAACCAATTTGTACAAAGCCATGGTTAAGTAATCATATCATAAATAAAAAAATATTTAAAACCTACTATAGTTTGAAGGTATAATTTATGACCATTAATAAGTAACGGAAGATCTGAATATGCAAGCACTGATTTCAAGTCACTGAGCTATTATCATTTCAGTTATTATCATTTGAGACCATAGTTTAACCATAGATCTACCGCGCAGTGTTAACACTGATGTTCGCCGGAGCTAACAGTTATCAGTGTGTACCTAGGTTAACAGTACTGGTTGTAAGAGTTAATAAATTTCTTTTAAAACCACTATGTAAACAATTAGCTAGCTATTTGTTCTGATAATTATTTTTAATAATGATATGACAGCATCCATTTCGCGATCAGCATTCACTTCGTCATCCAGAGGCGGATCGAGGGGGGGGGGGGGGGGGGGTTTGGGGGTTGCAACCCCCCTTTCATATAAGGTAACGCCCCCTCTTCTGCTAAACAGCCCCCCGCCCCTTTCCCGCTTTTTGCAGGGCCGTTAGGAATAGGTCCGGCAAGTCCGGCATCCGCCGGACCACTTTTGGACCCGGAAGAAAAAAAATTAAAGTCATTCCCCAATTTCGTCCGCTGGCAGTATCTGGAGCCCTCTACCATCAGTACCATGCGCGATTCGCGCAATCTGATTGCAGGTATAAGATAAGGTATCTATAAACGCGGTAGAAACCTCAAGAGAGACTCTAACTGAGTCTATATGTAAGTGCCCTGGGCACGTTGAATCCCACCCACAGGCACTTAGAGTCCCTCCACCTGGCACTTACAACTGATCCTCCTTTTAATATTCAATTGCTGCTCATTGTTACTCTGCATGAGCATCACTATATAGTACGTGCCATGCTGTATATTAAAAATTACACAACTCCTGCCTGGTACTGACTGCATGATATAGTGTTTCAATGGGGAAATATGTGCACCATGCACGCACTGCTGCGTCCTACATTCGTTCCAAATCCTAACGTATCAGCCCGGCTGAGTTATTATAGAAACAGATCCCTCGGTTTCAGTGTCTATAACCTATATGTAAATCAATTTTTACATAGGACTATCTAAAAATTTTAATTTACACAATTTTACAGACAGGCTATATACATGCATAGCTGATCCATGAGTTACGACATGTAGCAGGTTTATGAACAATTTTAAGGTTCATATGCAGGTTTTCAGTTGTAACCTACAGATAGTTTTACATAGGACTTCCCAAAATTAGATTTAATTTCAGACAGTACATTGAGTTACGACATATAGCCGGTTTATGAAGAATTTATACGTTATGCAGTAGACACAATTGAAGCAGCAACTATAGTAGCCGTAATCAAAGGATGTAATGACAAGAATGAACCTTCGTTACCTTCGAATAGCAAAACTCCGTGGTCCATGCTATGATGGTGCCGCAAGCAGGATATAGCTATAGATAAATATGGGAAAGTTTCTGAGAAAAGGGACCTAGCGTGTATTATAATAAAGCATAATAAAAATGCATTACGTTTTAATTACTATAACTTCCGAACGGTTAACGCTATCGTCTTCCTATTTTCAGCACTTCATACTACACCATTTCTCTATGGTAAAATACATTTAGGGATATTGAACATGCTCCATGCCAGTGTCGCGATGTTCGGTACCCCTTGGGGTTCAAACTCCCCATATATTTCGGCAGGAAATCTTCAAAATTGGTTTTTACGTAGAGGGATCCTGTGCCTATCGATTTGTCCTGTTCGTTAATTTTTACATTACCCGTTACAAAGATATTGCTTTGCAAAGTAGGTACATATTTCCCGCTCGATTCGCGCCATTCTATGGGCATGAATATTAATCTCTTCCTGTTAATAACCTATTACCACGCCTACAAGACCCTATTGCGTGATGGCGTTGCACTTAGTTGCACTTGCGCATCGATCGTTGATTTGCTGTACAGCATACGGTAAGATTGAACGTTCTTCGATGTAGGCACACATCCAGATAAGGCAGCATGGCGCCGTATAACACGAGTGGAGACGAGCCGACTCGTTAATTACGGTTAGGCCGGTACGATAACCACGATATTCAGGTCGAGGACGAGGACGGCGTGCATGGTTGAGAGCGGTGATGCTGATGACGATGGTAATTTGGCAATTTCGATGGTTATGATTGACGACAACGATGTTGACAATAAATTTGATGACGGCGAGTCCAAGGTGAAGTGATGGTGGTGTTAATTGTAATGGAAGTAATGATGATGATGATGATGGTAGTGGTGGTGGTGGCCCAGGTGTGCGTTAAAACTACGTCCAGCAGAATGTCTACCTCACTAGAGAAGGTTACTGCAAAACAGCTGCTCAATGAAGTATGGTGATATGCTCACATTATAGAGATTGACCAAGAAAAGCAGAATGGTGCTGAGACAAGGGCAATCAGATGGCACCATCAAAGTTTGTGTGTGTATGGCGCATCACCCTTCTGTAGTCAAAGGTAGTGTATTATACGCTTTACTATATGCCTTAGCCTTCGTCATGTAGTTTTAACTCACACATAGGTTCTCATCTTGGTTTACACATCCTTGTGAACTTTTGCACACACTTGCATTGTTACTAGTATACCATTGTATGGCGTATTCTTGTACAAACACACACACATGCACATACATATCTTCACCCATATACACAAGCATTTTGTTCCATTTAACTGCTTGTATGTGATCTGTACCCCACTACTCTAGACAGTCATGCAGTGGACACTACTATAAGACAGCTGTAGAGTGGACATTACTGTAGATAGCTGTGGAGTGGACACTACTGTAGACAGCTGTGGAGTGGATACTACTGTAGACAGCTGTGGAGTGGACACTACTATAAGACAGCTGTGGAGTGGACACTACTGTAGATAGCTGTGGAGTGGACACTACTGTAGACAGCTGTGGAGTGGACACTACTAAGACTGCTGTAGAGTGGACACTACTGTAGATAGCTGTGGAGTGGACACTACTGTAGACAGCTGTAGAGTGGACACTACTGTAGACAGCTGTGGAGTGGACACTACTGTAGACAGCTGTGGAGTGGACACTACTGTAGACAGCTGTGGAGTGGACACTACTGTAAGCAGCTGTGAAGTGGACACTACTGTAGACAGCTGTAGAGTGGACACTACTGTAGACAGCTGTGCATGAAGTGGACACTACTGTAGACAGCTGTGGAGTGGACACTACTGTAGGCAGCTGTGAAGTGGACGCTACTGTAGTCTGTAGACAGCTGCAGAGTGGACACTACTGTAGACAACTGTGGAATGGAAACTACTGCCGACAGCTGTTTTTAAGTGTACCCTGACTTGCAGACAGCTATCGGTACCCCATAGCGGAGTGCTATGGAGTATACCATATGGCTGATTATGGAGTCATAGCCAAAAGAAAGAACCTGCAGCAAACAGCAGTGAAGTCGACACACACTACATTACTGCAGACATCTAAGCTATGAGTCCCCACATACAGTAGACAGCTGTAGAGTACTCCATGACTGTTGGCTATAAGGTCTACGCCATGCCTATAGCGTCGTCAACCCTATGCTGTGTCCATGCCATCATAGTGGTCTGTGGTTACTCCTTAGCTGACTGCAAAAGCATCCACTCCACAGCTGAATTCCACAGCTGTTTGCCGTGGGTCCACTTTAGTATGGCCAGTGTACAGTGCAGTAGACAGTAGACTCTATGGCAGATACATGTAGCTGTCCTGGAGCAGGCAGACAGCTTTGGAGTATGCACTACAGTCAACAACTGTGGAGTGGTCAGTGGAGCAGACAGCCACGAAGGAGACCTTACTGCCTGCTGTGGAGTGAATTACTATAACAGACAACTCTAGTGTCAGACGAGCTAAATGCAGCAGACAGTTATGAAAGGGACCCAGCCCAGACCGTGTTATATATGCTAGTAGCTATTTCTTGCAGATTACCTGAACACCTTTATAAACGTTATCAACTGTAATTCCTGCTGTACATGTACATGCTTGTTCGTATCATATGTGTAAAGTACATACCTCTGAAGGTTTCAAAACGTGCCTGGGCCTTGCATTCTGAGAACATTTCCTACCTATATAAACCTTACCACGGGCCCTGACCAACTCAAATCAGTAAGAGATAGGGCTAGTAATGGTAATCACAATTCAAACGTCTGTACTTCAAGTTATGAATATTTTTATTGGGTTTAGAAGGTCGGGCACTAGGAAGGTCAGAAACAGCTCAGGTTGCATTGACTTGATTCAACAGCCATAGGATACTAGTAAGGTTAAAACAAAGGTGTTCGAGTGATCTTTAAGAAATAGCTACTCGTGATCATTTCTCTGCGTGAACCCACTCCTCAAGATCACCTCAAAACCACTGGCAAACCCTTACCACCGTCCTAAGACTGTTGTGTGAAGTATACAACTGCAGCTCCTGTACATGTACAAGTATGTACAGCAATCCAATTTTATCTGGTCAGCGTTCGACCGTACCAATCAGTAACGAGAGCTAGTAATGATTTCATTGCTTAAAACGCACCAGTTTGAGTTGTAAATATCATTACTAGCCCCATCTCTGACTGATTTGGGTTGGTCAGGGCCCGTGGTAAAGTTTACATACGTAGGAAATGTTGCAAGGCCCAGGCAACCTCTAGAGGTATGTGATTTAAAATATAACTGAACAAGCATGTACAGCAGGAATAATAGTGTCCACTCCACAGCAGTCTACAGTAGCGTCCACTTCACAGCTGTTTACAGTAGTGTCCACGTCACAGCTGTCTTTACTGTGTCCACTCCACAGCTGTCTACTGTAGTGTCCACTCCACAGCTGTCTACAGTGCTGTCTACAGTAGTGTCAACTCCACAGTTGTGTACAGGCACAGTTGTCTACAGTAGTGTCCACTCCACAGCTGTCTACAGCAGTGTCCACTCCACAGCTGTCACAGTAGTGTCCACTCTACAGCTGTCTACAGTAGTGTCCACTCCACAGCTGTCACAGTAGTGTCCACTCCACAGCTGTCTACAGTAGTGTCCACTCCACAGCTGTCACAGTAGTGTCCACTCTACAGCTGTCTACAGTAGTGTCCACTCCACAGCTGTCACAGTAGTGTCCACTCCACAGCTGTCTACAGTAGTGTCCACTCCACAGCTGTCTACAGTAGTGTCCACTCCATAGCTGTCTACAGTAGTGTCCACTTCACAGCTGTCTACAGTAGTGTCCACTCCACAGCTGTCTATAGCAGTGTCCACTCTACAGCTGTCTACAGTAGTGTCCACTCCACAGCTGTCTACAGTAGTGTCCACTCTACAGCTGTCTACAGTAGTGTCCACTCCACAGCTGTCTACTTTAGTGTCCATTCTACAGCTGTCAACAGTAGTGTCCACTCCACAGCTATCTACAGTAGTGTCCACTCCACAGCTGTCTATATAGTAGTGTCCACTCCACAGCTGTCTACAGCAGTGCCCACTCCACAGCTGTCTATATAGTAGTGTCCACTCCACAGCTGTCTATAGTAGTGTCCACTCCATAGCTGTCTACAGCAGTGCCCACTCCACAGCTGTCTATATAGTAGTGTCCACTCCACAGCTGTCTATAGTAGTGTCCACTCCATAGCTGTCTACAGTAGTGTCCACTCCACAGCTGTCTATATAGTAGTGTCCACTCCACAGCTGTCTATAGTAGTGTCCACTCCATAGCTGTCAACAGTAGTGTCCACTCCACAGCTATCTACAGTAATGTCCCCTCTACAGCTGTCTTATAGTAGTGTCCACTCCACAGCTATCTACAGTAATGCCCACTTTACAGCTGTCTTATAGTAGTGTCCACTCCACAGCTGTCTACAGTAGTGTCCACTCCACAGCTATCTACAGTAATGTCCACTCTACAGCTGTTTTATAGTAATGTCCACTGCATGACTGTCTAGAGTAGTGGGGTACAGATCACATACAAGCAGTTAAATGGAACAAAATGCTTGTGTATATGGGTGAAGATATGTATGTGCATGTGTGTGTTTTCGTACAAGAATACGCCATACAATGGTGTACTAGTAACAATGCAAGTGTGTGCAAAAGTTCACAAGGATGTGTAAACCAAGATGAGAACCTATGTGTGAGTTAAAACTACATGACGAAGGCTAAGGCATATAGTAAAGCGTATAATACACTACCTTTGACTACAGAAGGGTGATGCGCCATACACACACAAACTTTGATGGTGCCGTCTGATTGCCCTTGTCTCAGCACCATTCTGCTTTTCTTGGTCAATCTCTATAATGTGAGCATATCACCGTACTTCATTGAGCAGCTGTTTTGCAGTAACCTTCTCTAGTGAGGTATTCATTCTGCTGGACGTAGTTTTAACGCACACCTGGGCCACCACCACCACTACCATCATCATCATCATCATTACTTCCATTACAATTAACACCCTCATTACCACCATCACTTCACCTTGAACTCGCCGTCATCAAATTTATTGTCAACATCGTTGTCGTCAATCATAACCATCGAAATTGCCAAATTACCATCGTCATCAGCATCACCGCTCTCAACCATGCACGCCGTCCTCGTCCTCGACCTGAATATCGTGGTTATCGTACCGGCCTAACCGTAATTAACGAGTCGGCTCGTCTCCACTCGTGTTATACGGCGTCATGCTGCCTTATCTGGATGTGTGCCTACATCGAAGAACGTTCAATCTTACCGCATGCTGTACAGCAAATCAACGATCGATGTGCAAGTGCAACTAAGTGTAGTCTCGTCCCCAGACCCAGATTCCCAACAGCTGAGGGTGGATTACATCACCGCTAAGTGGAAAGTGGGTCTGGTGTCCTGTACAAATTTCTGTCCAGCGATTACATAATACTTACCTTCCAGGAGGAATGCAGTTACGTCATGTATGAATAATATTATCTTCCGCAAGAATGCAATTAGTGTGTTAATGCTTTAATTAGAAATGCGTGTCAGCAAGCTGTGTACATTTCCTTTCTATCTTCCCCTAGTCAGGGAGCGATTATCAGGGCACTTAGCCTTAGATACACCTACCAGACTGAGCGATGAGCAGTTCAGGAGTTTATTCTCCTCCCCAGAGGACCCCAACATATCGCATTTTAACCCTCGTAGCTCCGTCAGCCAGTCCCTCGCGAAGTCCACCAACTTTAATCCCGCCGACCATAGTGGTGGTGGTGCCCGCCATGTCTGGCTACTATGGCGAAGACTTGGTGGAGTCGCAGCATTCCCCATCTTACTCTCCCTCCCTCCCTCCCTCCCTCCCTCCCTCCCTCCCTCCCTCCCTCCCTCCCTCCCTCCCTCTCTCCCTCCCCCCTCTCCCTCTCTCTTCCAGAATGCTCAGATGCACCGGAATGCTCTGGAAAGTTTCCATTCAAACTCTTGCCCAAACGCAAGCTACCATTGAATTTGAAGCTGAAGAGTTTTTAATTCCTGCCATCACCTCTAGTCAGCCAGGTATGGCCAGGAATAAGGCTATAGTTGGGCTTGTGGGCGGGGCTTGTAGGTGGGACTGTATATATTGGAGTTATAATCCAACTGGATTACAACACACAAAATTTATCAGTTTGATCTGTTTGATTGTTTCATTAATGTTGTCTCCATGTGACCGCAATATATTTAATGGCCCTCCTCCCCAGTCCAATGTGACTAGGATGTACTGTGACAGAATAGCCAAGTGGATCAGATTTTACTGGAGCACTCAGAGGGTGTGGTTGATCTCACGGGACTCAGGCTACCTATGGCAACGCTCGACTTCGTCAAACCAGCCCCAATACATTTTGGTAAGTCAGATCCGGCAAGGAAGTATGGGGTGGAAGGGTGAGAATGAGTACATCGAAAGATGGGAATGGGTATATGGAAGTATGAGAATAGGCACGCAGGTGGATGGTGTGGAGTGTGAGTGCTTGCATTTAGAAGAATCTGAAAGTTAACAAATCCTGTGGTAAATAAACCATTGCGTATTCTGATGGCTGTACCTTTTTAGAGGGTGTCTTTTTGGGACATGTGTTTCCATTTCAGTCAACTCAGTTGAGATATTTTCTCTTTCAGTTATTAAATTGAATGGGAAGCAGTACAAATCACATGGAGAAGTGCTAGATTGCATGCCCACTGAGATGGTTCTGAATATCACCAACAGATCTGGTGAGCGTGTGTGCGGAATGTGTTGTGTTCTTGTGCTAATGACACATCCAGAGGTATTGCATAGGTGATATGTTAACATCTTTGAAAGGAACGCTATATATGTTTTGACCTCTAGTCCTCTGTTAGGTGCCATCACCGCAAATTATTTACATATTATTCATGTAAAACCCAATCGTCCTAATGGCCGATCGCTTACTGAATTGCTCGGTCATTTTAAAGAAATGATCTGAAATTGGCCGTGGGCCGCCCGCTATTTCATGCTCTGCTTTCTCATATATTTTTTATTTCTTCAAATAGAAGGAGTATCCTGGACAGTGTTCCAGACTTGAGGTAGTTAATGATAACCCCCATGTAGTCATTGGCAAATGCAGGTCTGGACATACTGGGTCAGTGGTCAATACTTTCTCTGCATGTTTCACCTCCTGCCACTTCAAGTTCTCTTCCTTCAATCTCGTGACTTTCTTTCTTTAGCCGTCTTTCCTTCAACTTCACGTTTAGTTCATTATTCATCTCCTTCACGAATACTTTGTGGTTACATGGTGCAAGACATGACAGGGGACCTGTTGTGCCACTGTATGTGGCCTCTGAAAGATGGGAGTGGTATTGTGTTCAGTCATAATCACGAAGTAATGGCCAATCACCTGCTGAAAACACATCTTCTGCCAAAGCCTCTTTGATTTTTCCAAGAGCGTGCCATTTGGCTATAGGCTCTGCCTTGGAAACAACTTCCTCTGCCTCATCCAGCTTGTCCTTGACCTCCTCATTGAACCGGTGCTGGATCTCGTTGGCCTTCCGTTTGAACGTGTAGGTGTCTTTTCAGTCGTTCCTGGCTAGCTTTTGGAACGTCTCCTCCTGACCAGTTCCTAGTCGCCTCACTAGCTCAGTGATCTCAGCCAACAATACCGTGAAAAAGCAATGGAACTTGCTTAAGTGCACGACACTTTTTCACAGCCATATATACACCCCACCACATGGCTATTCCAATTGCTGGTGGGAGCTTAGTTTGTTATAATTCATAGTTCAACCGACAGAAACGTGTATCTCCAATGTGACCTCCATGTAGCTATTCTAGGATCTTGTCCTCTAAAAGTTGGATGGACGATCACACGTATCCATGCAACCCTGGTCAGTTAAAAAAGCTGCAGTTGTCTTTTTGTATATGGTTTCAACATCTCATCCTTATCTACCTGACCCTGCTTGTACAAATTTTTGCTAGTACTGGGTCCTGTGAGGTAGCTTCTTGAAATGCTGCTCAAGTTGATAGTAGTTCCAGCTTATGATATTCTTCAATCTCTTCATTTCTTCATTTTGACGTTCCATGACCAATGGTAGCCTTTACAATGCATCCGTATTTGCATATGAATCCATGTTTCTGTAGAGGAATAACCACTGCAATACTGTAGAGCCGTGCAGCTGTTACTGCCCGTACATACTGGCATCACAAGCACCAGTGGTCAGTTCTCAAAGGCAGCCATCAGTTTAGATTTAACATGTGAAGCTTTGTGGGAGTAAGATTGTATCATCCTGAAATCATCTACGTGGTTGTGAATAAAATTCAGTAGGTCTATTCAATTTTTGTATTGTCGTTCATACCTTGTTCCCTTCCTTCTTAAGAATGCTTAACAGTACGTTGTCCAATCATCTTCACTTGCTTCTGCAACTACTGATGTAGTGGTGCTAGAAAAAAAAAAGCCAATTAAGAAAATTATAACCATTGATACCTTGATGCTAGCTCCTGATGTGACTGATCTGTACAACAATCATACATACTGCTCCCAGGATTTTATGTTTGTGTTATTTTAGGATTCGTGTTCACGACACTGGGAAATATCTTCATCATGTACAGAAACATGCCCCCAGCCTGACACCATGCACTGCAAGTAGCAATAATAGAATGTATACAGAAGGAGATATGAATGAGGTGTTGCTACGATTCCCCTTAACAATGTATGACGTGTTCCCCAACCAGAGAGCTAGGGACGTACCAGCGAGCCTTATCTTCAGCAGAAGTGGGATCTGCAGAGATGCTGCAGTGCATATGATTGATAAGGTTTCGAGTTTGCATTTGATAAGGTTTTGAGTTTGTCCTGACACACTGTCAGACCATTACCTAAGTTAACCTGTCATATTTCCAAATTGACCGGACATAGAATGTACTTTAATTTTTGCACTTGGTGTTTGTATAGTACTATACATAACATATTAATTTGTTATCCAGTTATCATTATAGTGCAGCAGAAAACTAGTTGCAATAAAACTTAAACAATATCAAATTCACAGTAAGCCTTCTAGAAATGTGTCCCAGTCGTCCAGATTAAGTGTATCTGTTACAGCCCAATTTAAATATTGGCCGGCTTTAAAGCCGGCCGGCCCGCTTTAAAACCGGCTAGCTGGCCTGCTTTAAACCGGGCCAGCCGGTTTTTAAGCGGGCCACCTAGCCGGCTTTAAACAGTCTAGCCAGCCGGTTTTTAAGTGGGCCACCTAGCCGGCTTTAAAATGGCCATGCCAACTTAAATACAGCTGTCTTACCTATTTTTTCAAAGCCATAAAATGATCATATATACAAGCATTATCTACCAGTATATTGTTATCATTGTATTAAGTTGATAAACAAGTAGTTGATAAATACAAAGTGACTGTCAAAGAGTGAGTTAGCAATTGGAACATTTCCACATGGTTTTAGGTGCTTTTGTCAACTGTACACATCTGTAGTGGAACCACTTGCCACATACTTCACACTCTATCATGTTGCTATCATAACACTCGGGTAGATTGCAATGGCAATGCAGCAGGATGGTGAATTCTTTCCACACGCTCCTCATGATTACATTAGTGTTTGATGCAGTTGGGAAAGGGGTAAATATTCAATCAATCGATGAGATGCTGCCACATCAAAGGCTGATCAAATGTTATTTCAGGTACATTGTTCCTTGCAGCTGCATGGTATGCAAATGCAATGCTCATCACACCACAGACTGTTGAACCACGTTGCTGCTGAACAGGAAGAGCAATGACTGATATTCCATTTCCCTTGTCAGCATTTCGAAAAATTACAGATATTTGCATTTCAATGCTTTGTGATAGATGTTCAGCAAATGAAGAGTCCATCAAATATACTTCACCTTTTGATAACCATGTGGTAACCCAGTGTCCTCGTTCGCGATCATATAATGTCTGGATTGCTGGAAAAAATTAGAGCATATAAGTTAGTATTTATTTATCAACATTGTATTTACCTTCACCGTTTACATCAACTGGAGAAAATCCTGTGGCTGTACCAACCTGTTCCAGGAGAGTTGATTGCAGCCCATGAAGTTTATCAAATTGTTGATGCAATATCTTATGAGCAGCAAGGATGTGTTTGTCATTCAAGCACTGTTTTTCTTCCAAGGTTAATTTATCATTTTGCATAAGATCCAATGATTTGAGCCAGGGCACCTGTATTAGAAGCCACCATCAAGACACATGATTTGATTGTTTTTACTTACATATGTAACTCTTTTTTTTTACTTTCCATTTCATGTTTTTTCTTGATACCACTGTTTTTCTGTTGATTCATTTGCACAACTAAGCTTGGTGTCTTGTTGATTAGAGCATTGTTTCCCACCATGACAGTGACTGGTACAACCAAGACTCTTTTTCAAACATCGGCATTGTTTTGTTCGACAGCCAGTAGTGCATTAACAAGCGTTTGCTGTAAATAAATTCCATGGTGCCTGGTGCTTGGCTGCTTCTCGTAATGATATTCTCTTCATCTCTTTCCATTCAATAACTTCACAACAAAGTGGACCACTATAATCTTCAAGCTGACTGGCAGGATAACATGTTGACAGTATTCCATGTTCACTCCTAAAAACATAAGTGACGAAAAAACATTCATTCCATTGCACAAAAACTCAAAAATGCTTACTGTAAACGATAAACACCCTGGGCACCTCCTAGTACTTCAACTATACGACATGGTAACCTAAGCAAATCTGAGCATGTACAGTATCTTTTAACCTGTGCTTTTGGGGTGCTCTTGATATCAGTACTACATGGCCATTGGTGTTTGCAGTACCAAGGAAAGACTTTTCATATTGCTCGTGTAGCACATGTAACTACAACTGCCACTCCCACCACTGCCACTCCCACTACTGCCACTCCCACCACTGTACCTGTTGGCTTCTATATTCTTGTGCCCAGATGCTACCAGATGTACACACAACGTACATGGTTTTGTACTTGGCACACATGGAGATACATAACCCCGTTTTGGACCACAAGACATTAAACCCTACAGATAAACCAACATTGTTCCAAGTACATTTGATGAAACTTAGCATCCCCTTTCCCCCTCCCTCCCTCCCCCATTCTCCCTCACCTCAGATTGTTACATAACTATGTATGTGCCTTGTAAATAATGGCCAAATATCACCACTCAAAATTAACACCACTGGTTTCATCATGCTTGTCCTTGTCATCATCCTTTAGAAGAAATTCAGGCTCACCATCATCACATTTTGACACATCTGGATTTTGACCAATGCAGAGATTACCTTCCTGACAAAGTTCTTTACTGTCGTTTGTACTTTTGGTAGTTATGACACTATTGTGACAATCAACACTGTCAAGAACAACATGTACACATACTGAATTTAAATAAAATGGGGGGGCAGTGCCATTCCATTTGGAACATCTACATGTGTATGCTCCAGAGTTCTTGGGGTGTCTATTAGCTTCTTGCCATTGCTGCCAGAGATGGTCCACACACACGTTATATGCTTCCCTGTAACATACACCCCTCCCCCCCACACACACACACACTCACGGTCTTCTATAAGGTGTTTTGGGCAGCGGGTAACAGCTCCTCTCTCTCGACGATGTTGCTCATCCCGGTACATCACCATGGCTATCACATTAGTTCCATCAGGTACGACACCACCTGTAAAATCGAGACGGTATACATGCAGAATTTGAGTCATGAGGTTGGTCAAGGTGCTGGGATTTTAATGGACGAACACAAGCGGGTACCTCCTTGCATACCAATCTCACCGTTGATGTTGAATGCGACACGAATGGCTGTGTTCGGTGTCACAAACAGCATCTTCTTCTCTTTCAAGTACTAGAAAGAGAAAGGATGGGCAGTGTACTGCAGGCACCATAGATCCTGTGGTGTGCGGTTCGAATATTCATCTCGGTCGAATAGGAATTAAGACCCGTTACAGACGCGTAGTAACTTATTTCATTCATAGAAATACTCACCGCAGCTCGCTTGCCTGGTGAAACGGTTTTGAAGCTTATCTATTGGGAGGATTGGGAGTACCACCGCTTAGAAAACCTGCTATTATTAACCCCTCGTTAAATCCATTTATGCGCACAGGTTGTAGCATCTTATAACGAGCCATTTTCAACTGCGCCTTTACTTACAAAGTATTTTAAATATGTGTGCAGCACCATTAAAGTACTGGTTTTTATTTTGCTTCACTGATTTTTGCATAATATAGCTCCAAAGTTGGTGGTTTATTTATGAGGTTCGTCTACGCCATTTTCAATATATACCGTAATCCAGTTCACACGATCTAATTGTAAAACCTAATGGCACGTACGTAACAGCCGTGCTATGAGTAGTGGTGGTGGTATTAACATTAATCACACACCTATGATCATAGACTGGACTTGTTCATGTGATCCCATCACTGTGGTTATAATACTGGCAGTGAAGACCTAACAAGCTGTCTAGAGTAGGTTTCTTTTTTCAAACTCTCTTCTGACATTGGATAGGTTCTCAAAGGTTGCTGTCTTGAACTTTTCAATGGCTTTGGTAGCTTTTAAGATAGCTTCAGCTGCACTGATAATGGAGAGCTCATCTTCTTGTAAAGCCCTGCACAAAAAGGCTGCTGGTTGTTAAAATATCATTAATAGGAACCTATCCCTTACGTGTACTGCACCATCTTGAGAATGAGGATTGAAATACATCACATGTAAAGGTCATCTTCAATGTTTCCACAATCCGTTGTGGTGTCAGCCTGGATACTAAAAAACTTTGCTTTAACTTTGCTTTAGTAAGCATACATGTCAACTTCTCAAGTTCTGCTTTAGAAATGTAGCTTACAAACTCTGCACACGGCCGCTATATCATTCTTGTAGCCAGTTCCCAAATTCACCCCATATGCTTTTCCTGTAGTTGTGGTGGAGGTGCAGTTGGAGACAACCCTGCTCAGCGTTGTCTCACTTCCTTCACATGTTAGGGACACATTGTTCCCAATAACTGCATAAATTGTGATGCTTTTCCTCAAGTTCACACAATGCTATTTACAGTGTTCCTAGGCATGTTTAGCACATGTAAATGAAACAGAACTTAAAATGTGCAAAATATAAGCATTTGTCTCATTTTGTTTCCCCCAAAGCCTTGTTCACATCTTTTTGAAATCGCCTTTGCCTTTAATTCAAATATCAACTTTCTCTTTGGAAAACGTTCTTCTTTATTATGAATGGCTGTGAGTTTGCATTCCTGCTGCTAACTCTGCATGGATGTGCACACCTAGCGTTGTGCAATCATTAATGACAATGTCGGTGAAAAGGTCAAGGTACATGTAGAACAGTACTACAATAATTTTAGGTACCCTTTGCTACATAATCAAACAGACAATGAGGAACGAAGGGGATTCCTTCTCATCACCCATCCACTCCCTCTCTCCTTAGGATGCATATGTTTTCGACGCAAAAAAAAAAAAAAAAAGGAATACTTTAACAAGCCTAACTAATGCAATGTGCTTTTTAAAAATTTTATTTCCTTCACAAACTACATGGTTTATGGTATCACACCTGCTATGCAACAATAAAGCAAAAATTGAACCCGGAACTGTGAATGAGGTTGGAACTGTGAATGAGGTTGGGAGCGTCTACCTATCACCAACCGGTTGTTGCTAATAATGTGAACAGGACTGCAGGCTGATTGTGAAAATGTAATTCCCAATGTACACATACTGAATTTAAATAAAATGGGGGGGCAGTGACATTCCATTTGGAACATCTACATGTGTATGCTCCAGAGTTCTTGGGGTGTCTATTAGCTTCTTGCCATTGCTGCCAGAGATGGTCCACACACACGTTATATGCTTCCCTGTAACATACACCCCTCCCCCCCACACACACACACACTCACGGTCTTCTATAAGGTGTTTTGGGCAGCGGGTAACAGCTCCTCTCTCTCGACGATGTTGCTCATCCCGGTACATCACCATGGCTATCACATTAGTTCCATCAGGTATGACACCACCTGTAAAATCGAGACGGTATACATGCAGAATTTGAGTCATGAGGTTGGTCAAGGTGCTGGGATTTTAATGGACGAACACAAGCGGGTACCTCCTTGCATACCAATCTCACCGTTGATGTTGAATGCGACACGAATGGCTGTGTTCGGTGTCACAAACAGCATCTTCTTCTCTCTCGAGTACTAGAAAGAGAGAGGATGGGCAGGGAAAAACTAGTTTATTTGATAAGGAGACATTACATCAGTATTGCACCACAACAGTGCGCTTGTGTACAAGACTACGCACAGCATACCGTGCAGGCCGCGCCATTTTCGTACACTTCTACCGATAAGTGCAGCTCATCTGTCGGCGGCAGGGCACTAGCAAAGGCAGTCCATTGGATCACAGGCACACTGCAGTAACCAAATAAATGCTCACCTTCTTAAAAACGGAGCCAGCGGGTCGTCCCAGGATTCTGCCATCTTTAAAGTGAACTAGAGGGTAATTACATAGTACCACTCAACGTATTGATATTCTTCATACATACATTGAGACAGCATTATGAGAGACAGGAGATGTAGGATGCAGAATTTCCCCCTTCCCTTCCCCCCCCCCCACTTCAAGCAGCAAACGTAACCTTCTGCTTATTGTTTTAATGATCATTGAAATACTGTCACCTTATGCAGTCCTTAATATGTCTGTGCATATGTTTGTGTACATAAGACCAGGGAACTGACATTATTACAAAGGCACTCATTTTTTTGGACTAAGAGGTCCACAAACGATTTTGAACTGGAATAGCTTTTGACAGGGTTAAGAGGTAACTAAGTTGAGCACTGGGTTTCTGCAAATATGTTTTTTTAAATTTTAAATTCTACATGACTGTAATGTTTAATCAGTATAAAAATTTATGCTTCAACTTAGTTCAGTTTTAACATCTTTCCACAGGCGTCCTCTCTATTTTTTTTTGTGGTCGCCGCTGCAGGGGTGGCCCGGGCCTTGTGTGGCTTTACACAGGGGCAGAGCAAGCACAGTCCCTCAGAGATACACTTCATAAGTAGTGTACACGTGTGCATGTGCAATTTGTGTGTGTGGAGTGCATGTGTATGTTTTAATTGCGGGGAATGTGATGCAGATGATGTCACCGGATGTACTACACTATTCGCATACAAGTAGATGTGCACGCCGAGGTCCACCCCAGCGTCGCAGTCTACAGATGAGATTAGGACATGTGAAAGAGCTAGAACAGTGCCTCCATGCATGATTGATTTGAACCAGCATCATTATATCTCTGTTCATGTACCTTCTACCTTTGTTAATCATCAATACTAATTTCTTCATTTTTTTTTTTTGTACATATAATACATGTATATAAATCTTCATTTACACTTAATAATTATTGTTCAAATAGTATGCAAAACTTGAGTACCTACTTCATTGGTTGGTACCAGTACTACAATCACACAACAGATAGGGTCATCAAACGAACACCACCAACTATAGTTTCTGTAAGTACCAGAATGAGATAGGCTCATACCCTCTTAATTGTAGCTTTAATCACGGTTACGTCACGGTTACGTCAGACATGTGGGGTGTCGGGTTTCGCGCATAACATTTGAACGGAGCAACGGATCGGCACGGCGTAAGAAATCTCATGGAGTGCAGTGAGTCGGCTACATCCCCATATCCATAACAAGTATGTTGCGATTGGATTACCAACCTTCCGTGTGGGTTGAAAGTTGGGTTGAAAGTTTGATACAATTGACAAAGCGGTTTCAAGCTTTTAACGTTTGTAATCTTGTCATGCGCATATCGAGATGACTATGAGGTATGAAGATGTAGCAAAAGACAGTTAATTTACAAAACAGGTAGATACACGCCGACGGGTAACCCACGTTCGACAACATTCCTGGTCTAACAAAATGAGCGCTCGAGATTACGAAAATACGCTCGTTGAAATACGAGTCTATTTTTTGGCTGGGAGCGGATGGTGGGTGGGGTGGTAGGGGGGGTGGGTGGGGTGGTAGGGGTGGGTGGGCTTGAATGGCCGGCAATTTGCTAATCACCGATATGCAGGTTTGAAAAGTGTTGAAAATAAGGTACACATTTCAAGATAAATAAAACGATTAAAATTTAGTTTAACCTTTAATCTCCAACCGTCCTAGATCTAGGACGATCGTCCTAGATCTAGGACGACTAACTCAGCTGCTAAAAATAAGGAACGCCTGTTTTGAAAATTCTGAAACAGCTCTGCCTTATCTAGATAAGTCCATGCTACTTAGAAATGGTTTTTTTCCACTATGGTTTATCTTGAGTCACGAGATAAAAGCATCTAAACGTTGCGCATCCATCTATTTGCGGGCATTACCGCGAAAATGGGAAAGAACTTCGCCGTCGATGAGGCGGTTGTAGGGATGATTAAAAAGAATCTGATTTGTTCTAGAAGTGTTGTGCATGTCGTAGGAGCATGTCAAAAGTGTCGGATTAACTTTAAGTGGTCAAACGACACGACCACAGAGGGAAAAGTCGAGGGCGTTCATAAAGACGGCTTAGTTGGAGAGATCAGGCGGTACAATAAGCAGAAGAGTTGTGATCTTGGTGAGAATGCTGAATAATGTTGTTCAGAGGCCTCTACTAGTCACAAGGAAAGCTACAGCGCCCTCAGCAGTAATGAGGAGCCGACAAGAGAAGCGATCAAAGGGAACAGGTTTGTATAATCGGGGGGCGTGGTTCATGCGATATGGAATTACTTTCGCATGCTTTTATTACGTTTAAGGACGAAATGGAGAATGACCACTACAGACGGACTACTTAGGGGGAAGGGCATGGTACTGCTGCAGTTGTAGGAGGAAGTGGCATAGTGCAGCAGATACTCTGTACTGCCGCCATGCATGCACAGAATAACATTATTGTATAGCGAGTCAGTAGCATTCAATGTTACAAAGGGGCTGTTTGCATGGATTGGCTGTACAACCAAAAAGTGGTCTATCACTTGTTTATTTGAAGAAGGAACTGTTCAAGTTTCGTCTACCTGCATCAGTTATGGTACCATGCATGTCATGCCATCTTTTATTACGTGCAAATCCTTTGCATTTTGCTCCTCTAGCTCAAATTTACTCAGTTTCAGAGCTTCAGAAGGTTTTGCAATGATTTGATGAATTCACCTTTCCTTGGTATCCATACATCCATTGATTTGCCTCAATGTTGTTGCCATGCCTATCATTGCATGATACACCAGGTTTAAGTAATCATTATTATGCTGCTGGGTATCTAAGGAGAATTGATTCCCCGGAGCAGGATCAATATAAATTTCCTTCAAATGAAAACTACATCAACTTTACTTGGGTGCACAACCTGCCATTTGAAATGCTTCAATGTGTTGGTTGCAGCAATGTTGCTATACAAACACAATAGTACCAGTTTTCCATACTTGTTTTGTCTATCAGTATTAAAAATACACCTTACAAGATGTTAGCCACTAACAACATTGAATAAAATTATATTACATCTGATTAACAGCTAATTATATTCATTACATTCCAAAAATATTTGATATCATTAAACTAACATGTAAACACAAAATGCATGCAAATCATGTATGGTGCCGGTATTGTCAGATATCTATTTTCGTATTTTCATAAGTGAGAAAGGGTTAAATCCTAATTTTTTTACAAAATATATATGTTACATTAGATTATTGCTTTTATAAAATATTTATTAAAGTCCATGTTTAGCTCTTTATAAATAACTGCACAATTAATTCATAAAACTTGCATATTAAAATCACAACATGTAATTGGTTAATTAATTTGAGGAAATAGCACTAACTAGCAGAACCATACAGGATTGGATCTGGCTAGGTCAATTATAAAAATTCTCCTCCTGAATGCTAATTTTGCTCGTCATGTAAATGGTATCATTTATAGATGTCACTCAAACCTAATTTGTTTATCTCATCACACATAGGGATTGGAGCATAAAGTATGCACAAATCATGAATGCGGTTATAGGGCAGTGTTATACAAATGTAAAAATGTGTTCCTCTGAAATAGAGCACATATGGGTGTGAAGTTACAAGCAAAAAAAGAAACCGATTCACTTTTTCCACTTTTTTCACCAATTTTTGCAATAAACTCATTTTGCTGCAGTAATATTAGAAAATAAATGAATCGTTAAAGAGCGTTCTTCTTAACTAATATTTATCGAACTATGATTGGAGACCATAATAAAATATTAAGTTTGAAAATACAATGTTTATTTCTATTAATTTCAAAGCTGTAATATGGTGGTCCTAGATCTAGGACCACTAACGGTCTAGATCTAGGACCACTGCCTGGAGATTAAAGGTTAAATCTTAATCTAAATCTTTTTTCTAGGATTAAACATTAAACTCAAACAATTAAGTCAAAACTTTAGATTAAAGACTAACCTGTACGAATTTTAATCCACAAGATTAAATCGTTTTAGATCGTTGTTTAATCTTCAATAGATTAAATCATACTCTTTATTTTTAGCAGTGTTAATTCGTTGGGCGTGTGAGCGTGAGATAGAAGCCTGAGGCGTGAGACTTGGTATGTCTGCATTCATCAACCCTCAATCAATCCTATATTGAACCTGCTGTCGCAGGTTCAGATCCCGATAGAGACAGCGATGGTAATTGAGACATATGATTGTTCTATTGATTGTCTAAATCCAGTGCTAGTTGACCTGTCTCACCTTGCTGCAGAATCATCTTTATCTTCTTTGGCCATAACATCTGATATTGGGTACAAGGCACTCCACAGGAATTAGATTTATGGTGGTGTAAGTGGATTAATTTTCAGGAGAGCTGCCGAACACATGCACCATCCAAAGCTTTTGCCTATATGCTACTGAAAGTATGTTTCCTAACATTCATAATGTGTTGAAAGTTACTGTATCTGTACCATACCAGTGACATCGTGTGAGTGCGAAGGAAGCATCAGTGTTCTTCGACGATTAAAGACGTATTTGCGTTCATCAATGGGTCAAGAACGGTTTTCTGGACTGGCCTTAATGCATGCTCATTACAGCATGGAACTCAATTTAGAAGAGATTGTTAACAGCATGTCCAGCAATTTCGGACATCAACACACGTCTGTACATTCAAAACGTATGTAGTCTTTCATACATTAACACAGTAGGGTTATTTTTAAAAATATAAAAAATGCATTCTTTTATTTTTTGCTTTCATTTTGCGAGTAGGAGAATCAACAACAAAATTAATTACTTTTGCTGTTACATAATAATTTTCTTTAGAGGTCAATAATGATTAACATCCCTCTGGTAGTGGAATCATACGGAGCATGGGGGAAGGAGGCTTTGGAGGCGTTTTCCATGTTGGCGTCTCGCCTAGCCATGACTTCATCCAGGCCCAAATCTATGGTTCTGTCTGAACTGTATGGCCGGCTCAATCTCCATTTAGTTTGGGCAAATGTGAGGGCTATTTTGTGCCGACTTTCCTGCCATCATCAGGAATACGTTTGAGTTTGTATGTTGTTTTGTGACTTGTGTTTGGTTATTGTTGCATTTGTGTAGTTTATGTTAAAAAAAAAAAAAATCAAAAAAAAATTAAAATAAATAAAATAAAAAACATCAAATTGTGGGCGCGCCCTAATAGTGCTGGTGCATGTGTGAGTGGGAGGAGCGTGTGTTCTCTAAATGCTCGTAATGTGCCCGTGGTTCAATACATTTAAATATTTCTTTCATCGGCGTTCGGCCTGTATCTACCTGTTTTCTACGACTGCGTAAGTTAACTATCCGTTCCTACCTCATACCAATATGCACAATGACACACCACGCGCGTGCACGCACACATTCCCACATACTCCTAGCTCTTTTTCCTGGGGTGCAGAATCACTTTAGCTGATGCAGATTAACCAGTTGATTGGTCTGTACCCAGGGCAAGAATGGGTTTAATATCTCTAGCTGCTAGTCAGTTGTGTCGTCTGGTTGTGGTCTATACCCTGAGCAAGATTGGGTTAATGGACTTATTGATGTAAGATTATACAAGCAGCGTTGAGAACGAACACTTACACTAATGCACTGATGTGCTTTTGTTTGTACATGCAAATGGTGAGATAAAATTTATGACCAACTCTTTATATCATGTGCCTACAGCATTATCAGTGAGTGAATAACAAGGAGGTCTACCATGCACAGGAGTGCCCCGGGGTGCACAAGGTGGGTGGAGGAGTACCTGGAGGCTGCTGCTGTCTTGTGCTGAGGTGCTAGAAGGGAGGTGGAGTGTGTAGGTGGGAGACCCAGAGCCACGTCTCTCAGGAACCTGAAGATTTCTGATGCTGAATGCACAAAGGACTTATCACTGATGGCAAAGAGAGGGAGTGGATGTCCTGGTCAAAGGCATGGATCCTGGACCGCTGCAGGGTCACAGCAGAGGAACAGTCAAACACCTCCACATTGGCACGGAAACAGCCAAGGAGGTAGAGGGGAGTAGTAAAGCTGTCAAATCTTATCTGAGGGGGGAAGAGAGGAGGAAGGGGGTAGGAGGAAGGGAGGAGGAAGGAGGAAGGGGTGGGGAGGAGGAGAGGAGAAGGAAGGGGGTGGGAGGAGAGGGTGGAGGAAGGGGGTGGGAGGAGGAGAGGGAGAAGGAGGAAGGCGTGGGAGGGAGGGAGTGGGAGGATAGGAGGAGAAGGAAGGGGGTGGGAGGAGAGGGAGGAGGAAGGGGTGGGAGGGAGGGAGTGGGAGGATAGGAGGAGAAGGAAGGGGGTGGGAGGAGGAGGGGAGGAGGAAGGGGTGGGAGGACGAGGAAGGGGGAAACAGAGCAGAGGGTGAATATCAATTTTAAGGGAGATCATTGCACAACACAACATTACATAGTTGTGTATATTTAGCATTGCCTTAAATGGCAATTATATAGGTGTTGGTTTCCAAGCAACAATGTATTCACATACACCCATATACATGTACACACTCATACTCACACACTCACATACACATATGCACACACACATACATATACATACACACACAGATAATGTGTGGCAAGTAGGAATAAGTTGGTTAATTAATAAGTTCCTGACTTCAGTGGCATACATGTATTGTGTGTGGCTTGCTCAACAATACAATAACTGTTCAACAAAGTGCATTCACAGATCACATACCCACAGCCTCACAGATCACATACCCACAGCCTCACTAATCACATACCCACAGCCTCACTAATCCCATACCCACAGCCTCACTAATCCCATACCCACAGCCTCACAGATCACATACCCACAGCCTCACAGATCACATACCCACAGCCTCACTAATCACATACCCACAGCCTCACTAATCCCATACCCACAGCCTCACTAATCCCATACCCACAGCCTCACAGATCACATACCCACAGCTTCACTAAATCACATACCCACAGCCTCACTAATCACATACCCACAGCCTCACTAATCCCATACCCACAGCCTCACTAATCCCATACCCACAGCCTCACAGATCACATACCCACAGCCTCACTAATCACATACCCACAGCCTCACTAATCCCATACCCACAGCCTCACTAATCCCATACCCACAGCCTCACAGATCACATACCCACAGCTTCACTAATCACATACCCACAGCCTCACTAATCACATACCCACAGCCTCACTAATCCCATACCCACAGCCTCACTAATCCCATACCCACAGCCTCACAGATCACATACCCACAGCTTCACTAATCACATACCCACAGCCTCACTAATCACATACCCACAGCCTCACTAATCCCATACCCACAGCCTCACTAATCCCATACCCACAGCCTCACTAATCCCATACCCACAGCCTCACTAATCCCATACCCACAGCCTCACTAATCCCATACCCACAGCCTCACTAATCCCATACCCACAGCCTCACTAATCCCATACCCACAGCCTCACTAATCCCATACCCACAGCCTCACTAATCCCATACCCACAGCCTCACTAATCACATACCCACAGCCTCACTAATCCCATACCCACAACCTCACTAATCACATACCCACAGCCTCACTAATCACATATCAATACACATACATGTGAAATACATATGCATGCACACTCACACACACACACACTCACACACACATGCACAGACACATGCATATCACTCCCTTACATTTTTGTCAAAGAACATCCTGTTAGCCAGGTCATCCTGCATAGCTGTGGTGAGCACACAGAACACCAGCTTCACCAGCTGCAGGACATCAGACCGAGGGACTGCCATATATGAAAGGAGGGGTGGAGTCAGAAGAAAGGGCGGGGCCAGATGAAGCAGGGGCGGAGTCAGAGGTAGAGTTACAATAGGAGAGAAGAAACATGATGAAGAGTGTTTAGAGAACCAGTAACATTCATAAGTGTAGAATGTTACACATGGACCTAGAATTGAAAACAAAATGTGATAGACTAATGTCTGCAATGCTCACACAGATGTGATGTACAGATACCATGGTTTCCATAGTAACAGTATACCATTGCACCATGGTAACGGTACACCAGTCACACACACAGTCACACACATACACACACGCACACATAGTCACACACAAACACACACAGCGGCGGATACAGGTTTTTGGGGGGGGGGGGGGGGGGCACGGATGGTGGGTGTGGCTGGGGGTGGGGTCGGCTTCTGGCCCGATACGAAAAGCAGGGGGGGGGGGGGGGGGTGCTGTCGGTTTCTGGCCCGATACGAAGGACGGGGGGGGGGGAGTATGATCGCGTATCGGGGGGTCCGGGATATAGTACAGTAGTAGAGTTCATGCGTGCGGATATCAATAGGCAGCACAATCGTGCAGCCAATGCGGCCCGAAAAGTTATGAATTTATAAATGGAGGGGGCACGTGCCCCAAGTGCCCCCCCTGTATCCGCTGCTGACACACACACAGTCACACGCACGGTCACAGTCACACAGTCACACACAGACACATACACACATAGTCACACACACGGTCAGTCACACAGTCACACACAGTCACACACACACTCACAATCACACACACACCATTACTGCAGCTGCAGCCACTCTATCCAGCTTGTGAATCTTTTACACCAAGCTTCTGCACCAGCACATTGCAGAGTGTCCAATTGGAACACACCAAGCACTGTGTGTAGGATCTTGATCTTCACGATGACAGCGATCTGGGCACAAGCATTGAGCTGTCCCAGCAGAGCAGTGAAATCAGCAGCAGTCTGGTGAAGAAAGGGTGGAAGTAAGTGGAGAGAGTGATGGACATACATACATACATACATGCATGCATACATACATACATACATACATACATACATACATACATACATACATACATACATACGTACGTACGTACGTACATACATACATACATACGTACATACATACATACATACATACATACATGCATGCATACATGCATACATACATACATACATACATACATACATACATGCATACATACATACATACATACATACATGCATGCATGCATGCATACATACATACATACATACATGCATACATACATACATGCATACATACATACATACATACATACATACATACATGCATACATACATACATACATACATACATACATACATACATGCATACATACATACATACATACATACATACATACATGCATACATACATACATACATACATGCATACATGCATACATACATACATACATACATACATGCATACATACATACATACATACATACATGCATGCATGCATGCATGCATACATACATACATGCATACATACATGCATACATACATACATACATACATACATGCATACATACATACATACATACATACATACATACATGCATACATACATACATACATACATACATGCATACATACATGCATACATACATACATACATACATGCATGCATACATACATACATACATACATGCATACATACATACATACATACATACATGCATACATACATGCATACATACATACATACATACATACATACATACATACATGCATACATACATACATACATACATACATACATGCATACATACATACATACATACATACATACATGCATACATGCATACATACATACATACATACATACATGCATACATACATACATACATACATACATGCATACATACATGCATACATACATACATACATACATACATACATACATACATACATTAGCAGCTGAGGGTGTGGTTATGGGTGTGGTTATGGGTGTGTTATGTGTCATTATGTGTTTGTGTGTGTTTATGTGCATGGGTTTGTGTGTATTTGTGTGTGTGTATGTGTGTGTGTGTGTAACTAATGCTATCCAAAAAAAACCACATTAATATGAGTACTACAGTAGTCATGAAAACGATGAGAAGTGCAATCACTTGAGATGAAGAGCGAATCAGGTGATGAGGGAACATACAGGTCTGGTAAGGCAGGTCCTTGAGAGGGTGGATGAGGGGAGGGGAGAGGTGGATGAGGAGAGGGGAGGGGTGGATGGGGAAGGGAGGGGTGGATGAGGAGAGTGGAGGGGAGGATGAGGGGAGGGGAGTGGCAAGGCAGTCCCCTCCTCCCCCCTCCTTAACCAGGGCAAGGCGGTCCCCCCCCTCCCTCCCTTACCATTGTCTAAATTGCTCTCAGTGCTAAGCTTTTCAGCATAGCTCTTAAGGGAGCTGATAAAGATGGCCAATATGCCGGTGTCCCTGAACACTTCCTTGTACTTGGCATTGAAGCTGATTAGTTTGTGGAGTGAGTTGAACACACGAGACATGGTCTTGGGATATCTGGTGTTACCAAAAAAAAGAGGGTGAAATGGAACAAGAGGGAGGAAGAGGGTGAAGAGGGAAGTGGTGAGGAGAGAAGAGGAGAGGGAGAGGGAGATGAGGCAAGAGGGAGGGTGTATGAGGGGGGGGTGAAATAAATATATAAATATCTACAGGCTCAGAATGTGTATGCAACCGGTAGTATGGGTGAAGAGGGAGAAAGGGGGAGGGGAGGGAGAGAGGGGAGGGGAGAGGAGCGGCCAGGCAGTGACCGTTGATGGCCGCCACCGTAGGCACCGTGGACGAAACCACAGGTCCTGCACGTGCTTCCAGCAAGTGTTCTTCAGTTACACCGTGCAGCTCCTTCAGGTCCAGTCCGGTGACTGGCCAACGAGGAGACTAATGGAACGTCAAAGCTATTCACGGGAGGGTGGCTCATCAATATAGTTGCTACGCGGTACTTTTCTCCGTGTTGACGGCGATAGCTGCGTGGTGTTTGTGTCGTAAGGCACGTCTGGAGAATATATAATATTAGGATTGATTATTGCGGTGTTTCTGGTACGAAATACTTTTTTCCAATGCTTAATTGGAAGGCCATAATGGGCAACTGTTGCAAACCAGCAGAAGGTATAATGCTATTCCTTTATGCAGCGCGTATGTTATTGCTAGCCTATCTATTTAGAACCCGAGGAAAAGCCATCTCCTGTAAAGTGCAACATACACGCGAGCGTTATCTATGTGTCATCGTTTTTTTACTTTAGAAAGTACAGTTCAATGATTGCGTTGAAATAAAAGGTACCGGTGTTCAAAACCAGAGTACAGTTATAATTATCATTCGCTGCAGAGTATTGTTCCGAACCTGTTTGCGGGAATCTAGTGAGTTTGCTTTTTAAACAATCCTTGCAAGCTTAACAATATACATGCATGAATTATAATCTTTCAGGTCAAAATTCCCCATGAAGGCAGTAACGTAAGTTATGACCTTTCATCTACCATCTCTATGTGTACAATGTATGCTTTTTTGTGGTGCGAAATTTTAATGGATGCCTGCAGATTCAGGTACGAAGTCATGAAATTTAATCTTGGTAGGTGTGTTAATTTTCCTGATCTGCACATTGATATAAGTATTATGTCATATTTACAATAGGATCAGGAACGTTTTGAACAGTGAGCTGGTTTAGTTTAGTACACTTGATGATTTTTTAAATTTAGTTTTCAAGCCTATTACTCTGACAATCATGATATTTGTGTATTTATTCCAATGATCATTATACATTTTGACAAGATATGGATGTTTTGTTTTGGAAGAGAAGGGAGAGGTTGAAAAAGGTGTGGAGTAAAGCACTATGTAGCCTCTTGGGCGGCTTGCATGATGAGCACTTGACTGGTCCATCCACACAACACCTCACGACAAGTCAGGGGATAAGTGAGAGGCACGTAAGCTCCAGATCTGTGTGTGCATATGGTGCCTGTGTGTGCATGGATGGACCCCACACCCAGCGCAGGAGTGCCTCCATGCCTTCAGGTCCAACCACAGGCCACACACAGACCACTTGTCAAGTGATCAGAGCAAGTGGCGGTTAGTGTAGGAGTTTATGGTGGCTGTGGGGGTGACGAGTATGAACAGATGATCCACCCTTCGTTTGCACACCGAGCAGTGTACAAGGACCCCGACTATGTCTAAATGCACCCAGGAGTGTCCTGCGTAGTCCCTGACTCCTCCCAGTCCCCAGCAGTGGCTTATTCCAACTCGTCCTCCCTGGCTTACTAGAATCACCCCCTTCCCCGGGAACTGCAGAATGTTGCCCCGGTGACCATCCAGCTGGTATATGAGAACTTGCATTGGAGACGGCCAAGAAGAATAGAGTGGGGAGTTCACACACCAACCTGTACAAAAATGTCCTCGCAAATGGGGAACAGTTGACACAAACAAGCAACCCTGCTGGCAGAATCTGTAATCTGTAATGTGCTCTCCCCATCGATGAAATACTCACAACAGACCTGACTAGCTAAGTCTCATTTCCCCCCTAATGGCCAAACTGGTCAAGGGAATAATAATGATGATTATAATGAAATCACTGGGGTGGGGGTGGGGGGAGGGGGGGGGGGGGGGTGAAAAACAAAAGAAAAATTATTAAGGATGTGGGCTTGGTAAGCTCATATCGAGGTTGCTTGGCAAAAGGGGACAGAGAGGAGGGGTCTGGAGGGGGGGAGGGAGTGGTTAGAGTCCAAGGTTGCTTGGAAACCATTCATTCGAGCTGCTTTTCTTTTCTTTCCCTTCTTGGTTCTATCATCATCATCATCATCATCAGAGTGACTGTGTGCTGAGCCAGCCTGAGATTCAAGGAACCCATCGGGGTACTACCCCAGAAAGGAAAGGTTGTACGAGCAAAGAGGACGCACACACTCACACACACACACAAACACACACACACACACACACACACACACACACACACCTGCATTGCAAATTCTAACTTTGTAATCTGTTTCTTTCCTTCTGTTGTCACGCAAGGATACTTTGGCCCTAACTCATGCAGAGATCACTCTGACTCACCCAGACTGGTGAAACCTTACAAGGGGTTATCTATCACAAGGTTATCAACACCCATGACCGTGTGATCATGAAGTGCTAAAAATGCTTGCAGTGAAGCATTTGGTTAGATTTGTCAAACCACTCTGCAGAATATTACATAAATACAAGATTAATAAATGAGTATTTGAGTAACATAAGGCCACCAGATAATTTTAGGATACATGCACGCTCACTATTTGAAAGAGCTTATTGGAAAGCATCAGAATATAGGGCTTGGTTATTATATCTTTCATTACCTATATTGGTAAAAAAAATTACCTGGTGATTACGTTCATCACTATGCTTTATTAGTATGCTCAATGCATGTGCTATTAAATGATATAGAGGATATAAGATTTGCCCAAAATGCCTTAAATGCATTCTATAATTTAATGCCAACTCTTTATTCAGATAAAGCATGCTCAGCAAATATGCATTAATACATCTACCACTATGTGTTGCCAGGTGGGGACCATTGTGGGGATTTTCAATGTTTGGGCAGGAAGGTTATCATAGTTGTATTAAGCATAGGATTCATGGAATGCATAATGTATTGCCACAGATTATTAAATTTATGAAAGTAGAGTACTTCCATGAAAACTTTACTCCCTTAACTAAATTTGAAGTCATTGTAGGTAAAATGAAGCAGACAGTTTTATTGCCTGAAGAGATTAAAGCATTTAATGATATAGGAATTAAGCTTACTGAACCAGTTGTAACATTTAGGATATTACAACGTGTAAATGGTCAATTGCATGCATACAATCATAAGTCAGTTAAAAATGGATCAATATGTGAAATTGAACCGGGGAAGAAATTTATTTCCATTAAGCATTTTTGTAAAATTAGAAATAGTACATATGCTTTGTGTAATTTATTTACTATTAAAGAAGATGTATTTTATGATACCTCTACAAATGATATAACAGATTTGCACCTTGCAGATGGTATAACTCATCGTTTTTTTATTTGGTAGAAAAGTTACAACAGAAAAATGTTATTGTTGTGAACACTAATTCACTCTTTAAAAAATGTATTTATTTACCTATGCGCAATGCTGACTTTGATATTATTGTTCCATTAGCTAATGTGCTTGAAAATCATTGAAGTATTTATGTACACGTCAGATTTGATTTCTGCATTTGAAACATTTTACTCTACGAATTGAACCAAATAGTTATACTGTTTTATATATTCTTTTCTCTAAGTCGGATATCCATCAGAACACATGTTAATATCTGTTTAATAGTTGTATTACATGTCATCATTGTCGGTGCACTCACTGGGAGATGCCTCTTGAAATATTGCTTGTTGCTATATGGATAGCAATGATTGGTGCTGTACTCAAATGAAAGAACTAAACAACAGCTCTTTCCTGATTATTATTAAATTTTACCTATTTTTACTTCTTTTTTGCAAAGTGCACTATTCAGCGGGTGAGTGACTTTAATACCTTGCAAAGCCTTAACACGTGTGTAGACTATGCTATAATTCTATTGGTCCAATTCCATCATATAAATGACAGGGAAGGAAGGGGTGTATGTGTGTCAGTTGTGCTAAAAATCTATTGGTCAAATTTGATCCAGTAAAAAATGCTCCCATCTAAACATGGAGGTGAGCCTACATGCAGTCAAGTTGTATAGATGGATAGTGTGGGAACTCAAGGAAGTGAACTACATGGCTCAGTGTAGATCGATAAGTAAGGAAGCCTTATCAGATTAAAACAATAGGCACTACTGTAATACACACAGTTGAGTCACCATACATGCTTTACATGTGAAGTGAATGGTTTTGTGCAGATCCGTGCTGTACATACCTACTACCGCGTTTGGTCAGGTAGTAGGGTGACAAGCCCGACCAAACACCGCCCGACTATGCTCTACAAATGTTGCATGCACAGCTTTTTAATGTTAATACAACATGCCATAACATACCTTTGGGTGGTAGTGGTAGTTCTGTGACCCCTGCGGTACTGCGTCCTCCCGGAAGCATATTTAGCCAATCGGACAGCGGGGTCATTCCAATACCGACTCCTTTTAGATGCTTTAATAGCAGCTAAATTGTCTTAGTATTTCTGACTGTTAACAGCGCGGTTTCCCTCGAGGTCCTCTTCATATCGCCGCCTTTTAGCAGCACGGTTCTCCTCGAGGTCCTCTTCACATCGCCGCCTTTTAGCAGCACGGTTCTCCTCAAGGTCCTCTTCATATCGCCGCCGTTTAGTAGATCGCTTAGATTCGTTGTAGTTGTCGCGTACAGAGGCCTTCTTCTTTTCGGGATCGGCCTTGTAGCTGTCGCGTGCAGAAGCCTTCTGTTCGGGATCGGCCTTGCATACTCAACGATGATTCGTATGTAGTCAAGTGTTATTTTAGGTCAACAAAATTGGAAATGCTCTTTTGCTGTGAAAAGCACAGCTCGCGTGCATTGAGATCACACGTAGTTCAGATGTAACACAAAATCTATACTCAACGATTTGAAGCGTATTTTTAGTATACAGAAATTAATTATTTGGTAATTTTAGCTGCCTGCTATGAGAAAAAAATGGTTATGAATTGAATTAATATAAATTGACATGGCACTAAAACGCGCTAACATTTCGCACAGAAAGTATGCTTTTTGTATCACTGAAATGGAGACAGTTTGCATGATGAGGAAATTCATTTTCAAACTGATATGTGGTGCCTACCACCTTAATTTAGTCTTAGAACCTTGTGTTGTTTGTTTATTATTTTATGTTACCTGCACCCTCCATCTCCTGTATGCTTCGGACTTCCAACCCCATCTCCTGACATGTGCATCATCTGATGTTAAAATGAACGATGAAGTGAGTGTAAATTTGATTAAGGAAACATAGTCCTACATGTAGGTGGAAAACAGTTTGCTGTTAGCACGGCACACTCATCATAGGGGTGATGGTGATGATGGTACATACTGTGATATACCCACGTAGGCCTATTGTTAAGTCTGACAGAATGAGTATATCAACTGATTATCACACGACATCTCACTATTAAATACTCCGAATCACGCATGCGCTGCACAGCTAATAGTTCCCTATATGACACTTCTCTCTCCTTAATATCTATCTGGTGGTCTTCTATTTTGTCTCAGCTGATACTTGTGTCTAGCTACTGCAACCTCTGGTTTCCTAGATATCTCCCCTCTTTCATCTGTTTCGTTCTCTGTTACTTCCCCTCTTTCGCTTGTTTCCTTCTCTGTTTCGTTCTCTCCTTCTGGCGTTTCTTGCTCTATCTGTATACTGCCTTTCTTTCCTCCAGAACTGTACGTTTTTCTTGTTCCTTGGTAGACTGCGTCATTTGTTCATCGTCTATCTCACTTTCCCTTCCCCCTGATTTTGTTATTCGCTCCTCTGCTCGTCTAAGATGGTCGATATGTCGTCTCCACATTCTCCCATCGGCTAACTCCACTATATACGATACTGGTCCCGAACCCTGCTTTATTTTTCCTTTTATCCATCTCTCCCCCGCCCCAAAATTTCTTGCCCACACAACATTATTTGGCTCAAACCCCCTCTCTCTCTCGTACTCTTGTCATGCCACTCTTTTTGTTCTTCTTGCTTCTTTCGCACAATCTGCTCTGTAGTTTCCCGAAGGAGATCCAACCTGGTCCTTAGCTCTCTCTGCAGAAAAAGACTACCAGGGGACACAGTAACAGTGTGTGGTGTACTACGATATGCTAACAAAAATGAAGACAATCTATGTTGCCATGTCTGCCCGCTGTTCTTCATTGCTTCCATCGCTCTTTTGACTGCACGAAACGTTCCACTAGTCCATTTGTCGCTGGGTGATAGGGAGCACTTAATTCGAATATGATATGCTTTATTCCATTATTTAACATGAACTCTTCAAACTCTTTTGCAACAAACTGAGGGCCATTATCAGACACCAACTGTTCTGGCAGTCCATAAGACGCAAAGATGTGACGAAGAATCTCAATCGTCTATTGCGCTGTTGTACTTGTCATCTCGTACACTTCTGGCCATTTAGAGTGCGCGTCCATCAACAAAAACCACATTTTCCCACTTACCGGTCCCGCAAAGTCCACGTGAACTCTTTGCCATGGTCTCTCTGGCCACGTCCAAGGTTGCATTGGAGCCATGGGTATGGATTGCTTTATGGCCTGACAACATTCGCATGACCTAACACATACTTCAATGTCCCGATCTATGTTAGGCCACCACACATGACTTCTCGCCAGGGCTTTCATTCTGGACATACCAGGATGGTTATGCCGGATATAATTCCGATAGGACCTATATCCTGTAACTTACGAGGTATTACAGCAAGGTATTACAGCAAGGTGTGATTTTCCATGGTTAGTTCCGTCTTCTTTAATTCATATGCTTGTAACTCTGCTGTGACCACTTCTGGCCAACCTTTTTGAAGGTAACTCATCACCCTGCTCAAATCTCTGTCTTGTCGGCTTTCATTTTGCAACTGTCCTGCAGTTACCGGGAGCGTTTCTATTTGCACCATGTTGAATATGCTAGCTTCTGTTTCTTCTTCGTGTTCTTCACATTTCAATGGCAGTCTGGACAACCCATCCACGTTTCCGTGTTCTTCCGTTGCTCTAAACTTCACGTCATACTGATAAGCTGACAGTACTAGTGCCCATCTTTGTAATCTAGACGCAGCCACCATAGGTAATCCAGTCTTTGGACCGAAAATGGTGGTTAACGGTCTGTGATCCGTTAACAGCAGAAATTTTCGTCCATACAAATACATGTGAAATCTTTTTACTCAGAAGATGATAGCTAAAGCCTCCCTTTCTATCTGTGCATAGTTTCGTTCTGCCTCCGACAACGTCCGTGACGCAAACGCTACTGGCCTTTCCGTTCCCTCTTCACTCACTTGTGTCAACACCGCCCCTACACCGTAACTCGATGCATCTGTAGCCAGTCTCAAAGACAACTTTGGATTATAATGCGCTAGAACCTTAGAAGATGTCAACATGCCTTTGGCTGCTAAAAAGGCTTGGCTACATTCTTGAGACCACTGCCATCTACTATTCTTCTTCAGCAGTGTGTATAACGGGGAAATAGTTGTCGATAGGTTTGGCAGAAATTTGGCATAATAATTCACCATTCCTAAAAATTCTGCCACGTTCTTAGGTTGTGGAACTTTCACCATAGCTTCTATTTTGCTTTCGAGCGGGTGCAAACCTTCTGCATCTATTCTATGCCCCAAGAACTCAACAGAGTTGGCCATGAACACACACTTACTTTTCCTCACAGTAATGCCATGGGTCTTCAGACGCTCCAGCACTAGCTCCAGATTCATCAGGTGTTCGTCTTCACTACCTCCTGTTACCAAAATATCATCAATGTAGCAAACCGTTCTTGACATGCCTTGTAAGACCGAGTCCATGAGTTTCTGGAAAATGGCGAGAGCCGATGCAATTCCAAACGGTAACCGGGCACACTGATGCAGACCCCTGCATGTGTCTATTAATAGTGCACATTTTTCTTGACTCATTATCCAACGGAAGTTGTTGTTACGCATTAGACAGGTCCAGTTTCGTGAACTGTTTCCCCCCAGCTAGTGTAGCAAATAGTTCCTCGGGAATTGGTAAGGGGTACTGGTCTACATGTAGGGCTGAATTCACCGTTATTTTAAAATCCCCACATATTCTTATACTTTGGTCTGGCTTTGGAACTGGTACAATGGTGTGGCCCATTCACTGTGATTGACAGGACAGATAACACCCGTTTTCTCAAGCCGCTCAAGCTCCCTTTTGATCTGTTCTTTTATTGCAAAGGGTACTGATCTTGGTCTACAGAAAACAGGCTGTGCTCCCTCTTTCAGGACTAGCCTTGCTTTAAACGGATGTATCTCACCTAGGTTGTCATTAAACACTTCTGGAAACCCTTTTACCAAAGCTTCTACCTTTTCTGCTACTCCCTTTCCTTTATTCTCTGTAACCACTTTGCTGTTCATTGTGGGCGGGGTTACCAATGCTGATGCCATTGTATTCTAAACGTCTGTAACCAATTTCTGCCCAAAAAACTAGGGCCTCTTCCCGCCACCACAACTAATCTACACTGCCTTTCTTGCTCTCCCAGCCTGACCCTTACTCGCACTTCTCCGCATACCTGTATTCTTTGAGTAGTATAAGTGGCCAGCTTCAATGCAGATTCAGCCAGCCTTAGTTTGGGAAACTTTTTCCGATAGGTATCTTCTGAAATGATAGACACTGCGGCCCCCGTGTCTATTTCCATCATCAACATTTCTCCTTTGATCTCCGCCTTCACCATATATGCGCTCAAGGTGCCCTGTGACTTAAAGGAGGAGTTTGCGTATAAAAGGAGCTTGGCTCCAAGAATTTCAACCGGCCATGCGGCTGAAAACGGATGTTTTAAGTTTAAAATGGTGTCTCTATACCGCGGTATTTAAGCATGGGCTTGGCAACAACAGCGATCGAGTATTCTTCATACAACTTTTGAATGCCATATCAATGCAATGCAAAGTTGATGTTAATAACGCTAAGTTAACAAACTAGGCTATCACATGTTCGTACAAATGGCGGTCTTAGACGACGACTGTTCTTGGTACAGACGTCACCTACAACTGTCCTTTTCCTCTCAAGAGGAAAAAGAAACATATCTGCGTAGGTTTGAAGCAGCCAGGCTACTCCTTGCACCCGGTGTTAATAAACGGAAGGCTACTATCAGCGTATTGAATGCTTTGCTGGACCGTGTGTTGGCGCAAACTGAGAGCGTCCCAGTATCACGTAGCAGAACATCCAGTTCTGCGAACGAAATGATGTTGGACTCCGCAGGTTAGTTAGGCTAGAGCTATAAAATAATACACTTTTTGTGTATACTTGCATGATATAGGGATTTATACTGGTGACGAAGACCCCACTGACCAAGTCCAAGACCTCTTTGTGGTCGAACAAAAGGCCTTCAAGGGACTTTGTTCAGGTCTTGTTCAGCAGTGTGGCTGTCTTTTAAACCCATCTTGGACATTAGCATCTTTCATAAAGGTCTGAGTTGTGGGGTTATGATTCTGTTTTGTCTAATTGATTCTGGCATAATTTTTTTTGTATCATTCATACTCATTTACTGCTCACTAGAAGGGAGATGTTGCTAGGGTTCAATTTGTTTGCCCACACTGCAAGCAGTCCCGTGTCTGGGCTAGTTCCAGAGTGCTGTCTGGTCATTACATTGCTAATCAGAAGTAAGAATATGCACTTATTTAGTAATCATCAACTCAAATGTGTTATCTTACTTCAGACTTGTCCATGCTTTCACCTGTGCTGGCATTCTACCTCGCCAGTACATTAACTTTTGTTCATTTGCTGGTATGGGTGAAGTGAAGCAACGATACATCCACTCAGGTGGGAGTCTGAAATCACTGATGCAATTCTCTGATATAATCCATTTTTATTAGTTTATGTGGATAGGCTCTACCAGCAAGTAATAGCAGATGCAGCAGAGGAGTCCATGAAGGCTGCTGTAGACTGTGTGAAGGCACGCCCTCACTACGCTACAAGTGGAGAGGTTAGAGATGGCACTCTTGTAAAGAAATATGGTTTGGATGTATTTTGTATTCTCTTACAATAGTGGGTTATAACTGATGCACGTCACGACTCCACTTCAAATGCATACCACTCGACAGTACCTTGTATGGCTGGAAGGTGTAGTAAATGGCATGCAGTGTCTATCAGCCTGCAAACCATATTGTTCATTTCAGCACACGTAGGATTGTTGGAATTTGCACTCTTTCTAGACAAGAACACAGGGTAGCTCAGACGAGAGAGGTGGCGTGTACTAAAATAGTCTTGCCACAAGTTATCGCCCGAGGTTTGCCTTTGTGTTCTAACTATGTACAACTTCATATTTTCACTGTGATGAAGGGTTGAACATCACAGAGGTAGCCCATGACTACCAGTCTACTATAAAGAAGTATATAGAAGAACTCGGGATGGTCAATTCCTACGACACATGGCATGGTATGGTATCTTTTTTTTTTTAGTGTGTATTATTATTTTGACTTATTGCAGGCACGAAGAATGTGGCAAAGGAGTTGCGTAAGATCTGTTGTGGCCTGGCTCGTGCCAGAGATGTTACGTGGTTCACTGAACTTTCTGACAAGGGTATGCTCCCTCTGGAAATTATTGTTATCAATGAAACAATTTGCTATTCAGCAAGAAGCACCAAAGTGCACTTGTATTGGTGCATGAGGAACTGTGGTGGCAACCCTGATCGTCTACGTGCAATGATCATGAACATCAGCAAGCACTTTCAGGTTTGTATGTGTACATATGTTTGTATCTGTGTGTCTGTGTTGTGTTGAGTGTATTGAGTGATTGGATTCATGCATGTATTGTAAACTTATCACACATGTGTCTACATTCAGGGTAATCACTGCAGTTGCTATTTGGAGAGTCCCTGTCACCAGCCAGGTTACATTTCAAAAAGGAAGCTTCTCACAATGCCTGCAGCCATTAGTGCATATGAGGATGCACTAAGAAAAACTCTCATCTACAAAGCGGCTGATTCATTCCATCTTGTATGCAGCATGGTAAATTACATATAATGTTAATGTTCATGTATGTGTTTGTTTTTCTAGTGTCGAGACACCTTCTGGGTGGAATCATTCAACCACCAGCTTCTCACTTATCTCCCCAAAAGAATTCACTTTCACACCAAGACATTTGAGATGAGTATGAACTTAGCTGTTATGGATTGGGTGAGTGTTTTGTGTGTGTGTGTGTGTGTGTGTGTGTGTGTGTGTGTGTGCATGGGTGTGCGTGTGTGTGTGTGTGTGTGTGTGGGTGTGCGCGTGTGTGTATGTGTGTGTATGTGTGAGTGTGTGTGTGTGTGTGTGTGTGTGTGAACACATTACCACACCATTTCAGAATGAAAACACTCAACGGGTGGCAACAAGTCACCATGACTACACAGATGTTCGTCGACCAGACCATCGCTCCACATACAACGTGTTGGTAAAAAAAACTTATCGTTTTGTAAAGAATATCTGGACTATGTACATTCTCAAGAACATGTCGTCTCAACAGTATGTGACAGTCTGATTCCAGCTAATTGTTGTGACACATACCATTTAGGATACTGCAGGAGGATGATGGTGACGACGATATGGTGTTACCTTCGGACGACACAGCCATGAATGACGGTGACTATGTGGACAGTGATGAGGATCTGGACGAGGATGACTGTGTTTTTTCAGAGGATGATGATGAAGAAGAAGGCAACTACTGTTGAGGTAATTTCAATAGCTTACATAATGTTTGATAATTAGCTGTTTCCACCAGCCATAGGTCTCACTTCTGATTGTCCCTCACAAAACAGTTCTTTTTAGAACTACCACTAAGAGCAACAGATAATCTTTGTCTGCACTGCATGCATCCAAAAAGAAAAAAGTACAAGATTCTACACTACATGTGCATCCTTCCAAGTTGTGGTGATCCATGACCTTCGTAACAACAATCCTGAATCCTGCACATGTACAAACCAATGGTACATTGAACACTTGAACTAGGATCTTGGTAAGAGTGTGTGTGTCTTGAACAGACCCAAGGAGACCCAAGCAAGCAGTGTAAGCATGTGAGCTAGTGCCATCTAGCACTAGTGGATCTCCTCCAGGGTAACCTGACAGACAAAGCCCACAGGTAGGCATCCACCAGTACTTGAACCACAACCTTTAGTATGTAGGAGTGAGATTTGATATTTGTTTATGTGCTATCTGTTTTACGTAATACATGCAGTACTGGTGGCTGGCTTGTTTGCTAATTGCATTGTCATGTTTACCAATTGCATTGCATTGGCTTTTGCTAATGTTTTGCGTGCGTGCTAACTTTACTTTAGGAACAGAGCTAGTTCAGAAGACATTCCTCACCCAAAAAGAACTTGCAGGGTAAAAATAACAACTCGTGGAGATGTGGTTTGAGATAACAGTGAATGAGAGGATGCTGGAAGCAGGGCTTCAAAGAGTTTCATTACTTTCTTTTATAATCCTGGTACGTTTAAAATTACCTTTTATATACAACCAGTGCTGGCATACAACACAAGCCGAGTGATAGTTGATACGCGCACATGATGATTGACCTTAGAATGGAACCACGCTCACCTTTCAAACTAACTCACGCGCTGCTGTGATCAGTATACATGTATAGAAACGATGATAACACTACACAACGCGGTTTCGAGAACGGTACAAACACACATCAGCTGTACAGGTAATGGAACTGTACAGCGCGCTATCGAGCACCTAGAAGCACTTTATATGCCCATTTTTACAACGCAAAACGTGAAAACGATGAAAATCAGGGAGGCTGTGCGAGAGCCCTTAGAGCTCACAACACAGCTCCATCCAGCGGATGTTGAGCTCACGTGATTTCCGTTGCGAGCCAAGCGCCTTTTATACGCCTATTTTCGCATCGATCGGCGGGCGTAGGCTGAGGCCTGCGTTAGTATTTACGTAGCGTCTCCTCCTTTAAACAATGAACCCATTGTTCCCTCACATAATGTATCTATTACATGATACCGGTGACCTCTGCTCTCGTCTTCACCTTGTTTATCCACCCATTTCAACTCTTCTTTGTCCTGTCTTGCCTTACACTTTGCTTCAATGTGGCCCTTCTTTTGACACCTATAACATACTGCATTTTTAAAACGGCAATGCTCAGCTTGATGCCCCCTCTTCCCACAATGCCAACAACCCTGTCCCCCTTGTGCCCGACTACTACCATAATCCTGAACCTTCTGTACCTGTCCTTCTGAAACTTTAACCACTTGACTGCTTTTCTGCGCTGCTTCCATGCCTCGAGCGATTTGCACTGCCTTCTCAAAGTCCAGTTCTGGTTCTGACAGTAGCCGCCTTTGTATACTTTCACTTGCCAATCCGCAAACGAAACGGTCCCTCAACGCCTCTGCCAAAAATGCTCCAAACGCACACGTACCCGCTAATCGTTTCAGCTCTGCTACATACTCCAAAACCGACTCCCCGTTACCTTGGTTATGCCGGTTGAAATGGAACCGTTCTACCACGACCAGGCGCTTCGGTTCGAAGTGTTCTCACCAGCTGTTCATACGTCTTATCTCCGGGTACTACCGGATGCAGCAAACTCCTCAGCAACGAATACGTCCGACTGCCAATCACACTGAGTAGTACCGCCACTCGTCTCTCTGTCAGATTCCAACAGAGACTCTGTTGGAATCTGGTTCGCGCGGATATACTGCGCAACTCTTTCCAAATACACTGTGATAGACTCCAGTTCCGACTGGAACTCCGATATTTGGCCTACGGCTATAGCAGCCATCCCACCCTCGTCGCCAATGTGATATACCCACGTAGGCCTATTGTTAAGTCTGACAGAATGAGTATATCAACTGATTATCACACGACATCTCACTATTAAATACCCCGAATCACGCATGCGCTGCACAGCTAATAGTTCCCTATATGACACATACTACCACTGAGTATTCTTGATTGTGAGACTTACCTTGACTAAGAGTTTTATTTCATTTTTTATGTGCAGCACCAAGAGGAACAGCTGACTGATTTCTTGAAAGAGAAACAGCTGACCTCAGAGAAACAAGGTATGGGATAGAACTAAATGGACGTACATGTATACTCTAAATGCTCTAGTAAGGTGATGATATAAACGAAATAAATAGTAATTTAATAACTAACTAACAAAGAAAAAAATTCTCTAACGAGAAAGTTGGTGGGATATAAGAATTAGAGGCAACAGTGGTGTGAACAATGTTTTGGGAAAAGAAAAATGAGACAAAAATCCTATTTAGCACATGTAAATGAAGTGCTAAATATATCTCATTTTTCTTTTCCCATAACCTTGTTCTCTTCCTTTTTACATTACCATTGCCTCTGTAATAGACTCCATTTGTCCGTGTAAGGCGTGCCTTCAGTAGTCACATGCGCGGCAATTATAGGCCAAAGGAGAACGTATTTTGACTGTGCGTATTATTCTTTTTATGTACGAAATTGGTTGTGGAATAGCTATAAAAATTATTATGGTTGTGTACATGTATATTGAATTGGTACCTTGTAACGTAAGCCACAAAATAACAAGTAAATAAAAACATTCTCTACGAGAAAGTTGGTGGGATATAGGATTTGATTATGACATTGGTGGTGTAAAAAGCAAGGAAACAAGGTCTTATCAGAAGGGAAAATGTCATAGTCCTATATTTAGCACATTTCTAGGGCATGTGTTGTTTGTGTGCTAAATATAGGACTATGACATTTTCCCTTCTGATAAGACCTTGTTTCCTTGCTTTTTACACCACCAATGTCATAATCAAATCCTATATCCCACCAACTTTCTCGTAGAGAATGTTTTTATTTACTTGTTTTCTTAATTTTTTTTTTCATATATTATATAAAAGCGAGTCCTCCAGCCGATTCTGAAGCTATTGGTGAAATTTTCATCGCTTAGAAATGTTCCTGTCCTGAGTTATGCGTTGCCAAGAAGAAGGAGGAGGAGAAGAAGAAGACGACCCGCCCCTTGTTCCGAGACTGGGTACGAGGACGGGCAGTACACTCTTGTTCTCAACAACCACGCGGTTCAGCGACATGAAACAAAAACGAAACTACTCATTTTTGACTTCTAGATCAATTGCTAAAACAAGCTACACGATCCGATCGTCGGGAGTGTTGTTACAGACGGGTCGCGTTTTTTTAATGACATTCATAGTCGGGGTCAAATCCTATATGGAAGTTTCTAATGAAACTTCCGATTAGCTCCTCTAGGATCCCAAACTCCAAAATACTGTAATGTTGTAATGTGTTCTAATTAGCAACCTAATGTCCAGCTCGAAACTAATCCTTCTCCGCAGTCGTGCTGCAGAGAAGGATTAGTTTGTCTGGGTACCTGACTAACCAATGAATGTGGACAAAAAAAAACTCTCCTGGATGTTTACATGAGACCCTAAGGTACCTGACCCTAGTATGTAGGGTCTGTACCAAAAGCCACTCTTTGAGGATTAAATGTATATGACTTTGAGGTGCCTGTTGTAGTAATATCAAGCCATTATACAATTTCAATTTGCCGATACTGTACATGCAGGGTTGATAAGGTTTGATGCTGTTACAGATCTTGGTGGTGCGCATAGTGATTAATCCAGGTATTGTAACTAAAAAAATGCTGTTATACAATTTTAATTTCCAGTGAAAGGAAGAGGAATTGTTCAAGGTATGTATGCCTGTTGTACCTTTAGTTCCACTATGCCTGTAATTATTTGGTCTGCATGTGACTTGAATTTGACACAAACTTTTGTTTTTTATTCTTTAGCTGCAATACTTAGAACAAAGGTTATTGGACAAGCTTTCTCTCTGAGAAAGTCATCTTTTATTACTTGTACTTGCAGTAGTAAGTACCCTAAATGATTAGTGGCAGTGCTGTCATGAGTATCATTATTGACTTTGCCTCTTGTGTTGTGGAGAAGAACACAATGTTTCTTCATTTCCAAAACAGTATTAGCATCTATCTTTCTGAACCTCATGAGATACATGATTATAAATAATGTTTTTTTTCTACCTGTTGTAGTGGTAGGGTAAGGTTGCAGATTCTATTAAGGTGGTAGGCACCACATATCAGGAAACGTATTTCACGAAATAAATATTAAGGACCATAATATTTGAACTTCGAAAAATGTTGTTTTTCATTCAAAAGTCCACATAACCAGTGAGATTTACACTCTCAAAGTTTGTTGTCGTAAGGGTGCATCCATCTTAATTTACGCTTGCGCATGCATAGTATAACAAATGCTGTAAAAGTTCCATTGCTCAGTTTCAATTGCAGTAAAAGTTCCATTGTTCAGGTTCAAAATGGAGGCTAACTATTGTCCCCCAATAATAATTGTAGTGAAATACGCCCCCAAAATGGCTGATAAAAACTAAAATCAATTGCTGTGACGTTTTGAATATCGGAAATTGTATTTTTGATACTCAACGATGATTCGCATGTAGTCAAGTGTTATTTTAAGTCAAAAAAAATTGGAAATGCTCTTTTGCTGTGAAAACAAAATGGTATATAGCACAGCTCGCGTGCATTGAGATCACACGTAGTTCAGATGTAACACATATTTGGCAAAATCTATACTCAAAGATTTGAAGCGTATTTTTAGCATACTGATTTGGTAATTTTAGCTGCCTGCCATGAGAAAAAAAAAGGTTATGAATTGTAAATTGGCATGGCTCTAAAACGCACTGAAAATATGCTTTTTGTATCACTGAAATGTATGATGAGAATTTTTTTTCAAACTGATATGTGGTGCCTACCACCTTAATTTAGTCTTATATGTTGTTTATTTACTGACTGGATCAAGTCACATATCTGGCGCCATAGGAACTTGAGACCGATCTCAGGAGAGATCAGGTAATGCATCAAGGGTGGACTAAAGGGGGGGGGGGGGGGGGGGGTAGGGGGTCCGGATCTCCCCGCCTATACCACGTGTGACATGTACAACCTATTGTACCAGTTTCAGGCGTCAATATGGATAGATTGTCTCTGTCACCAAGTACGGAACCCCCAAAAGTTTCCGCGCTTTGCACGGGAAGGGGCACATTCCCCTCCCACACCTTCCCCCTATTAGTTATTAATGTCGGGCCTCCTGTATGTGTATGAGGGAAGGTGACATCACTACTCTATTCTCTGATCAATTTTGATGAAACATAAGAATAATATGGTTGCAGCTGGATAGCATAATGACTCTTAACTTCTACAAGTTTCAATGATAACTTGTTATTTGGTGGGACACTATACAAGGAGCAGGCACTATAATCCATGTTTCACTATAATGTTCATGCTGTGAATATTACATGTGTTTTATCTACTGCAAGAAATTACCTGTTTTCTTTTTTCAAGAAGGGAAAGGAAAAGAAAAGGTGAAGGCCAGCAGTCGCCGTAAGTACATGTACGTTGGTGACCTTTTGTACTTTAAACTACAAGTGTTCATCCAATTCTGCTCTGTATCATAAGGCGCTAGCCCATGCAACAACAAGCAATGCATTTTTTTATTAGCATGCATAAGTTTATTATTCAAATGGTTGCATTTTACAAACCAGATATACTAATATACAGCAATTTGAAAGGGAAAATATTGGAAGTTGAGCTCCTGTTTCCTGTGAAATGATGGTTTGGCATTTCATATACAACTGTATTGCACCATCTCATATCATTGCGCTGTGCAAACCAACTATGTCATCCATATCCTACAAATCTCTCCCAACAGAAGAACCAACAACATCATCATCATATGTAAGTGCTATTTCTCCAGTGTTCTAAGTGTAGTGGTGTTTGGAGGTTGTAAGATTAATAATGTCTTCATGTCTGTTTGCTTCTGTGCAGTTTCCTGTCTTGTATACCCTGACTTGATGTCGATAATGTACACCAATAAATGGTGAATTTTCTTCTTACCCATTTTTGGGATTGGGTACTGTGTATTCATATGTACATGTGAGGAAGTGTGTGGGTTAGTTTTCATGTCGGTTGTAGCTTTCATGTTCTTTGTTATCATTTTACATGATGACGAAAAGTCTAAACAGGGGAGAGAGGATGATAATGAAGGTGATGTGGTTGAAAAGCTAATGGATGAAAAAAAAGAAGCTGCTGGAAATGAAAGCGGAGTAGCTGGAAGCAAAAATTGATGGCATAGATGCTGACATAAAGATCAAAACAACTGAAATTCAGAGTGGAAAGGTACAGCATTGATTTATAATGTACTTGATTTTGATCAGGCTCACCATAATGAGCCAATGAGTTAATGTGGTGTTGTGATTAGTTGACAGGCATGAAGTTAAAAGAGCTAAAAGATGTGGTTAAAGAGCTAAACGATGACAAAAAAGGCTTGAAGAACTGCTAATTCAGGAAAATAAACTGCTAAATCACCTGTTAGAGATAGAGAGAAAAAGTGAACTAAACAGATGTGCTCTCTAAGTGACCATCCAATGGTGAATGGTGGTGTATAAAGGAAGGAAACAAGGGTCTAATAATAAGGGAAAATGGAATAGTCCTATATTGAGCACACAAACATACTATATCCTACATATAGAAATGTGCTAAATATAGGACAATTCCATTTTCTCTTATTATTAGACCCTTGTTTCCTTCCTTTTTACACCACCATTCACCATTGTGCCTTCAAATCCTATGTGCCACCAACTTTCTCATAGAGAATGTTTTTTATTTACTTGTTTCATTGATTTTTGTTCATACCCGATTATGAGCCATATCAAGTAATCCATCTTCATATGAGAGGGACCTTTGAGTGACCTTAACTCTTTTCGCCGAGCGAGCACGTTAGGACTCTAGCAATAATATCGCTGCCTTTTAGCAGCCTGTTCCTTTTCAGGATCTGCTCGATACCTTGCGCGTCGAGAGGTCCGTTTCTTTTCAGGCTCTACTGAATAGTTTTCACGTTGAGAGGCCCGTTTCTTTTAATGCTCTTTTCGATACTTTTTCACGTTGAGAGGTCCGTTTGTTTTCAGGCTTTGCTTTGCATGTAGCTCGCTTGGGCAGAATCTAATATGTCGTCCGAGTTTTGAGGTACTTTGCTCGTCGCTTGGCTCTCTTCTTTTCCTGACGTGAAGGCATTTTGAGAAAAACAACTTCACTAAGTTACAAAGAGCGTCAAAGCAACAACGCTCGAAGGATTAGCACACGTGCACGTGCCCAAACCGGATAGTTAATTTACCACTGATAGGTGTAGTGCCCGTACCCAGTGCCCAGACCGTATCTGAACCTGCGGCAGCAGGTTCAATATAGGATTGATTGAGGGTTGATGAATGTCATTAATAAAACTTCACTAGCGTCTGGAGGGACAACGGAGAAACGGATCACTTATCTCTTTATCGCGACGGAATGAGAGCACAACGATCTACAGTTCTACGTTGGTTCCGTGTCATAAAACGGTGTGGTTATAGAGAAACAAACAATTTCCTGTTTCTCGTGCCCAGTCCTAAAATAATTCTCCATCGTCGTCGTCGTCTTCTTCTTCTTCTTCTTCTTCTTCTTCTTCTTAGGAAGGTATAACTCGAGCTAGGAACGGTTTAGAAGGACGGGAATAGTACCAATCGCTTCGAAATTCACCGGCACGTTATCCACATAGACACATATCAAGTTCTATTTTAAAATGTATAAATAGATTTTTATTAATAATTTTAAGTCTCTAACCTGCACTAAATATATTTGGTGTTCCTATCGCAGTTTAGTTGTTACTTTGGCTATTATAGTGAAGTTGCTAAAAATGCCTTCGTGTAATCAAAGAAGTGTCTAAGCAACGAGCGGAATACCTCCAGAAGCAAGACGAGAACAAAGCTAAAGCCCGAGCGCTCTACAAGGCCAATCAGAATGCCTCTGTTAGCGACAGCTACAAGGCCGATCCCGAAAAGAAGAAGGCCTCTGTGCGCTACAACTACAAGGCCGATCCCGAAAAGAAGGCTTCTGTACGCGATACCTACAAGGCCGATCCCGAAAAGAAGAAGGCTTCTGTATGCGACAGTACAACGCAGATATTGAATCTATAAGCGATCTGCTAAAAGGCGGCGATATGAAGAGGACCTCGAGGAGAACCGTGCTGCTAAAAGGTGGCTATATGAAAAGGACCTGGAGGAGAACCGTGCTGCTAAAAGGCGGCGATATGAAGAGGACCTCGAGGCAAACCGCGCTGATAATAGACAGAAATACGAGGACAATTCAGCTGCCATTAAAGCGTCTAAATAGAGTCGGTATTGGAATGACCCCGCTGTCCGATTGGCTAAATGTGCTTCCGAGAGGACGCGGTACCGCAGGGGTCACAGAACTACCACTACCACCCAAAGGTATGTTATGGCATGTTGTATTAACATTAAAAAGCTGTGTATGCAACATTTGCATAGTCGGGCGGCCCGTTTGGTCGGGCTTGTCACCCTACTACCTGACCAAACGCGGTAGTAGGGCCCGCCCGACTATGTACAGCACGGATCTGCACAAAACCATTCACTAAAGCATGCATGGTGACTCAACTGTGTGTACAGTAGATTGTTTTAATCTGATAAGGCTTCCTTACATTGTACTTATCGATCTACACTGAGCCATGTAGTTCACTTCCTGAGTTCCCACACTATCCATCTATACAAAAGTCGGCTACACCTCCATGTTTAGATGGGAGCATTATTACTGGATCAAATTTGACCAATAGATTTTTAGCAAAACTGATACACATACACCCCTTCCCTCCCTGTCATTTATATGATAGAATTGGACCAATAGAATCGGACCAATAGAATCATAGCACAGTCTACACACGTGTTAAGGCTTTGCAAGGTATAAAAGTCATTCACCCGCTGAATAGTGCACTTTGCAAAAAAGAGGTAAATATTTAATAATACTATGTGGATTCTAGGCTTTGCACTAAAAAGAAAGAGGTAAAAATTTAATCATACTCTCTGTCACATACATGTAGATGGCAGCTGAAGACCTCAGATGTTTTTTCACCAACAAGGGTCAGAGGAGGAAGAGGATGACTACATTCATCCTCTGACTCCTCTCCCCTTCACCCCGCCACCACCATCACCAGTGCTGCCCCCACCACCACCACCAGTGCTGCCCCCACCGGCGCTCCCGCCGGCACCACCAGCGCTGTCCCCACCACCACCACCAGCGCTGTCCCCCACCTGGCCAGAACAAGCATGGCGAGGAGGACGGCCCCGAAGAAGAAGAGGGTGTGGGCGAGGACACATCATCATACATTCTACTAATTCTTATTATAATTATAATAATTATGATTATAGACTACGATAGGGCGAAAAAAAACTTATGAAACAAGTAAATAAAAACATTCTCTAACGAGAGAGTTGTTGGTATATAGGATTGACCAATGGTGGTGTAAAAAGCATGGAAACAAGAGTGACAGAAATTTTACTGGAAATTTGAAATAGGCCTATATTTAGCACACTTACAATATAACAGTGCATGCCTGACTGGGCTAAATATAGGCCTATTTCAATTTTCCAGTAAAATTTCTGTCACTCTTGTTTCCATGCTTTTTACACCACCATTGGTCAATCCTATATACCAACAACTCTCTCGTTAGAGAATGTTTTTATTTACTTGTACATGTATACAACTGCTTGAGCAAAATATGGCCAAGTTCTAAATCGTTTTGAGTCCTGTTAGATACAGGATGGTTAAATATACGTGATTTGCTAGCACAACCACCGATGTATCTGAACCTGCGGCAGCAGGTTCAATATAGGATTGATTGAGGGTTGATGAATGTCATTAATAAAACTTAACTAGCGTCTGGAGGGACAACGGAGAAACGGATCGCCTATCTCTTTATCGCGGCGGAATGAGAGCACAACGATCTACAGTTCTACGTTTGTTCCGTTCATAAAACGGTGTGGTTATAGAGAAACAAACAATTTCCTCTTTCTCGTGCCCAGTCCTAAAATAATTCTCCATCGTCGTCGTCGTCGTCGTCGTCTTCTTCTTCTTCTTCTTAGGAAGGTATAACTCGAGCTAGGAACGGTTTAGAAGGACGGGAATAGTACCAATCGCTTCGAAATTTACCGGCACGTTATCCTTACATGTCATATAGACACATATCAAGTTCTATTTAATAATGTATGTAATAGATATTTATTAATAAATTTAGGCAGTATAAATACTCTAACCTGCACTAAAAATATCTGGTGTTCCTATCGCAGTTTAGTTGTTGCTTTGGCTAGTGAAGTTGTTTTTCTAAAAATGCCTTCGCGTAATCAAAAGAAGAGATCTAAGCAACGAGCGGAATACCTCCAAAAGCAAGACGAGAACAAAGCTAAAGCCCGAGCGCTCTACAAGGCCGATCCCGAAAAGAAGAAGGCCTCTGTACGCGACAGCTACAAGGCCGATCCCGAAAAAAAGAAGGCCTCTGTACGTGACAGCTACAAGGCCGATCCCGAAAAGAAGAAGGCCTCTGTACGCGACAGCTACAACGCAGATATTGAATCTAAGCGATCTGCTAAAAGGTGGCGATATGAAGAGGACCTCGAGGAGAACCGTGCTGCTAAAAGGCGGCTATATGAAGAAGACCTCGAGGAGAACCGTGCTGCTAAAAGGCGGCTATATGAAGAGGACCTCGAGGAGAACCGTACTGCTAAAAGGCGGCGATATGAAGAGAACCTCGAGGAGAACCGTGCTGCTAAAAAGCGGCGATATGAAGAGGACCTCGAGGAGAACCGTGATGCTAAAAGGCGGCGATACGAAGAGGACCTCGAGGAGAACCGTGCTGCTAAAAGGCGGCGATATGAAGAGGACCTCAAGGAGAACCATGCTGCTAAAAGGCGGCGATATGAAGAGGACCTCGAGGGAAACCGCGCTGCTAACAGGCAGAAATACGAGGACAATTCAGCTGCCATTAAAGCATCTAAAAGGAGTCGGTATTGGAATGACCCCGCTGTCCGATTGGCTAAATGTGCTTCCGAGAGGACGCGGTACCGCAGGGGTCACAGCACTACCACTACCACCCAAAGGTATGTTGTGGCATGTTGTATTAACATTAAAAAGCTGTGCATGCAACATTTGTAGAGCATAGTCGGGCGGTGTTTGGTCGGGCTTGTCACCCTACTACCTGACCAAACGCGGTAGTAGGGCCCGCACAACTATGTACAGCACAAAACCATTCACTTCACATGTAAAGCATGCAACTGTGTGTACAGTAATAGTGTCTATTGTTTTAATCTGATGTATAAAAAGGCTTATTTGAAGGCTTCCTTATCTGTCTAGCCATGTACATATGTTGCAACTGTATGAATATAATTACAGTTGCAAGGGCTGAGGAGAACTATAGGTGAAATGAAAATAACTGCAACCATATCCTTCTCCCATATAGCTACTCCTTGTATGAACCCAATTCTCATGCACTAATGGAGTATAATGGTGGTCTTGAAAAAGCTATTCTTAGGGATAGTGAGCTTCTAAGTGAAGTAAATGATGCCTTTTGTAAGTCTCATCCATTGCTAGCTCAAAAGGTTGTTACTAGATCTGCCCGTGCAGCAGTAAGTAAGATTGGGGCAGAGGCATTGGTTTCTAAAGCACTAAGTGTACGAAGAGCAAAAGCAGGGTCATTGCTAAAAACTATCCGTGAAATAAATAGAATGAAAATAGGAGAAAGTGATATTTTAGTAGGGCATAGGTATCATACTGCTGGCTCTGAACCTTACTTTTTAAATACTTCGTACACTTACACAAAACGACTTGGGGCCATTCCAGTAGACCTCAATGGTAGGTGTGTAGTGTCAGAGGAGATAGGGGACAGAGATAAGGTTACCATGCGCCCCTTGAAATGGAAATGTACAAATGAGTGTCGCAACCTCACTAGTGAAGAAGTAGGATAGTGTTGAGGACAAAGTCACTGTTCCAAATGTCTATTGTACACACCACCAGCACTAGCAGCAGACTTTCTTGCCACCACATGCCGCCAATAGTCTTGTACTTTGCAAATCAACTTGTTATAGCCACCATAAGGTACTTCTATGCTCACATTTATGTAAAATCAGACCTTCTGCCCACACTCATAACCTGCAGACCCTGTCCACAGATATTACTCACCTGAAAACATATCCTTATCAATCTACATGGTGCCATGTTATCCCAGATCCACATGCAGTCATGTAGTTCACTTCCTGAGTTCCCACACTATCCAGCTTTACTTCATGTAGGCTACACCTCCATGTTTAGATTGGAGCATTTTCAAATTTGACCAATAAAATTTTAGCACATGCCGTTAATATAATGGAATTGGACCAATAGAATTATAGCACAGTCTGCACACGTGTTAAGGCTTTGCAGGTATAAAAGTCAGTCGTGCACCCGCTGAATTATAGTGCACTTTGCAAACAGAGGTAAGAATTTAATAATATACTCTATGTGGATTCACGTGTACACTTGCTTGAAAAATTAATAAGGTAAAATTTTTTAAAATCATACTCTCTGTCTCTGTCACATACATGTAGATGGCAGCTGAAGACCTGACGGGGTTTTTTAATCAAGAGGGGTCGGAGGAGGAAGAGGATGACATACATCCTCCGAGACCTCTCCCCTTCACCCCGCCACCTCCAGAAGCCCCGCCACTCCTACCACCACCAGCAGCACTGCCCCCACCACCACTACCAGCAGCGCTACCCCGGCTGGCACCACCAGCGCTGCCCCTGCCGGCACTACCAGCGCTGCCCCCGCCGGCACCACCAGCGCTACCCCCGCCGGCACCACCAGCGCTACCCCCGCCAGCACCACCGCGCTGCCCCCGCCGGCACCACCAGCGCTGCCCCCGCCGGCACCACCAGCGCTGCCCCCGCCGGCACCACCAGCGCTACCCCCGCCGGCACCACCAGCGCTGCCCCCGCCAGCGTTCCTGGCGGAACAACAAGCAGGGATAATCCCGCCACCACCACCACCAGCTGCGCTCCCGCTGGTACCACCACCGCCTGTGCTCCCTCCCTGGCCTGCATGGCCACTGCCACCCTGGCAGAATGCAGCATGGCAGGGAGGCCGGGGAGGAGGACGTCCCCGCAGGCGATGAGGGCGCGGGCGAGGACAATTAACAATAAACGCTACAAATTCATATAATTATAATTATTATTATTAAAGTTATTTGTTATTGCATTAAGAGATAAAGGGGATCGTCCAAATTATATATGCTCTTCCTACATTTCATCGACTACGGTGAAAAAAAACCTATGAAACAAGTAAATAAAAACATTCTCTAACGAGAGAGTTGTTGGTATATAGGATTGACCAATGGTGGTGTAAAAAGCACGGAAACAAGAGTGACAGAAATTTTACTGGAAAATTGAAATAGGCCTATATTTAGCCCATTACTCAGGCATGTGTGTTATATTGTGCGCTAAATATAGGCCTATTTCAATTTTCCAGTAAAATTTCTGTCACTCTTGTTTCCGTGCTTTTTACACCACCATTGGTCAATACCAACAACTCTCTCGTTAGAGAATGTTTTTATTTACTTGTACAATGTAGCCTCGGTACATTTTGACCTGCATCTTGTGATTTCATCACACGCAGCTATGTCCAGTGACATACCAAGTCTCGAAGAAGGTATGTGTTGTTTACATGGCTAACTTTATTATCAATATCAATAAATAAGCATGTAATGCAGCTCAACTTTCATCTGCTGTTGGTATGTTTAATGATTTAATTGTTGACAAATTGGGTAGTCATCTAGTGTGCACACACATCATGCTTTTATGTCATTACTAGTCAGAAAAGTAGTTTCCCACCATAGACAATGCTTTTTTTACTGTGATACGCTAGGCATGCAGCGCAATACATCTCTATCCTAACTATTTGATTGATTGATTGATTGCATACATATAAACAGACAAACATATGCAAAAAGGCAAGTAGTGGCACGATGTGTACGTGCACTTACAAACTGCCTAAACATGGGAGGGATATAACATACAATAGGGTGAAAGGTCCACAGATCTAAGTCGGGTACGAAAAACTGTACCAGCATTGCAATCATGGCACAAAATCTCTTTCAAAGCTGCTGATACTTGTGTTTGTGCAACAAAGTCTACTACCTGAGCTACGTTGCTACATGTTTATACCAACTTTGCTACTCAGTACCCATAGCTATGGTGTTCATACTACACCACCATAATTAATCCCTGACACCTGATGAAATGTTGCGACACCACAACGAATAATCTTGCTACCGCGACTTTTCCTAACGTCAGCAGTACCGTACTGTATATTGTATGCAAAGAGGGTGCGAATCCAATTGTCAGCAAAAGCTGGACTGTTTCAATAAATATTGTGTGCAATGCTTTACGTAAACAAGTGTGGTAACGAGAACTATGCATTTTTATAGCAAGGAAATGCATGTGACTTAAATTTACTGACCGATGTTGCACAACTAACAGCCTGTACTCCACTACAACTCACAAACACATAGATCTCTAATCATACAGACCGAAAATAGGTAAATGTTACGGTACTGGTACCGTTCACGTGGTAGTGCCAAAATATTACCGTTATGGAGTGAAGGTTTTTAATTTTAAAAACCTTGACCTGCAATGAATAATTACGCCCACAATAAATAATTATAATTTCGGTCAAGTAGTTTTGTACAGTCCCGTTTAAAACTGTTGCTGTGGGTTGTACGTAGTGTGGCTGGCTATGATGGTCGAGGTGGGGGGCTCGCATCCTGATTTTCTCCTCACTACCTTTTTTCCCCCTCTTTCTTATATTCTTTTTAAAAATAATTTAATTCCCCTTCTCACTGCCTTGGCAACTAGTGTTGGTTGGCATGCGTTGCAAGCGAAGCTGCTGGGCTTAGTTAGGTTTACGGTTAGGGAAAGGTTTATAGATTGCGAAGTAGCAAGCACACACGGCCACGTTTTCATTATTCATTGTGATAATTATTCATAGGCCTTCTCTCCCTAATGGCTTGGTAATACATGTACGTTATTAGGTACTTTGACAAATCGCGTAAGTGGGTCCGTAAATCGATGATCTAAAACTACGTCGAAAACTGGACACGTATTTCGTAAAGTTTGAAAAAGGTCTTAACAAGCGACGAAACTTGTTCGATTCTCTGCACGGCTAGTTCGACTACACAGCTTGACTTAGTTAGCCAATTAGTTGTAGAATGCAACACCATTGCCTAATTTCGAGCTGGTTCCGGATCTATATTTGTTTTGACGCATTGAATTCGTAGTATAACTTCGGGAATGAATCTTGACTCTAATTGTGAGCCAACTATCACGGGATGTATATTAGTGTTATTTAAATAAGGTATTGAATCGTCATACTACAAAGTATGAGGACGTTTGGATGATGCCCAAAGGGTGCTTTAATTACCCAGGCGTTTTGTGTTGGTCTGCATGAAAAAAGAACACACAAGCTTATGTAAATGTATCTTTATATTTTAACTAATTAGGTTTAATTAGATTCTTTGTCTACAAAGCTTAAGCACATAGCCATTTCATACAATAAAATATTTTGTGACTACCCTATTTATTGCACACCTCATTCATTGATCAACTAAGTTGTAAATGACATTACGTTGAAGATTGAACTAATTTTTCTATTTCTGTCGTTGTAACATTGCAATTCGATGATGCCCACGCAGTGTTCTTTTCAAGCCAAATATTCATATTTAATCAGATGCATGTGTAATTACTGATGCGCATTTGCGCATTTGCGCAACCAATGCTTTGTTGCTATTTGGAATGAAGATAGTTATTGATCTCAAGAGGCTCATTAATGAATATATGTAAAAGGATGTGAGTGAGCATGGATCCCTTCTAGCTTCTGATGTAATAAATGGCTTACTGCATTTTGAATTGCCTTTAAATGAATCCCAAACAAATACATTCAACGATCCACTTTCATCGGTCAACGCTCTGCACACTAGCCAAACTAACACTTCCCAATCCATACCAATAAACCTTAGATCTAGCTACACTATATATGAGGTAAGAAAAAGTGCTTTTTTTAAATAAAAAAAAGGAATTTGATTACACATGTACATCAAATCAGGTTGAGTACTTGCTAGTGTTAAAATGCTAAACCATACAGTATCTTCAAAGTGCAATGATTAAGTTGGCCCACACGAAAGTGGGATTTCTATATAGCAAAGATCATTAAAACACTGCTATGATTGTGTTGTTTCACCCACCGGATGAACAGCAAGATAATTTGGTAAAATTTTGCAAAACACAGGTCAGGTATGCTGGAAAAAAGTTAAGAATCAGAAGAATAAGGATACATTTAGGAGAAGTATTGGAAAAAAAAAAGTAGAGAAAGAAGATTATTTCCTACCTAACTACAATATTAAATGTTTTGTCAGATATATGGTGTCTACATTTACATCTTTGGTAGAAGAATGTACTCTGATAATGGGCATGTAGTTTGTGTGAAACCTTTTACAATGCCAAAATTCCTAAAGTCATTATGTAACCTATTGGAAGTTGAAGAAGATGGGGATAAGTGAACTGAATACATGAATCTATTTATACGTGCATTGTACATAGTGTGGTGTTTTTGATATGTTTCTTATGTCAGCTTTGCATTAAAAATTGTACTAGCAGTTAGACTTATATCAGTTAGTACCATAATTCTAATCACTCTGAGCACATATAGTTATATGTGTACTATTTGCAGAATAACCTTTCTTCTTATCATGACCAATGGTAAGTGTTAGTTACTTATTGAAGCGAAATCCAATGCATCCCTATGTATGATATCAGCAAGACTATGTATATTAAAGTTTTGGTTAAGGGTGCACACTTATTTATATCTCTATACTGATTATAAACTCAACCGGGACAGTTTTTGTTTTGCGTACCCTATCAATTCACGTACATTCGCGATCATTTCATTTGTGATCTTTCGAATAGCGTGGTGCTCGCAACGAAACGCATCACGATGAATATAAAGTATTTTTGGGATGTAGATTTTTTGCTCTTTCCAACGATATATAATATGCGGCTTAAATCCCAATTTCAAAAAAATATCAAAGTACCTACCTAAGAGAGGGCGGTCGCCCGGGTGTATGGGTACGATCCGATACGCACTTGTAATGTCTAATTTGGCCATCTCACTGCCTGTCCCTAGCTCAAGGATCTTGCGAGCTACATCGTCGACACTTACGTATGACAAGGAACAGAGGCTTTCATCAATCCCATCGTTTACGCTGCTGCCATGTAGATCGACAATTAGCCTTCCGGGTTGTGAGCCCTTTGGTATTACACCTACTTGTGGCATCACAGCGGGTGACTTGATCAGGGGGCCTATTAAGCGGCCTGCCCGACCTTCCTCTAGGAGATAGTCTGCTACCACCGCCGGGTTGCTCAGCGCTGAGCGCATGTTGGTATTCGACGATGTGCATACGTGATGTCTATAGTTGAAGCCGATCCGGAATCCGCCTAATAAGCCCGACAGCACATACTTGCAAATGTTTCATCCGGGTGGCCCGAGAGCATTTTTTCCCATTCCTGGACTTTTAGGCGTGTGCGTACTATCTTTATTTCAGATGGCAGCACTGGCCGGCGAATGGGCCTGCAACTGTCTATAACATCTTATCCATTCTGCACTCCTTCCCCAAGGATACAGCTGCAGGGCCCTCGGGACTGCGTGTTCAACATTTGCTGGACGCGGCTAGCATCCCACTTCCCACACCTATGTGCCCCTTACTTAACATTCTTTTAACAGGAAAAGCCCCACCTTCTATCGCCAGATTTGTCGCTGGTGCTGGGCTCATTGCTCTGAACAAAATCAAAGAGGGTTGCCCTCGTGATGTAAGGCCAATTGCTGTGGGAGAGACACTCAGGAGGCTGTATCTATTTTAGAAAGGAGAACACGTCCCTGTCACACCCTATGAGCTCTTTTAAAATTGCTGTAGGACCAAGTCTGTAATCTCCATCTTGTATCTACAACTTGTTATAAATGTGATGCATTAATTGATAATGCACAACATCTTCTGTACACGAAGAAAAAAAATTGTTGTTATGCATAATTGGGTTAGAAACACAGACTGCTGTAGCATCGCATCAGAACAGGTGTTCCATGAGGTGACCTTATCAGGAAGATGAACTGCTGCCTGAAAATTTGTCTCCCTCTCTAGTGAAAGGTGTCCTTCTGTTTTGTTTTTTATTTATTTATTGTAATAACAATGTTTAAGGACTCAGTGCAACTCAGGCAATGCCCAGTCCTCCTGTGATGCCTTCTTCTCCAAGCCCCTCTGCCCTGGGACTGAGTCCAGATGTAAGTGTGTGTATGTGTGTCTGTGTGTGTGTGTGTGTGTGTGTGTGTGTGTGTGTGTTAGTGTAACATTACATGGAGGGGGCTAGCCAATGATATATGAGGGGGCTAGCCAATGATACATGAGGGGGCTAACCAATGACACATGAGGGGGCTAGCCAATCATACATGATTTGAGGGTGCTAGCCAATCATACATGAGGGGACTAGCCATGAGGGGGGTAGGCAATGATACATGATGGGGCTTACCAATGATAAATGAGGGGGCTAGCCATTGATATATGACGGGGCTAGCCAATGATACATGAGTTGTAATAATTTTTCAAGTTATAGGGAACTATATGTGAGGGACATGAGACAACCCTGATTGATGATCTATCGTTAGAGTGGGCACAAACTTCCCCTCCAGCTCATCACACTTATAATGAATTACCTTATGTATATGCGGGGCAATTGGGCCGGGTAGGGCCATAAGCTCCATCCCTAAGATGGGCGCCCAGCGCTGTGATATCCTCGGTCGCCGACCACGTCCACCATAGAGCCCCTCCCCCTCCACCATAGAGCCCCTCCCTCCACCATAGAGCTCCTCCCTCCACCATAGAGCTCTATGGTGGAGGGAGGGGCTCTATGGTGGAGGGGGAGGGCTCTATGGTGAAGGAGAGGGGAAGGGAAGGGCTCTATGGTGGAGAGGGAGGGCTCTATCGTAGAGGGGAGGGGCTGTATTGTGCAGGGGTACCAACTAATATCTGTATTATCATATTATTTGTCTTCATTGCATACACCTGTTTTACCAAGTAAAGGTTTGCCTCATGTTGAAGAATTGCTCCTTAGCTCGTGGGTTTCTTTCACACATTCCTCGAATTTGCATTTGCTCAAATGACACCGTTGAAGCTTCATTTCACCAGTTCGGTATCGAGGCATTTATTAATCTTCTGCCGGGTGTATTTTCCATACTCTCTGGTTCAGAGGAAGGGACAAGTGGCCTGCTTGTTACTTTGTTGCTTGAACACCATGATGCATATTTGGAGTTGCTCATGCCAATATTTCAACAAGTCTTGAAGTATATAGTAATGGCAAGAGAGGGAAGGCAGTGTGTTGATTGCCTCATCTCTATTACATCAGAACTCAAAGGTAATTTGCCTTTCTGCCGACGGCTTGTTGCGGATCTGCTTCTACCTGTTGGTCTCGGACCAGATAATTCCATTATTTCTGATGCTGTCATTTGAATTTCACGAAACATTGGCTGGCCTGCTACAAAGGACATGGTGCCTGCATTCTTTCAAAACCGGATAGGCTTCTGTCCTGAAGCGTATAAAACATTGTTGGTTCTTGCTTTGAAAGAAGACAGTCAGGTTGGTCTTCCTTGTTGCACAATATTGGCACAGAAGGCCCTTTTGGCTACATCATCAAGTTCTCTTCCAGCCAAAGATGTTGCTTTACTAATTGTACAAGTGTTTCTTCCATTAGGCAACATTGATGCATTAATCAATGTACTCCTGCACACCGACTCAAAAGCTTTGCCCATTTTGGTTGCAGGCCTTTGCGCTAATCTATCCACACAAGTTTTGCAGACTCCACCGTTATCATCAAAGGTCATGAAGCGAAAAACTGACATCACAGTAGCCTTGGCAGCAACTCCTTCTCCATCTTGGAGCATCCCAAATGAGTCCACAATGACTGGCATTACATGGAGATAGAGGGCTTTCTCAAGAGTAAAATGCTCCGGGTGTGTATCAGTGGATTTTCAAACATTGCTGGTGCACGGAAGTTTGCCAAGCAACACCAAGGTAAGCTGCCTGTAACCATGAAGGATGGTGGCAGTGGTTCTCAAGCTCATGTTACGATATCAAAAATGCTGGAATTAAGGATGGACATGCTGCACCATGAGACTCGCTCACAGTTGCAGGCCAAGCTTAAGGAGCTGTGTCCATTTTTGCCAGCACAGCATACCCTGCCCAAGTAGGATCCAGTGAATCTGCAGCAGCTCCTGCTTCGGAAGTTGCATTTTCTCCCACTTCAAAGTCCAACGCCAACCTGTGTAGAAAGCCTCTAGTTCCACTGGTTGAAACTGTTCCATGCAGAGAAACACAATCCGCTTCGAATGCCAAGCGCATCAAGAAGGAACTATAATCATAGAATGCTGCATGCAACCTTGGAGCCTGTTGACTTTTGTTTTCACTTTGCATTCATTTATTCAGCTGCTGCATCTATCATAATCATTCTATCACTTATTTGGTATGAGCTTTCTATCCGTTATATGTATACTCTTGCCCAAAGCCTTGTGCGAATGAGATGGTGAAGGAAACAAGCACTACAAATGTAAGAAACGTGCATCATCAGTCGCACCATCATATACAGTCACGGCCATTCCCAAAACCCATGCATCTTTCCAAGTTTTTGGAGGCATAAGGGGGTCCGGCACTTAGTTTTTAGCAAAGTGGACCGCTGGTAACAATGCATGGCTTCCCATTCGTTCGTCATCACCCTTAGGGTTGGGGGGGGAGGGGATCCTGGATCCCCTTTCTGGCTCAATCCGCCACTATACATCAGACTTCTGAACGATCATCATCCTCTCAAAGGGCAGCTGTCCTGATACCATGCACTGGATACGTGCACAGGGCCACCGAAAGCCAGGGCAAAAAATTTACTGATGGCCCCTAGCCTATAATATGCATGCATGCATGCAACTGTTTACAATCGCAGAGGAGTCATGTAGTGCAAATTAACAAAGAACATACACAAAGATAGACTTCATTACTCAAAGGCAGTGCCAATCGTCAACTGGTTTGTACCTCACAATGTTTTTGGTTTCAGTTTGCAAGTATTTCGATTCAAGCACCTTTAGTGTTTGAAACGTTCGATACTTGTTTCCTCTCAGTGCCCATCTACGTTGTGACTGAGGTGAACTGCAGCGCAGGGGAGGTTCCTTGTTACTATTGTCTCTCACTGATGTGAACCCTGGAGGGACACGGGGTCATTTGATCATATTGTGTGTTGGGGGCGGGGGAATTGTGCCACAAGTACAGCTCTCTCAGGCAGGGGCAGAGGAAGTGGATGCATTTGGAGAAATACATGTATGGTCCTTTTGCTTTCAAATCGACATCATGCATGTTACAGATGAATTTTTAAATTTTAAATGCAAATTTTATAAATGGGAGCAGCTACGATTGAGGATATGCCAACGCCAATTGATGGTGTTTAAATGCCCTTTAAGCTATGGCTAGATGATTCAAATGGCCCCTATATATAACATGATTCTCACACCAAACAGATCTGTGATATGTTTAAGTAGTAGGAAATGATCATATCTGAACTGGTAGAGAAGCATTAGGTCTTATCCCTGGAGGTGTGACCACGGAAGAAGTCTCTCATCTTAGCACCCACTGGACTGGTACACAGGGGACAACGAAGTGTCAATTGGACACTGTGAGGCTTCCCCTCTTGAAGGTGTTGATAGACTACATCAGCCAGTGCCTATGCACAGGCAGAGTGAAGGGAACATGAGTGTAAGGAGAGACAGGTGCAGTGTGGAGATGGAGGGGATGTGTGGAGGGGGACATGTGTGGAGGGGAATGTGTGGAGCAGACATGGTGGAGGGGACATGTGGAGGGGACATATGTGGAGGGGACATGTGTGGTTGGGAACATGCGTGGAGTGGATGTGTGGAGGGACATATGTGTGGAGGGGAACATGTGTGGAGGGGACATGGTGGAGGGGACATGGTAGAGAGGACATGGTTGAGGGGACATGGTGGAGGGGAACATGCATGGAGGGGACATACTGTGGAGGGGACATGTGGTGGGGACATGTGGATAGAATATAGACATGTGTGGAGGTTAAATATCACAATTCATAACACATGATGGACACCTCATGCTGACTTGAAATAAGAGGGTATATTAATACCGTGTCCACAATTAAAGTGGTTCATGGGTGAAGTAAAAAATCAAAAAACATCCACCTGTGATATTCTTCTTTCTAATGCAGGAATGTGATAGAAAGAACATTGGATGCATTTTGTGAGAGACCAGTCAGCTTGCTGAGTGCTACAAATGCAGTGATATAACAGTGTAGTGGGGACATGTGTGGATATAACAGTAGTCCACCACACTGGTGAAAACAGACCACCAAAAAACAGCATGTCACTGTGTATAAGCCAACTTATACTTTAAAACATTTGAAAGCTTCTTTCCATTGTTTGCATTGTATTTTTAAAATGCACAAATGGTGTCTTCAGTCATGACTTCATCAGTTATTGTTGTGCAGTTCATTACTTGAGAAAGTATGAGCAGAGGCGTATTTAGGGGGGGGCTCAGGGGGCTCGGGCACCCCCCTCCGTCTCAAGAATGGGCGTGGTTGCCAAAAATTTCGCGCGCGCAAGCTTTTCAGCACCCTCCTCCAGCACATTCTAGATACGCGCTTGTATCGGGCCAGACCAATAGCACACCCCCCCCCCCCCCCCCCCCCCCCCCCGCTTTTCGTACCGGGCCTGAGCTTAAGCACCCCCCTCGCTGAAATCCTGGATACACCACTGATGAGGGGGAGAGGGGATAGGAGGGAAGAGGAGGTAGGAGGGGGAGAGGAGGGGGAGGGGGAGGGAGTAGGAGGAGGAGAGGAGGGGGAGGGGGAGGGAGTAGGAGGAGGAGAGGAGGCAGAGGTGGAGGGGGAGGGGGAGGAGGAAGGAGGTGGAGGGAGAGGGGAGGGGAAGGGAGGGGGAGGGAGAGGGAGTAGGAGGGGAAGGGGAGGGAGTAGAAGGGGGAGGGGAGGGAAAGGGAGGTAGGAGGGAGTGGGAGGGGGAGGAGTAGGAGGGGGAGGGAGTAGGAGGGGGAGGGAGTAGGAGGGGAGGGAGGGGGAGGGAGTAGGAGGGGAGGGAGGGGGAGGGAGTAGGAGGGGAGGGGGAGGGAGTAGGAGGGGAAGGGGGAGTAGGAGGGGAAGGGTGAGGGAGTAGGAGGGGAGGGGAGGGAGTCGGAGGGGGAGGGGGAGGGAGTCGGAGGGGGAGGGGGAGGGAGTAGGAGGGGAGGGAGGGAGTAGGAGGGGAGGGAGGGAGTAGGAGGGGAGGGAGGGAGTAGGAGGGGAGGGAGGGAGTAGGAGGGGAGGGAGGGAGTAGGAGGGGAGGGAGGGAGTAGGAGGGGAGGGAGGGAGTAGGAGGGGAGGGAGGGAGTAGGAGGGGAGGGAGGGAGTAGGAGGGGAGGGAGGGAGTAGGAGGGGAGGGAGGGAGTAGGAGGGGAGGGAGGGAGTAGGAGGGGAGGGAGGGAGTAGGAGGGGAGGGAGTAGGAGGGGAGGGGGAGGGGGAGGGGGAGGGGGAGGGGGAGGGGGAGGGGGAGGGGGAGGGGGAGGGGGAGGGGGAGGGGGAGGGGGAGGGGGAGGGGGAGGGGGAGGGGGAGGGGGAGGGGAGGGGGAGGGAGTAGAAGGGGGAGGGGAGGGAAAGGGAGGTTGGAGGGAGCGGGAGGGAGAGGGAGTAGGAGGGGGGAGGGAGTAGGAGGGGGAGGGAGTAGGAGGGAGAGGGAGTAGGAGGGGGTAGGGGTGAAAGGGGGAGGGAGTAGGAGGGGGAGGGAGTAGGAGGGGAGGGGAGGGAGTAGGAGGGGGAGGGGAGGGAGTCGGAGGGGGAGGGGTAGGGAGTAGGAGGGGGAGAGGGAAGGAGTAGGAGGGGGAGGGGGAGTAGGAGGGGGAGGGGGAGGAGTAGGAGGGGGACGGGGAGGGAGTAGGAGGGGAGGGGGAGGGAATAGGAGGGAGTAGGAGGGGGAGGGGAGGGAGTAAGAGGGGAGGGGAGGAGTAGGTGGGGGAGGAGGAGGGGAGGGAGTAGGATGGGGAGGGGAGGGAGTAGGATGGGGAGGGGAGGGAGTAGGATGGAGAGGGGAGGGAGTAGGATGGGGAGGGGAGGGGAGGGAGTAGAGGGGGAGGGGGAGGGTGTAGGAGGGGGACCCTCTCTCCTTTCCTACCCCTTCTCTCCCTTCTACTCCTCCCTCCCCCTCCCCCTCCCCCTCCTACTCCCTTGTCTCACATTATCATATATGTATGCTTATTGTATACATTGTCACACTCCCCTCCCCACTTTTTTGTGATGTAATGTAGGAACAGCCCCTATGGCAATTATTATTACATGGTTTGGTCATGATGTTATACAGAACATATCCACACCTCCCTCCATCCCATCTCTAGGTGCCTGCTTCAGACCCCATCCTGCCCACAGCCTCATTGCAACTCAGTCAATCACTCACTTGCAAGTGTCTAGATGCCCCGACCAACAGCAGAGGTCATCCATCCACCATCCCAGGAGGCAGGCTCACTGCTGAGAACTGCTACAGGTAGATTTTTTCATGACTCAATGCATTGGAGAAACAAAATCTGTATTTTTTCAACTGCTTTGTTCCAACATCGAATTCAATTTCTCCCACTGACACACCTATGTGAATGGCGCACGTGATTCCACTCCTAATCACGTTATTCGTTGTTACAGGTGAGATAAAGTACATGTACTTGTCTTTTATATGAATATCGTATGGAGTTAGCTATGCTTAGCGTACAGGAAGCTACATACTGTACGCCGTACCTGTCCTGTGGACCCGTCGCCAAACAGGTTTGCTTATTAGGCTTGCAAGGCCCTGCCCTTAGCGAACGTACTGTACGCCGGTTATTTGATGACGACTTATAATTTATAGCAATGCACTAGCTCTGCTGACGCTGGCTTGTGTGTGTGTATTATATTATTAAAGGCCCTAGCCCTATAGAGCTTACTTTAGGCTATCTTACTAGCTTCTATGTTGGGTTAAAAAAGAATTAATCTCCTTCCTCTTTTATTCACTCTAGAGGTTGCTGTTCTGTTTAGTGACCACTGATTCTGTTCCTGGTTGGAGTCTTAGTTGTGGATACCATTACTACCTGTCAAAGGTGAGGCTCTGATGAGGCTTTATTTAGAACCACATTAAATAGAGGATGATAGGGTGTGGGGGTGTACAGGTAAGTTTGGGGGGTGGATGCTGGTTTTTGTGGGTAGAGGAAATAAAATACATGGATGTACATGTACATGTACAAAAGTGCGCTTGCATATGCTTGTACTATACTGCATACTGCATGTGTATTCATTGGCTCTCTGAAAAACAGGCTAGGCAACTGGCTAGCTTAAACCTCGGGTTGTGTTTGCTAAAATAAAAAATCTAGAGAATGGTTTGAAACCAGCGAGCTTTATTCACCTCCCTCAAAGCTTTCTTAGAACGTTCCGAAGTTCCCTGGAGCAAGTGATCTTCGCTTCAGCCATAAATGTTTTATTCTTCATTTCTTTGTTCCTATTTGCTATGTACAAATAAGATTGGGGCTATGCCCGACTGGGCTTTATCTCCTCCCATTGACAAGTTCATATGTGCATGCTCTATATCACCTCAAAACTTGCAACAACGGACGAGATTAGGTAGGGTCACATTATACGGGGGCATTAATCTATGTCAATATTATTATTAAGAGATAGTTTTCTTGTGAAGAGAGAAGATGAGTAGATATCCAGTGGTATTTGGTCCGTTTACAATTTGGCTGTGTATGTTGGTTTTATTTTAAGTATGAGTAGTCTATGGTACTGTCTTGTGCTACATGTATGTGCTATTTAATAGCTTTTGTTGGCTTCTCCAATAAGGTTGATAACTCACTACAGCAAAATAATAATTTGTAACTGTCTATGCATCCAGTTCACAATCTGGTACATAAAGTTGCCCAGTTAAATGAGGCTTTTCAAACAAAAACCAGCATTGTCATGGCAACTGCCAACAAACAAAACACATCCATCCATTCCATTCCATCCATCCTATTGTAATGTGTGTGTTGCCTTTGATCACATGGTGTCATTATGCCCTAACCCTAAGTTATGTCAATCGTTCTGACCACTCTCATCTAATGTTCTCCATATTATCAATATATGGATACTTGTATATACTAACACTTGCTATGATGTCTCATATAAGACTACTTATATAGTTGCCCTCATGTATATATTGAACAAGTGTACACCTCTGGATTGGAAATCTCATGGAATGTCGTAGTGAGGTGATCATCTAGCATCCACTATAGAGACAGTGAATAATTCAATCTCCTGAGGCTTCAAAATGATTGCAAGTTAAAGTGATGACGACTACCACAACCAGTAGAGTAGTAATGTCTACACTTAGGCAAACTCCCATAACTCTAGCCTTTTAAATTTGACTGCATGCAGAGTGGTTAACTACATGCAGCTGACCAGATACAGTACATGGCAATGTAATTATTTTTGTGGTATTCTTTTTGATTGCTGTAAGATTTGAACTGTAGGAAAGCTAGTCCAACCAATACAAATTGAGAAACTGCACACTTTTTAAAAACTGTAGATGAGCATAAGTATAGTTGGATCTACAATTCTGTTTGGTGATCATATCGATCTCTCTTCACTGTCTTTCTGGCTTTGCTTATGATATTATGGCCTTGTGTCAGGAATCTCTCTTATTTTATTGTCACTAATCACCTCCTATGCTGTATTTTGAAGTTCCTTGTTGTGCCTTTAGAAGCTACGCAGCTCTGAGGTAATACTTAGTGCGTGTGTTTTGTTTTGGGAAAACTCGCATAGATGATGCATGTCGATAACGAAAGGACACTAAATTGCAATTGAAGCAAGCTCGAAAGGAACTGCAGGTTGCTAATAATATCCTGAAGAGTATTCTGCAGGCAGCTCCACGTACAATGGAAGAGATCAAAGCTGCGTTGAAAACTACTGTAGTAAAGCTGCTTTAGTCTCCAATGTGCCGACTCTCCATTCTCGATGCTTAGCATCGATTGACTTGAACCCTATAGCTTGCTGCTCTTGCCATTTCTTCTTTACTTGTTTGTGAAATGAATTTAGGCTCACAATTGGCTTAAAACATAAAGCTGTTAAGTATGATGTCAAGGAACCTTTAACTTGCACTTCATGCAGCAGGTCAACGTAAAAAATCGATTGGGGCAGTTGCGTATTTAGCACCTGTATCTTGGAACTTAGATTTCATCCCATACACGGATATAAAGGTCGTGCAAACACAAATGGATATTTGGATAATATAACCAGTCGTCGTCAGTACATACCTCTGGGGTTGAGCAAATGATAGTTTCAGTGTTCAATTGTAGATGATAGCGCTTTAAATAACTTTCTTGGTAAAACCTCCGGTAACGTGGCGTCACACGTGATCTAACATTACTGTAGCACCTATACTAGTACATTTCAGTACTATTTTATCATTTGTGTTCCATGTGGACCAAATACATGTGCACTAATAATTGTAATTGATGGTGTAAATAGTAATGAAATGAGATAGCTTTGAGTCGGCAGTGGAACTTGTTTCACAAAGATTTAAATCTAGGAATCTTTTTAGCTAGCTTTATCAAGCAGCTTTATCAACTGCTTGTTATTCAGATTCTTTAATTACAAATTATGAACAGAATTGTTAACATAGTGAGGCTATTTGGAAATATCCTCGGATAAATGCACATATAATTTATCGGGTAAAATAATTGATTTCCAATCATTACTGGTGGGTTCAAGTTCCACTATGTGCAAGCTTATGCTGTACGCTAACACCATGGAGCGTGCATGAATATAACTCAGCTACCGGGGGGGGCGGGGGGGAGGGGGGAGCAGGAGGGAATTGATTGTCACGTGAATTTGCTAGCTCACATGAAGTTTCACTGTATTATCATCTGGCATCTGAAGTATAACTAACTAATGCTTGCTCAACCCCAGAGGTATGACCAGTGCAATAGTTATTTTTGTGCTTTATATATCCCTTTTGTAAGGTGTGTTTGTACACAAGTTGCATACTAGCGGCAACGGATGGAAGGTCGGCGTTCCCCTTCTCTCCCTATGCTCACAACCACTCCTATGAAGTAACAATAGTGTTTCGGTTGTTGTTGCTCTGTTTGCATAGAGAATAGCCTTAAAGCTTCGCACCGAACTTTGGGATGAACCTCTTCCCCTCGCCCATTCTGCATTTAAACACCCACATTGGAGGATGGTGGGAGGGGGAGGGGGTGGGAATCTGCTCCCAGCTATAGGGTAATGCTGTAATTTACATGACACTGTACTTTGTCTGCAGAACATCATACGTCATTTAAACACATGTCACTCTCTCCCTCCTCTTCCCCTTTTCTCTCACCCTTCCACTGTCATTATCCTCTCGCTCCTCTAGCCATCCCCTCAAAGAAAAATGACGTACTTAAGTTCAAGTGACAGCGATGGCTCACCTATGAAAACAAAGCAAAAGTATGTGTGTGTGCATCTGTGTGGTGTGCATTGGGTGCAGACAATATACATGTACATTATATTAGTTTAAGTACACACCCTAATTGTATTTCCTGGTTCAGAAGTGCATGCATGTGAATTTGTGTATGACATAGTATACAGTCACGGATTTATGCTAGGGGATGGGTTTAGAAATAAATGGGGTAGCAATGTGACGGACATGAAAATAAGTATTGTGACATTTCTATTGTACTCTCCATGTTGGCGGCTATGATAAATACAAGACCATGTGTTTGGACCATGCATTTGCTGATAAGAATCATAATCATCACGTGGACCAAAACCACAAATAATTTTTCCTGTTTGCCCCCCCCCCCCCCTCTGTAGCCAAACCTATGTCAACCAAGAGGTCCTGGGTTCGAATCCCAGTCATCCCCTCAATACTTAATGTTATGCAGGGTGTCCCACAATCAAGGGAAAATGTAAAAAATTCACAGCAATGAGATTTCAATATTTGTTGCAAAACATACAGAATACAATGAAAAATTTTATCATTTCAAAAATTTATTGTTGTCATTGGTTGAAATAAAACAACTAATAACTCAATAGTTTATTATTAGTAGTTTACTGCTGCTTACAGCTCACTACAAGCAGGAACACAAATTTTCTAACTTGAATAAGTATGGTCATTAAATGTGTTTTGATTTTATTATTATTGTTGTCATTGGTTGAAATAAAACAACTAATAACTCAATACTTTATTATTAGTAGTTTACTGCTGCTTACAGCTCACTACAGGCAGGAACACAAATTTTCTAACTTGAATAAGTGTGGTCATTAAATGTTGATTTTACGTTTTGATTTTATTATTAAAATTAGTATGTTGAAATGCCGTTACAAATGGCTAACAAGATCTGCAATAAAAAAATGACCATAAATACGCCCTGATTAACTGAATTTAATACTTATGTATTCAATTAATGCTAAACAAAAGAATTGTTTGTTAACATGATAAAATTCTTCCCTCATTTAAAAGATAATGAGCTAATTGCTACGTTACTCCTTGATTGTGCGACACCCTGTATATAAGGCTATAACAAAACAAATAGCAAAGGAATCTGGTTCAGCTTTTATATTATGTTCTGTTAGCTATCCTTGACAAACAATTTCCAGATTGCAGAAGTAAGGACACTTTTTAGACGGCTGGGATCAAGGTTTGCAACATAATGTAAGCGTTTTAACACAAGTTATACCATCCAAGTGATACAATGCCAAAACAATCAGGGTGCAATGATTGTGGTTTGTTTGCGATTGCAACAGCTGCAGCACTTTGCAGTGGTGAAATACCAAAATCAATGATTTGGGATCAGAGTACAATGTGGATCCACCTAGTGAATTGTTCCGAGAGTCGGTTGATGATGCCATTTCCAGTAAGCTGGAACCCAACATTCTGAAAGAAGACATAGCTGGAAAAGAAGTTATCATGGTCTAGTGATGTGGATGACATTGATCTGCATTTACTTATTTCTATTTCAACATTGCTTGTATTATGCAAGTTTTGAAAGTGCGCATGTCTATTGAAGTTACGCGATTTCGAACTTGCGCAGCGCAATTTCAAAATTGGGTGACAATTTTAAAATTGGAGGACAATTTCGAAATCGGTATTCCAGTATAAAATTTTTTAATTGCGCAAATTTGCAAATCGTGCGGAACAAATACATCAACATGTACATTATTATTATTGCTACTATTGAGTAAGTAAATGAGTACACACAAATTACATTACTATGACTGGACTGCTGAATTTCGACCTATAATTAAGCTGAGAAATATCAGATGCTCAGGAAAGAAGTGCCCTTGCATTTTCTCAGACCAGGACCAAGTTGAGCCTGCCATACAGAGTTGAAATTCAATTCTCTGCTGTATTTTATCGCCTTTATTCATTTCCATAAATAAACCTAACCATAACCTAACCCTAAGTTTAGCAGCCTGCACCTTCTTTGCATGGCTTCTACAACACATTTAGATTCTGACACATCTTTCTCAGCAATTTTAATGGCTTTGACCAGCCTATTGTATTGTAAAAGCAATTGTACTGTAAATCAAGATTTTCAATCAAGCATAGTGTAAGTTTTCCAATGAACATTTGAGCCATCAATTGATAAAATTGAATAACACATTTAGGACATCTAATAATAATTGATATAATAGAACATCATTTTGGGTTCAGATATCCTAGACATGTTATTCTGTTACACTACATAGGTTGAGATTGCTATCAGGACCTGCGTACTAAATAATTAGGAATCAATTCTATTCACCATAACTTTGACACAATCGCTCACAACAAAGCTTATAGAACTTCTGTCTACAAAATACAAATGCTTGGCAATTAATAAAGTTGGATGTCTGTGCAAATATAGATCGGCTGGTTTTTCGTTGGTTCATGCTATCATAAAGATTGATGGTGTTTCCAAGGCATCCAATTGTAGAAACACACAACCAATGAGAAAAAAAATTAAAGGGCTTCGTTCACTAGCTCATCACTCTAATGCAGCCTTTATCACCTCCATCAGTACTGCAGGCCTTGCCTCACCATCAGATAATTTCCTGGCTGATGCGGTCAATTCCTACAATAGGTGTGTTCCCCCTGAGAGTGCAATTAATATCAACAGTCTTGCATCTTCTCCTTGCCGACAACACACTCTATCAGCTGCATTAGAAAACATTCAAATTAACTCTCTTCTATCCCAGAGCTCTGTGGCTGACAAGGCTCGTCTCCTGTCTATCTCCTCTCCCCATGCCTCTGCTTGGCTCTCTGTAGTACCATCTCCAGGCCTGGGTCTAAGCTTAGACCCCAACGAGCACCAAATGGCCATCAAGTGGTGGCTGGGGCTAAGCACCTCACCTGGCTCACCTCCCTGTGCGTTGTGTCCAGAACATCCTTTGGATCCCCTAGGTCACCATGCAATAACATGTAAGAGAGGTGGTGATGCTGTATCCAGGCACAACAAGCTCAGGGATGTAGTGCTTCAAACCTGCCATCATGCCTGCATCAGCGCCAAGGCAGAGGCCGGTAGTGGACTAGGACATGAGCTTCGGAACACACGCCCTGCTGACATCCTAGCTTCCAATTGGCTCTGTGGCAAGCCTGCTGCCTTTGACCTTACTGTGGTGTCTCCGCTTAACCCTACTCTTATCTCTGAAGCGGGTCGCACAGCAGGGTCAGCAGCGGTTGCTGCTGAGCTAAGGAAGCACTCTGCCAATGATGCCAAGTGTTCCGAGCTAGGGTGGACATGTATTCCCCTTGTGGCCGAGTCATATGGAGCCTGGGGCAACGAAGCGATGCAAGCTTTTTCACGGCTTGCATCATACCTTGCCACAAGGACCAACTCCCCCAAGTCCAAGGTTGTCTGCAGCTTGTATGGCTGCCTTAATTTGACTCTTGTGCTAGCCAATGCCCGAGCCCTCCTCTTACGATGTGGCTGTTCCCTTCAGGAGGGGGATAGTTCCTCATTGTCACTTTCATAGCCAGTGTGTCTGGATATGTATGTATGTATTTATAATAGCATTCGTTATTTAGTGCATTTATTCTGATTAGTGTATTCTGCTGCATCTTGTATTCCTGTTCATGTTTTATTATTTGCATAAATTGAATCATCGAAACAAGTAACTAAGAACATTCTCTATGAGAAAGTTTGTGAGATATAGGATTTGACGATGTAAAATGCAAGGAACAAAGGGTCTGAAATGGTAAGGGAAAATGTCATAGTCCCGGCTATATTTAGCACATGAACATATAAATGGGCTAACTGTGGACTTAAGCGGGGGCATTTTCCCTTACTATTACAGTCCCTTGTTTCCTCGCTGTTTGCATCAGCATTGCATTCAAATCCTATATATCATGAATTTTCTCATAGAGAATGTTTTTACATGTAGATTGTCCAGATGCATTTATCATCAATTGAACATAAACGTATTAAGGAAATAATAAAAACCTTTCTTTTGGTGTCAAGGAAGGTAATATGGTGTAACAAGCATAGGAACAAGGTTGACTGAAATGGAAAAATGAATACACCTATGCTTAGCACACCCCACCTGTACAATTGTGTCATACAATTGTGCTAAAGATAGATGTATTTTTATTTTCCCATTTCAGTCAACCTTGTTTCCCAGCCTTTTTACACAGCTATTGCTTTCAAATCCTATATGCTTCAAACGGAATTATTTATTACTTGTACTTCTTACATCTAAGCATTGTATTTTATGGCTCAATCATATTGGATTAGTTTTAAACTTTTTTTTAAACATTAAATATTGCACTTTTATGTACGAAGCTCATTCTATTTCCACAGGTTCATAGCCACTATCCTTATTATGTCCATCATCTCACTACCCGCTCTCAATGGTTTATGCATACCTGCTAACTGCAGTGCTTGTGTGATGGAATACACTCCTCCATTTACTGAGGTCTATGATGCCTCCCACGGAAGGCTAGGACAGACATTTACAATGACTTCATCTGACCCATCAATCATTTCAAATAGCATCAGCAAGTACTTTATTTTACAAGGAGGTGTTCTGAAAACAAACAATGCTTCAGCTTTAATCCGAAACGAAATCGCATTAAATGTGTTTGGAGATACTATTCTACCCGTGATTTATCACTTTTCAGTATTTACGTTATCACCAACCCCAGCCTTCTTCAGTGCATCAATTTGTATTCATGGTCTGGATAATAATGTGCCAACATTTCCTAGAAGTGATGTGCGCATCTCTATACTGGAAGGCACCATTCTGTCATGGCCAATGGACTTGGCTGCAGACAATGATGAAGGTGAAAATAGCACACAAAGCTACTCCATTTTAAGTAATGACCCATCTGTGTACTCTGATCTGTATCTAGATATAGCCCGAAATAAAAATAACATGATAACCAGCATGTTATTGAACTCAACCGCACCCCTAGATCCTGGAAGAAAGGCATCATACAATTTTACAATAGTTGCACAAGAAGGAAGACCAAACACCACCAAAGGCTATCAGAATGTCTACCTAACTGTGCTATACTTTTGCAACCAGCCACCCATATTTGAGATGCCCTTGTATCAACTTTATCTCCCATTGGGGACTCCAATCAACACAAGTCTAATTGTGGTCAAAGCAGTGCATGTCTCTAGCAAAATCAGAGCTCCTATATCATACTTCATAGCAAGAGTGTGCACAACAGCTCTGTTTACACAGTGTATAAATTATCCTGTTAACTCTGGACCTTTTGCACTGAACAGTACAAGTGGTAACCTTATTTTAACGAACACTGTGGACTATAGCCAAGCACGTCAGTTTAGTATTACTGTTGTTGGTATAGATGCATGTAACTTTGAAGGGAGTATGCTGGTACTTGTCCAAATCACTGTAAGGCCTTTGGTTATTCAGGTTGCCCTTAGCAACAAAGGTGTGATAAGGGAGGATTACTCATTGACTTCTGATATAGCCACAGTGATTGTCAGTAATCCTGACAATTTAAACATTAATATAGCAGTCCTGGATAATGTAACTGGACTGATATCAAACACTTTTTATCTTGTGAACATTAGATCATCATATCAGCTGAGATTGTTGCATTCACTGGAGAGCAGGGTTAAAAATTTATACTGTATAACTATCCAAGCTTCAGATCCTGTGTACAGCATTGCCTCTTTCACATTCAATATTACAGTGATGGAGATCAATCACCCTCCTGCTTTTGGAAATAAAACTGCTTTTGTACACGTCCCTTACAACACCAAAAATGGGACAATTATATTACGTGTTCTTGCATTGGACAATGATATTGGTGGTAATGGAGTTGTGATGTATGAACTACCTTCTTCGAATGAAACATATCCATATCAGGCAAACTTTACTGTAAATGCTATCAGTGGTGATATACTGGTAAATGCCGTATTGGATTGTAAAGTTTCACAAAATTTCTTGCTGTTGGTAAAAGCCAGAAATGAACCCATTGATGGAGAGCCATCGTTTGGTGATTACTTGGTTGTCAACATCACGCTCTTTGTGATGGATGTCAATAGATCAATACAACTCCAAAAATCTGAACCTATCTCCACGTGCAGTACAACTACCGGAATCGAATTATTCCAAGTCATTTCTCCAACTCAGGCATTGCAATCAATATTTGCAGCACAAGTACCCCGGTCTGTTTCCATATCTCTAATATTGCAGTCGAGTCAGTTGATCCAATCAGTTTCTTCAACCCAAATACTTCACCTTAATTCTCCAACTCCCTATTTTGTTACTGTCATTATCATTGCTGTGATATTAGCAGCTTCAATTATTTTAGTTGTGTGTATGACATTAATCATCATAACCTTTTGTTTCCTGCGGAAAAAGAAGAGCAAAATTACCATGACCAATAATCGATGTGAGCAACTGCAATTGCAGCATCTAGACTGCTATGATCAATCAAAGGCTGATGTTCAATGTAACGATATACAGTTTGTCTCCGCTGATTTGGATACCAACGGATTACAGTGCCCCACCATTAAACAATCAAGCGGAACAGATAAAGTTCAAAGCATTCGAAGTACATCAGATCTTGCCAGTACCATCCGCACAGGCATGATTACAGATACAGAATATGTAGGACCGTACTCCAAGTCACAGCTGATGGCCATATATGCAGCTAACGCAAATTTACTTCTAGATACTGGATCCCAGAACAGCATATACATGTTTGGATCTGAAGGTGGTGTTGAAGTTGATGAAGTTGATATTGATTACTTGTCTTTTGATGATGACGATCAGGATGCAAACTCTATTCAAATGGATGATGTCTTGACAACTTCTGTAACAAATAACAATACAAAAAAGGAATCTAATGACATGACTTATCAACAAAACTGTAACATAATACCCATCAAGCCTATGGTCACAATATCCCTGGACTCCATGGATGACTTGATGAAGCAACAACATGCTTCTCTGCCTATGCTTACAAGACAGCAGCAATGGAAGCAACAGTACTATACCCACAGTTTCCAAGATGAAATGTGTCATGGCAATACTGAGTTAAACACACAGCACAGATTTTATAAGAAAGGATGCAGAGGTGAATATGAAAGCATTGCTGGTAACGTACTCCCATGCTACCAACCAACCAGAAAATCTCCAACTCTTGTATTTAACAATGCGTGCACAATGCCACACAACTACAGTCAAGCTCATACCACGAAATCATTTACACCAAACCAGTGTTATTCTGTTGGCAATTTTTGCACCATTAAACGACCCCCTTCCAGCATTGGCTCACACACCTATGCCCGTTCTGCCACATCTCACTCCTTAACAGATACATTGAGCAGCACAAATCGAGCACCTGAACATTACTACTCTAACTTCTCACTTGGAAGCAACACCTTGAGTCAACCACAGTTCCTTGATACCATGTATTAAAGGTATGTAATCTTACTGTAGTACAGGTGATATGATATCACGTGTAATCAATCACAACTATATGCATGCTTCTGCGTACTAAAAGTGCAGAGAATGGTCTGATGTAGGTCAAATGCTGTACATCCATCCAATATATTTCATTACCAAAATAAGATTTACATCATTCCATGTATGAAATTATCACGTTATGGTGACATACTATTTAAAGTATGAAATGCATAATTGGTGCTGATGGTGTTTTTTCTTTTCCTTTACACAGAATGTCAACCCATTTGAACCGTCACCTTATACTTATATCTCTATTGAACTGCATGATTGTGGTTACTGAAATGTTGTGTGCACAATAGTAGCAACTACAGCACTGTTTTGATATTGATTGGTTCCTTAGTTGTATAATCAAATACAATATAATGTCATATGAAACAGATGGCTTGTGTGTGTGGGTGTGCTTAGGGGTGTGTGTGGGTGTGCTTAGGGGTATGTGTGTGATGTGTGCATATGGCATTAGCCAATTTGTGTTGTAAGTTGATAATTGATATCAACGATCAATAATTCTGGCACACTACTATGGACTTTGATACATGCTCTGCTTGTGCACCTGCTTTTTTTCAATTCAAACTGTCATTTCACTACGCACATGGCAACTGGACATCCAGTGCTAATTTTTCCAAGGCCGCAGGGACCTGCTTTCCCTGCACTTCAGTTAAATCATCATCCACCACAACAGTCCCATTTGATGTCTCTCGCCAGATACTAGCTAGTGATCTAGCTGTTCAACACACACACACCTTACAAGCCTTCGACACCCACACACACCCTACAAGCCCTACAAGCCTTCAACACCCACACACCCTATAAGCCTTCGACACCCACACACACCTTACAAGCCTTCGACACCCACACACACCCTACATGCTACTAACACTCATACACCATTCACCAACAAGCCTTCAACAAACACCCCCTACAAATCAAGCCTCCAACATCACATACCACAGCATCCGACACCCACACACCCTACAAGCATCCAGCCTTCGACACCTACAAACTATCAGCAACTACACATCCTACTCATGTGTGTGTCGAGTTGTACGCTAAATTTTAGAACACATGACTTATAAGCAGAACATACACAAACACATATATGCTGTACATACCTCACATCTAGTGACTCATGCATAATAACACATGTCAGATCACATGCACACAATGGCATTAGCACTTACAATATAGTCAATGCAGTGAACACTCCAACACAGCTTGCCAACAATAATGTAGCAAAAAAAAAAGACCACAAGTTTGCTGTATTCAAACAGATATTATCTTTGATTATACAGAGTTTGGAAATTCCACGATGAAACGAGAAGTGGTTCTTTGCCTTGATTCCTATATCCCACCAACTTTCTCTTTAGAGAATTTTTTCTTTACTACTATACCAAGAAACATTCTAAAATTGGTAACAATGCATATGGTTCACAACTATGCCAATCCAAACAATCACCCTTCGTAGTATGGTACTAAAGGTGGCATAGATTTCCGGCCAGGACGAGTACTATACATTGGTTATCCATAGGACATAATGTAGTAATGTAGTAATTCTTTGCATTTTCATCCTTATTTGAACCAATTGGGCCTTCAAGTTTTCTACTTGCACAAAGAATTCACACGCAATTTGCGGCAGCTGCGGAATGAACAATGAAGAAGCCCTAACACTGTATATCGTCAGCACTATAACAGAAACAGCATACTTTGTACACAGACTCATCATTACCAGTTGTGCAAACTCTTCACACACCACCACCACACACATCACTGGGGTTGGGGGGGGGGGGGGGAACTAAAGAGAACCATATACTAGGCAACACAAATCAATACATCCAATTATACTATATTTTCATAGTGTTGGGAGCAGAAGTGTGAGATAGGGAATGTCTATCACTGTGCTGAGAAAGATCATCCATATATGGGCTAGAACAAGTTTGTCTTCATGTAGAAATGTACACCTCAGGTTTATAATCAGGATCATGCCAGCTTCACTTTGATCACTCACTGATGGACTGTCATAACTGCCCCACAACTTCTCTCACTGATTAAACCCGCAGTTTCTTACTCACTGGCAACACCCATGAATCCCCCCACACACCACCACACCACAGCATAATGTACTCATACACACACACACACACACACACACACACACACACACACACACACACACACACACACACACGCACACACACACACACACACACACAAGCCTGCGTGTAAACTCACCACAACATAGGAATAAGAGACAAAACAGAATGAACGATTGACTTACTGGAAGTCGGAACACTGTCAAATTAAATCAGTGCACGAATTGTTGCAATTGGGGTGTCCGAGACGGTCTCGAGGTGCACCGTTCGAGGGGAAACATTTATCATCTCTTGAGGGACAGTAACACGGTTTTCAACGTTCGAAGTACAAAATATCGCGGCCGCCCAGCGGTTCTGCTCATTTCTACCTGTCCTAAAGAACACGTCTTGCAGTGTCCATAGCTCATAATACATTCAACGCCATCCTTATGTATTGCTTGGCACTTTCTTCGTTGATATTCAGACCCGCTGTATGCTCGATCAATATAGCCAGCTCAATCGTTGGTATAAACGCGCGCGTCCGGCCATTGTCAGATGAAACGCTTCTACCATCCTGTGTTGGCACTAGGGCGTTAATAACACTTCTCAGTGATGGAAGAACTCTCGCTGCGGCAGCCACCACGAGATTTGGAGACGCGGACTCAGGAATAATAACAGCCAATGGTATGGAATAGAGCTTGATATGGAATGATTGTACTTGTCTTATGTAATAATCTGCAACATTTTACACCCCCCCCCCCCCCCCCCCCCGGGGGGCCGTCCAATCATTGAATAGGGGGCGTGAATTTCACCTCCCATATGATCCGGGGTTGACTCTCTCCACCACCCCCCCCCCCCCTCCCCCCCCGCTACTAATCGCATGCGCGTCGAGAGGTCCGTTTCTTTTCAGGCTCTGCTCGCGATCGATAGTTTTCACGTTGAGAGGGCCGCTTCTTTTCAGGCTCTGCTTTGTAGTTCCGCAAATCTAATACGTCGTCTCTAGTTTTGAGGTACTATGCTCGTCGTTTGGCTTTCTTCTTTTCCTGACGTGAAGGCATTTTGAAAAAAAAAAAACAACTTCACTAACTGAGTAAGTTACAAAGCACAGGGAAACGTTACGTTACATTGAAAAGGTGGACAATAACTGAATTGCAATTACCTAGCAACGACACCATTAAGTCCTTAGTTACCAAATGCCTTTGTTTACGGCTTCGCACTTTGCTACTGCTTCACGTGGCACTTATAACAAGGATAAGTTAGTATTAGCATTCCATGCTCTACCAAAAAATGTCAACTACTTGGTACAACAGTTTCTTAGCGCTCGGATTTGTTGCTGGAGACTCGCCTATACGATTGCGATAGTGTTCCAGAGCCGACGCCGGCATTTAAAAAGTGGTGCGGCCAAACCGCGCGCAGGCCGGGCGCTTGTATGAAATGAAACAAAGGATTGATGAGCAAAAAGGAGCCACAAGCGAGATGAGTATTAAATGAATAGCACTTGCATCATGCAGCAGAGTACGCAATTAACTATAAAGTATAATTTTTAATCGACGTTTCAAAAAGTGGTGCGGCCATGGCCGCACCTGCTTGAACGGCGGCGTCGGCCCTGTGTTCAGAAAAGGTCTTGGACTGAACTACCCGCCAGAGGGAACGGCTAAAGCCTTTGTGCGCACTTCATAGACAAGGCGAGCTACAATATTTTTGTATTTTCTTAGATGGCCATTGCTTTAGTGGCTTGATAAACCACTCGCGAAAGCCCTGTAAACTGCCGCCATGTTTAATTAATGGTACGGTGTGCTCATGACGGACCAGTTTTTTTCCCTTTTGGCTTGTGGAGGTCGAAGGGACCGTAATTGTGGTGACAAGTTCAGAAAATGCTCCTGCATGACTCTTTTGAGCCTTTCCACCTTGTTTGGAATCCATCCTCACCTTCAAACTTCACACTTAAGTCACTATCACCTGTCCTGGGTTCACCAACTTTGCTCTCTGCTAGCTGGTCATGCAGTACCCATACCAAGGAATGGAATGATCACCGGATACACTGTGAATGCAGCTGTCAGAGAATTAAACTGTGCATGGATGGCTTCAGCCCCTTGCTCGCCCATACTGCAACAATTATACAACTAAATGTCCGCGTCTGGACCACCGTGAAAGCACGGTGGTCAGACGCGGACATTAGGTTGTATAATTAGAACGAATAGTTGTATTGCGGTATACATAATCGTACATTGCGGTATAATCGTACATTCATATTTTCGTCGAAAAAAAAAAACGGCTGTCTTTCCATGCTTATAGTTCTTTCGCACAACGACCAAATGCCAAAAGATCTAGATGAACCTATTCACAAAGTAGTGCGATCAATAACTAATTCAAATCCGCTTTAAAAAAGTATCCTCTTGATAAATCAGAAGTCCCGCGCATTGGTGTACCGTAAAGACAGCCATTTTGGTGACTTACTTGGAGAGGCCTTTTGCTTCCAATCCGCCAGAGGGTTCGAGCTGTCTTTATTAGCATACATTCAGTGGTCCAGGTATAGCCTCTTAAGCATGTTTTTTTTGTGGCTATTGCTTTCTTGACCTCTCTTTTATGCCATCAAACCACACGAACAACTTGAACGGTGTGCCCACACAAATCAAGGATGCAAGATGACCTGTTATGTGATCTGAGCAGTCACTGCAGAGTTTGTGGTTTCAAGATAAAAGAAAGCAAAGGAAATAGTGAAGGCTAAACGCGTATTTGACTGCCCTCCACATGCAGGCGATTTGCGAAGGCCTTTGGCATTGATATCACCAACGACCTGCAAATGAGCCTCCCAGATACTTTCTGTAGGCCATGTTACCAATCAATAGAACATGCTAACTGATAAGGCAATAGAAGCTAACTTGGTTTCAAGATGCATGGTAAAAGTTGATGACTGGTCTAAACATGCTGCCAACAATTGCAAGGTAAACATTGCAACCCCATCACCAGCCAAACACTTTACACATGCATATATATATATTCATATGCAGGAGTGCACATCATACAGACAATGTCGCTGGACAAAGATAAGCAGGTATCCTGCGAAACAATCCATGGACATAGCACAAACCAAGAACCTTATCCAAACATTGAGCAGATTGCCCCACAAAAACCCAACGAACATCCTGCAGTATCTGCCAACCAAGTTCTTTCTGTTGCTGAAATGCTGTTATGTGCCATATGCCAGAAGACTCTTGATCAACCAATACAGCTGTCATGTGATACTCTGGTGTGTACAGGATGTTTGTTACAGCAATTAACAGCTTCTGCACAGACGTTCTGCCCTTTCTGTTCTCCACCACATCAACTGACGCCAGAGACCATCAAACCAGAATCACAGATGATACTATAAGGTTGCTGCAAAATGTACTGGTGAAATGCATGACATGCAAACGAGATGGGCATTCATTGGAAATCATGTCAACAGGGCACTACAGGTAGTAGTTTATACAAACCTGCTATTTCTTACTGTTGCTGCCATCAAACATAGCAACTCTGTGCTCTTCAGTGTAAAAAAACTGCCGAACAATGTCCAGCCTTTATGGAGAATGCAACGGTGTGAGAAGTTTACCACATTGGTTACTAAGATTTGCAACATGCCATCACCTGTACAATGGAGGAATCATGTCAAAAAAAGAAGATAACACTCGCCTAGGTAATTCCTTACGTACCTAAAGTGTCCGACATTTTATACACAGACCTATCGATCAGGGAATTTATGGATGCTTTCACTTCAGCCTTTCCAACAGTACATCGAACAGTGAAAATGCACCTGCTTGAGGATCATGCTACAGAACTAGCAGAGGCAACCGAAATGGGTTTTGGCAGCATGAGGCTGAAGCCATCCATGCACAGTTTCATTCTCTGATGATGACTGACAGCTGCATTCACAGTGTATCCAGTGATGATTCCATTCCTTGGTATGGGTACTGATGACCAGCTAGCAGATAGCAAAGTTGGTGAACCCAGGACAGGTGATAGATTGAAGTTTGAAGGTGAGGATGGATTCCAAACAAGGTGGAAAGGCTCAAAAGAGTCATGCAGGAGCATTTTCTGAACTTGTCACCACAATTACGGTCCCTTCGACCTCCAAAAGCCAAAAGGGAAAAAAACTGGTCCGTCATGAGCACACCGTACCATTAATTAAATGTATAACATGGCGGCAGTTTACAGGGCTTTCGCGAGTGGTTTATCAAGCCACTAAAGCAATGGCCATCTAAGAAAATACAAAAATATTGTAGCTCGCCTTGTCTATGAAGTGCGCACAAAGGCTTTAGCCGTTCCCTCTGGCGGGTAGTTCAGTCCAAGACCTTTTCTGAACCCTACCCGCAATCGGCGAGTCTCCAGCAACAAATCCGAGCGCTAAGAAACTGTTGTACCAAGTAGTTGACATCTTTTGGTAGAGCATGGAATGCTAATACTACAAGTGATAAAAACATTCTCTATGCGAGAAGGTTGGTGGTATATAGGAATCAAAGGCGGTGGTGGTGTAAAACGCAAGGGAACAAGGATTGTGATTGAAAATGAAAAAAGAAATAGACCTATATTAGCAGCATGTCGTCATGTTTAACTGTGTGTGCTAATATAGGTCTATTTCATTTTTCCTTTTCAATCACAATCCTTGTTCCCTTGCGTTTTACACCACCACCGCCTTTGATTCCTATATACCACCAACCTTCTCGCATAGAGAATGTTTTTATCACTTGTTTCCTACATTTTTTGGTAGATTTAGTATTGTATTTAGTTCTTGAAAAGTAACCATGTAGCAAGAATGTCAAATGACAGTTTTATTTTAGAATCTCGTGGCCATGCAATTTTTTGAGGTGTGGGTGTACCATTAAAACACACAGTATTACTATTTAAACAATAAGTACAAGTATTTCATTTATAACCCAGGAGCATGTCATCTTGTATAGGATATACTGCTGTATATTCTGGACCAGGATATATTTCTGTATATCCAGGATATATAGCAGGTAGAGCAGGTGGAGCTAATCCTGCAGCTGGACATGGAACCACTCCTGGACCTGGACCTGAAACAGGTGATTTAAACAACCATTAGTTAAAACAAATACTCCATAGGCAAGTGAAGCCATATAATACATCAGACAAAGATTACATGTACCCACTGATCTCACGCTATTATCAGATAAACCACAATACGTTGTCATCAGCAACTTTGATACTATTAGATATAAATTATGCACCACAATACACATTAACATTATTACGAAATTGTTGTCAGCGAACAGCGTGCACATATTTCAAACAACAGCACGGAGAGAGATGCAATATCTTCCGCTGTAACTGTTGCATAAAATATTTTAGCGATACACTATACATGCTACAATTTATGTCCAGATCCAACATTCATGGTGTAACGCACCTTCGGGGTGGTCGCTTTGATGGTCCTTTCAGTAGCGCGCTTGACACCTTGTCGTGTTATGTATTGCACTCGTTTGGCATATCTGTAGGTGTACGAGTGGCTAGTTGTTGCCGGGTTTTTTTTCTGTAAGGGCGGTGGTGTGGGGGAGACACATTCTAATTGGAGCCTCTTGCTTCACATTATCTGCTGTAGACTGTATACCGTAGTATCTAATCGCGTATGTAGTTCCACCGACAGAATTCGAAAGTTATGCTATATAAGAAGCTATAGTATAGAAATCAATTCGGTCAAAACAATTCAGTATAATATGCGATAGTGTCGGGTACTTACGTATACGTGTATGGTTGTTTTGGCTTTCATTTCAAGCTGCGTAACGAATGATAAGAGTTGAGAGTAACGCACAGGCGTCATGCAGAAAATGATACCTTGAATATTCGTCGGAAGCCTTCCTATAACGTTATCGCTGCTCCATTCCGTTTCTCAACCATTTGGCATTATGGTTGGACATTTATACATGGAGCCGTAGGGACCCGAAAAGGCTCTTGGATTCAGTGCGTATACCTCTTCCACGGGAGTATTAAGAATTTGAATCACGCCCACGACACGTGGCTATTATCTGAACCTGCGGCAGCAGGTTCAATATAGGATTGATTGAGGGTTGATGAATGTCATTAATAAAACTTCACTAGCGTCTGGAGGGACAACGGAGAAACGGATCACTTATCTCTTTATCGCGACGGAATGAGAGCACAACGATCTACAGTTCTACGTTGGTTCCGTGTCATAAAACGGTGTGGTTATAGAGAAACAAACAATTTCCTGTTTCTCGTGCCCAGTCCTAAAATAATTCTCCATCGTCGTCGTCGTCTTCTTCTTCTTCTTCTTCTTCTTCTTCTTAGGAAGGTATAACTCGAGCTAGGAACGGTTTAGAAGGACGGGAATAGTACCAATCGCTTCGAAATTCACCGGCACGTTATCCACATAGACACATATCAAGTTCTATTTTAAAATGTATAAATAGATTTTTATTAATAATTTTAAGTCTCTAACCTGCACTAAATATATTTGGTGTTCCTATCGCAGTTTAGTTGTTACTTTGGCTATTATAGTGAAGTTGCTAAAAATGCCTTCGTGTAATCAAAGAAGTGTCTAAGCAACGAGCGGAATACCTCCAGAAGCAAGACGAGAACAAAGCTAAAGCCCGAGCGCTCTACAAGGCCAATCAGAATGCCTCTGTTAGCGACAGCTACAAGGCCGATCCCGAAAAGAAGAAGGCCTCTGTGCGCTACAACTACAAGGCCGATCCCGAAAAGAAGGCTTCTGTACGCGATACCTACAAGGCCGATCCCGAAAAGAAGAAGGCTTCTGTATGCGACAGTACAACGCAGATATTGAATCTATAAGCGATCTGCTAAAAGGCGGCGATATGAAGAGGACCTCGAGGAGAACCGTGCTGCTAAAAGGTGGCTATATGAAAAGGACCTGGAGGAGAACCGTGCTGCTAAAAGGCGGCGATATGAAGAGGACCTCGAGGCAAACCGCGCTGATAATAGACAGAAATACGAGGACAATTCAGCTGCCATTAAAGCGTCTAAATAGAGTCGGTATTGGAATGACCCCGCTGTCCGATTGGCTAAATGTGCTTCCGAGAGGACGCGGTACCGCAGGGGTCACAGAACTACCACTACCACCCAAAGGTATGTTATGGCATGTTGTATTAACATTAAAAAGCTGTGTATGCAACATTTGCATAGTCGGGCGGCCCGTTTGGTCGGGCTTGTCACCCTACTACCTGACCAAACGCGGTAGTAGGGCCCGCCCGACTATGTACAGCACGGATCTGCACAAAACCATTCACTAAAGCATGCATGGTGACTCAACTGTGTGTACAGTAGATTGTTTTAATCTGATAAGGCTTCCTTACATTGTACTTATCGATCTACACTGAGCCATGTAGTTCACTTCCTGAGTTCCCACACTATCCATCTATACAAAAGTCGGCTACACCTCCATGTTTAGATGGGAGCATTATTACTGGATCAAATTTGACCAATAGATTTTTAGCAAAACTGATACACATACACCCCTTCCCTCCCTGTCATTTATATGATAGAATTGGACCAATAGAATCGGACCAATAGAATCATAGCACAGTCTACACACGTGTTAAGGCTTTGCAAGGTATAAAAGTCATTCACCCGCTGAATAGTGCACTTTGCAAAAAAGAGGTAAATATTTAATAATACTATGTGGATTCTAGGCTTTGCACTAAAAAGAAAGAGGTAAAAATTTAATCATACTCTCTGTCACATACATGTAGATGGCAGCTGAAGACCTCAGATGTTTTTTCACCAACAAGGGTCAGAGGAGGAAGAGGATGACTACATTCATCCTCTGACTCCTCTCCCCTTCACCCCGCCACCACCATCACCAGTGCTGCCCCCACCACCACCACCAGTGCTGCCCCCACCGGCGCTCCCGCCGGCACCACCAGCGCTGTCCCCACCACCACCACCAGCGCTGTCCCCCACCTGGCCAGAACAAGCATGGCGAGGAGGACGGCCCCGAAGAAGAAGAGGGTGTGGGCGAGGACACATCATCATACATTCTACTAATTCTTATTATAATTATAATAATTATGATTATAGACTACGATAGGGCGAAAAAAAACTTATGAAACAAGTAAATAAAAACATTCTCTAACGAGAGAGTTGTTGGTATATAGGATTGACCAATGGTGGTGTAAAAAGCATGGAAACAAGAGTGACAGAAATTTTACTGGAAATTTGAAATAGGCCTATATTTAGCACACTTACAATATAACAGTGCATGCCTGACTGGGCTAAATATAGGCCTATTTCAATTTTCCAGTAAAATTTCTGTCACTCTTGTTTCCATGCTTTTTACACCACCATTGGTCAATCCTATATACCAACAACTCTCTCGTTAGAGAATGTTTTTATTTACTTGTTGCATTTAAAAATAGCTAGCTGATGTAATTGGGTATTTTTAACCGAATACCAAATGAGGTACTATTCGCTTTAGTTAATTGCCCGAACAGTTAGGCGTCTAACAGACACCCGAAGATAACCTGCGGACGCATCCTGAAGCGATTGGTACACTTGGCGTGCTTTACAAACGTTCCTGTCGTGAGTTATACTCTCCGGAAGGAAGAAGAAGAAGAAGAAGCCGACGGAGGAGAAATTTTAGGTGGGACTGGGTACGGACGATGGGGACGAGTATTTTTGTTCTCTAAAAGTACACCGTCTTGTGACACAAATACAACGCAGAACTGTTGTCCTTTTTTATATCGCTCGAATGCCACTAAGAGCGAAGTGACCCGATTCTTAAATGTCCTGCTAGACGTGAGTGACGTTTTTTTTAATGACATTCATGTTACTGTTGGATTCCTATATGGAACCTACTCGCGTAGGTTCCGATAAGTGCCACGTGAAGCAGTAACAAAGTGCAAAGCCGTAAACAATAGCATAGTTTAGAGATGGATTGGAAGCACGGTTAATTGTCACGAATTATCACCTACACTCCGTGATCTGCTGGTATGCTGTGAGCATAGATAGTTGCGTGTACTTCAGATACTAAATCTATGGCTGAGGCAATGACAAAACCCGACTAAATACTGAAAAGAGCTGTTGAAAATGTGTTAGCTGACGATGGCTTTAAGGTTCAGACTCCATCGTCGAGAAGCGCTGTTGAAAATTAAAAACCTCGTACATAAAATCACAAAAATCCGCGTTGTTTGAGGCAGCGTATTAAGAAAACCAAGTACTATTTTCAAAAAACGAAAAAAGTCCCTCCTGGAGCTTTCACTGAACACTTAGGATTGGTTCGTAGAATTACAAAACCACTTAGGATGGCTCGTAAACAGGTACATGCACGAGGTATACTAATTTATGCCCTCAACTACTATATGACGGTGTTACACACGATCGGATGAAGATAAAACAAAACTAAAAAAAATCCCTCCTAGAGAAATGACCTCTATAAGCATAGAAAACATAATAAACCTTTGGAGACTCACCCGTTTCTCACAAAAGGTACATAAGCACACAACAGTGGTGAAATTATTGGTACGAAGCGCGCGTGGTACGAACAGTGGCTATTTTAAGGTCAATATCTTACAGAACACTTAACGTTCAAATAGGCGATGAGGAATGTCCACCAAAAATCAGTATGGCACAGTTTGACGAGTTTTGCCTCGATTTGCCCTCTAGAAAGGTGTGATTCGCGCGATCACGGAGTGCGCGCGTAGTCTTAATGGCTCACGTGATGCGCTTCCAATCCATCTCTAAACTATCTATGCATTTGGTAACTATGGACTTAATGGTGTCGTTGCTAGGTAATTAGCAATTCATTGCAGGCGTAGGACCTTTTTCAATGCAACGTAACCCCCGCGTCAAACTTTAATACAACGATCGAATAACAAGAATGATTATTTGTACGCACGTGCACGTTATTAAAAATACATAACCGCCACAGTTAATTAGCACTACGTGTAGTGCCCAGACCGTATACATTTGATTATATGATGTACCGGTATACTGCTAGTACTTCGTTTATAGAGCGAAGTAGGACCTATCCGAGTCGTGTCAGTGAAGTAAGCTTAACTATATGTGATTTGCTAACACAACCACCGATATATGTCATGCAGCCTCGAGACGTTTTGACCACAGAAGCGAGATTCTGAAGCCATGGAATTGGTGTGATTTTCATTTCTCCTATCCCGTGTTATGCGTGGTCAAGAACAAGAACAAGAAGAATAAGAAGAACGAGAAATACGTGGGACTGGGTACGAGTTTCGAAAATTGTTTTGTTCTCTACAACCACGCGGTTTTGTGACATCAAACAAACACGAAACTGCTTGCGGGAGTCTTGTTAGGCTAAATTAAAATAGGCGTTTTTTAATGACATTCATAATAGCTATATGAGAGTTACATAACTCTCGATTAAAAAAGCGTGATCTCACGTGACGGGATATTTTGAACGAACTGTAGGTGAGATAGAGTTTGCTCGTACGAGTGGTGTTTAAACAAGTATGGAGAGTGTTGTGCTTCATTGTGTTTGGCTATGCCCCCTAGCATACGGGAAGCTACATACACTGTACGCCATACCTACTACTCTTCGCCAAAGAGGTTTCCCTAATCGAACGTACTCACTACTGTACGCAGGTTATTTGATGACTTAGGCCTATAATTTATACGCTGGCTTCTCCTCTGTATCATGTATGTGTGTGTGTTATTATTTATACGCCGTACCTACATGTACTACTAGGCCTATTCCCTTTTCCAAAAGAGGTGCTTGTAGATAAGACCTAAGCGAACGTACTGTACGCCGGCTATTTGATTTATATGGGGGTATAGCAATGCACTAGCTCTGCTGACGCTGGCTAATCTCCTCCCATAAACTGTGTGTGTGTGTGTGTGTTTGTGTGTGTGTGTGTGTTTGTATGTGTGTGTGTTCGTTTTTTTAAAGGCCATTGTGTACTTTAGGCTATCTTAGTTGTATGTCGGGTTAAAAAAGAATTAATCTCCCTCATTTTTACTCTAGAGGTTGCTGTTCCTGTTATTGACCACTGTTATTCTGTTCTTGGTTGGAGACTTAGTTGTGCATTATTGAAAATTCAGCTTGTGATATTACTACTACTGTCAAACATTTTCAAAGGTGAGGGTCAATGAGACTTTATTTAGAACCACATATAGGTGATGATTGGGTGTGGGGGTGTATGTTTGGTGGGGGGTGGAAGCTGGTACCTAGTGGAATAAAATACATGGATGTGAATTTAGTTTTGAGGTTGCTAGTCTGTAGCCTTGGTTAACATGTACTGAAAATAGAAACAATTGCCGATGGAGCACTATTGATATTGACGATGCTGGCGATAATTCATTTAAAAAAATAGGCCACAAATTGAATTTGATCACGTGCAACATTGACATTCGAGCCCAAAAGCCCTCCATGTATAAATATCAAAAGTACATGATGGATCGTACATTTATCACGTGACGTGATTTTTGAACGAATTTAATAGGTGAGATAGATAAGAATTGCGGTTGTGTTTACTTGTATAAGCAGGTTTACTAGTTCATCTGTTCTTCCTATAAGGTTAGAAGCACATGAAATAGTGATGCTTTGGGTTGGGGAGGGGGGGGGGGGGGGCTGCCTGTCGCCAATTTTGGACTAGTGTATTTGTTGTGGTTTGGACCTTAATACAAACAGCAAAGTGATTTTTCTATTGTGTGTATATGTGTGTATGTGCATGCAAATTTATGTTATTTGACATTTGTGTCATGCTACTTCAATGAGAAAAGTGGTCTTGGGCTGTACTTGAGTGGGGTGAAAAATTTCCATTTTGCTCATGGTTGTCAACAACCCTTTTGTTATTTGCAGCAAAACATTCATCACCCTGAATAATGGCAGAGGCAGAGGCAAATCTATTTTTGTTGAATACAGTCCTTGAAAGGAGAGATGTGAGTCTGTGTGTTCATTTCTCATAATTAATGCCTACATATGCCTTTATGTGTATAATTAAATATACATACATGTATCGCGACAGCATGTTCATATTCACATGCACATGTAGAATTTTAGGTCATTGACTTCTGGGTCAATCCCTCACGTCTTTATAGGATTTGAAGGCAATGGAGTGTAAAAAGGAAGGGAACAAGGGAGGTCCTATATTTAGCTACGTACTACAGAAGTGCTAAATATTCGACTATTTAAAAAATTCGTATCATTGTTGATCCCTTGTTCCCTTCCTTTTTACACCACCATTGCCTTCAAATCCTATATCCAACCAACTTTCTCAGAGAGAATGTTTTTTGTATCTTGTTTCCTTCATTTTTTTTACATTGGGTTGCCTTAATATATATGACATTGTGTACATTTACTTTGTACCTGCTCTCTAGTACAGGCAAGTGCATTCATCAGAACTTGTACTTTATGTAACTCATGATAGACACTTATTTGGGTGAGGGGCCATTAGTGGTAGAGAGAAAAGGATCAGTCATTTATACCAGCTGTGCCACCAAAATGCTATGCATACCCTTGTCCAGCTGTAGCAACACTGAACTTGTTACTGCCTAGCAACATCATGTTTTGTAGTATGGAAGCAAATTATAAACTCCTAGGGTTACCTTCTTTGTGATTTTATTCAATTGCCATTGAGGATAGGGCCCCCATATATGCCTGCTTCTCAGACTTATATGTATTATCCACTCACGGTGGAGGGTATCACGAGGCCCCAACCTCACTCATTGTCGCCTATTGTAGGAAAATGAATCTGCTTGGACAATCAGCTGATAACACACCTACCATGGAGGTATCATGGATTCTGAGGCAGCACTATGATGCCTTACCCCAGCTAGAATTTATTTTATTGCACGAACATCTTTTAACAATCCCCCTGCTTTTGTTCTTCGAATGTTCAGTGCCTTAGCAAGAGCAAGTAATGCATCTGCACTAACTTTGCTAACACCAGCATGTGTAGATCTAGTGGTAACCTTTTGTGCTAACCATGGATGGGTCTGGCAAGAGGCATCAAATTAACTCATCTAGCAATGTCCTATTGCTTAGAATACCCTTTTCAAGGCCACCCTTATACTCCGTTAGAACACTAATTGGGTTCATACAAGGAGTAGCTGAAATTAAGGAGATGGAAGCATGCAGTCAATACATAAATTTACTTACTTTGTCACTGGTAATACATGTAGAAGCCACATAATAATGTCGACCCCATGTCATGCATTATTTGTGTGTACTATACTAGGGGTGATATTAAAAGTGGCTTAAACTGTATTGCTGTAAAAAATAGTGCAATAATATGAATACTGTGTAGCAACACCCGTTATGCAACATGACAAAATCCAGCTGTACATGTCATCACCTAGCAACACAATGTATAAAGCACTTTTCCAGCTGCTGAAGCGCGCCAAACCATAATACTTTTTTGGCGGTAGTTGTATTTCCGTTGTAGCGTGCTGTCTCTGCCTCACGCTTATGATTATGCTGCACACTTTTTGCTGAACGCGCAGCAGAAGAGTTTCTCCAATATAGATAGACTCCTTTGTGAAGCCTGAATGGTTTTTAAATCATTAGCCTCTTAGAAGCTCGAATCTTGTCAGAATTCTGCCCATGTCGCCGCCTCTCGGTTCGACTCCAGATTTGCTTTGTACATGTCACGAGCAGACGCCCGCCTTTGTTCAACATCACAGAAGACAGCTGTGGAGCAAACATCATAGCAGACCACTGTGGAGCAAACATCACGGCAGACCACTGTGGAGTGAACTTCACAGCAGACCACTATGCTGGAGCGAACATCACAGCAGTCAACGTCACAGCAGACCACTGTGGAGTGAACTTCAGAGTGGTGTTGTACGTAGCAAACCAATTGCCGCATCAAATCACATGATGTTTATTTCCTCCAACTGTGTGGGTGGGGTAGGCCCCAGCCCACAGGATGTAGTTGAATATTCATGTGCTTGGCGAATGGAAACCGTTTCGTCTTCATGTAAAGGCGCAATTCGAGCAGGAAACTTGCTCTTACTTTGCAAAGCTGTATCTCCGTGACGGATAACAACGAACAGAACAAATTGATAGGTATAGGACCTCTCTACCTAAAAACCGAATTGAAGCGAATTGATTACTCCTACAGAAAGTTATGGTGGGTTTGAACCTGGTGGGGTATCGAACGTTGCACTACTGGTACAAAGCAAATGCAAGACCCCAAATTGTATTTTATCGTAGAGAAATGATGTAGTAGTAAGTTTTGAAATAGGAAGTAGGTAGCCTTAACTGTTCGGAAGTTATAGTGATTCAAACGCAAGGAAATTTTATAGTATTGTATATATATATGGGACAGTGTCCAGCAGAATCACCCTTCTGGCTAGTTTTTCAAGTTTTCAAATTTTTTGATTTTCTTTGAACACCCTTAAGCTTCTGTCAAATGGTTCTTACGCATCCTAAATCGGACTATCCATCACAAAGTTATTAGGCACTGAATTTATAATCAGCCATACATTTCAATGCGAGTCAGTGTTACTTTTCTTTTGCTTGTTCTTGTTCTGGAAAATTTGAAAAAGTACCATAAGGGTGATTTAGCTGGACACTGTCCCATATATATATATATATGCAAGGGGCAATTTTGTCGGAAACTATATTACATGCATGTATAATTAATACATGTATAGCTGGGCTGTCAGGAACTAATTGGACAGCACCACTCAGATTTGTGTGCAATTTATCATATTTGCTTAACCTAATATGGATGTTACTTTAACGCATTAATCTCTACGAATTAACACCGTCATGAATAATGAATTGTTTTCTACTTTGAAGACTCATAACTCCCTATTCACAGAACGTGTATTGATATTGTTTGCATCAAATTGAAGCTCTCTTAGTGTACAATCCGACTATATAATATGTTTCTGTGGGAGAGGCGAGAGGGTTAAAGAATAAATGTTTATACAGCACGGTTTTCAATATTTACATGTAGGAAACTTGCAGGGTGATACTCAAGAATTTTTATATGAAACGTCTAAAAAAAAAGGTTTGAGTATCAGGTAGTTCTGGGAACTGCAGATGGTTAAAGGGCAAGACGCCATTTTTAATTTCTTCATGGTTGGTTTTATAACTAATGAGAAGTAACTGTTGTTTAGATACGTCTCAGAGTATTACATAATACTGTCCTCAACAGTAAGAAAGGGTGTTGGTAATTTAAAAAAAAAGATTTTTTTAGTACATCAAATTGTGCTTTTATTGGAAACCGTTAAGCCTTCTAATGGGATCGTTGTATAGGTATACGTGCTTGTTATTACTGTCATAAGTAGCTAAAGCTCAACGTTTCTTTAGATTGGAAGTAAAAAAGGAACAACGAGGTTTAAATGAATTGGTGGTGGGACCTATTTCAGCCGGCTCAAGAAGCGGTGGTCCCTCAACCTGTTTATACGCCGGACGACGGCGTACCGGGGATCCCACCCGCGGCACCACTACCCCTGGTGCCTCAAATTGAACTACCCGCTGCTCCACTACCCCCGGTACCATAAATACCACTTGCCGAGCCTCCTGAGCAACTACCAGAGGTCCCAGCTGCCGTAGCTGATGTACCAGTAGCACCCCCTATCAATTGTCCCTCGATGCGCTGTATGTGGAAGGGCAGCAGGGGGTGCTACTGGTACATCAGCTACGGCAGCTAGGACCTCTGGTAGTTGCTCAGGAGGCTCGGCAAGTGGTAATAATGGCACCGGGGGTAGTGGAGCAGCGGGTAGTTCAATTAGAGGCACCAGGGGTAGTGGTGCCGCGGGTGGAATCCCCGGTACGCCGTCGTCCGGCGTATAAACAGGTTGAGGGACCACCGCTTCTTGAGCCGGCTGAAATAGGTCCCACCGCCAATTCATTTAAACCTCGTTGTTCCTTTTTTACTTCCAATCTAAAGAAACGTTGAGTTTTAGCTACTTATGACAGTAATAACAAGCACGTATACCTAAGCAACGATCCCATTAGAAGGCTTAACGGTTTCCAATAAATGCGCAATTCAATGTACTAAAAATCATTTTTAAAAATTACCAACACCCTTTCTTATTGTTGTGATAGTTGAGGACAGTATTATGTAATCCCCTTGAGACGTATCTAAACACTTACTTCTCATAAGTGATAAAATCAACCATGAAGAAATTAAAAATGGCGTCTTGTGTAACAATACCAGTAAAAGAGTCTTACACGAGACTGACTCATACTTAAAGACATACAGGGTATTATATAGTCTCAGAAAGTTCTAGAATGTTCTAGCTGGCTTCTTGCATGACTTGCAATTAGCAGTAGATGTGTTAATAATGACCTCTGTTACATAATCCCCCCCTCCAAGCCTTGCGTCCCTGCAAGGTTAATGGCCATTATCTCTGTATCTCAATGGCGGTTGTCGATTTCTGAGAGGATTCCTTCTCAGTGGCTTTGGTGGTGCTAGATCAGGATCAGCGTCTTGTAACGCAACATTGGGGTCATTTTGAACATCAGGGCCCTGCAATTCTATTATGTCATCCTCATGAACGACTTCCTGTTGTGTTGCATCTTGGTCCTGCTCTACAGTAGCGGTCAGAATAAAGTTTCCGTAACGTGCAGTTTCACGTAAACGGCGTTGTGCAATTATAGAAACCGCGCGGTATTAGAACGGCGTTTTAATTAGTTCTTAAACCGTTGAACGCCCGTTACGTTATTGTATGCGCACGCACACACGTGGCGTATATTTCAACGGCGTTACATTTGACGTGTGATCGTAACGGCGTTGATATTTACGCTCGAGAACGGTTTTTGATTATTGACGCATCAAGATGAACCCAACCAGCCTTAGGAGATCGCTGAAGATAATTCAATCCGGTAAGAGAAAAAGGATTGTCTACCGATGTTTTAATATACCCACCTGTCACCATGTATAGACAATTACTATTTAGTTCACTGGCCAGATGAAGAGTCGGTGTCAGTAGTATCTGGAGACACGTTGTCGTCCGATAAGATCGGTGAGAACTGTAAGGTGAAGGTGCACAGAAAGGAGTATGTTGGAAAGATTTTGGCAAAAGGTAAGCAAGCGCATATATGCACAAGCACACGCACGTGCATCTAACCTAGCTTTATGTTACGATAGAAATGTATATCTGCGAGGTGACAAGATGCATTGCTGTTACTTAATAGCGTAACCAAGGAAACATCTGATAGTTAAACCACAGTTTACATAAGCCTACCGCATTTGATTCTATTGCTACAGTCTACCCTCGATAGTGTCCGCTTCGATACAGTCCATCCGCGATAATGTCCGCTATTTTTCTTGCCAACTACTAACCCTTCGTAAGCTAAACTTCGCATCGCTACTATCCGTTTGTCCTACAGTCCGCTAGTTTGGGGGTTCCCGTAGCACGGACTATATCGAGGGTAGACTGTATTAGAAAAAACGGGCATGTTAAAATTTGTCACTCATACATGTATATAGGTACCAAGGATGAGATGGCAGCTCTTGAGGAAGGCTTTATTGATGGTACCTACACACCTTTTGAGAAGGTGCAAGAGGAGGATGTACAGAAGATGGAAGAGCAGTCAGTGCAAAGAAAGAGGGATGATAATAGAGGGAAAAAGAGTAAGGATGTAAATGATGAGAAGGTGCGAGAGGAGGATTTAGAGAAGATGGAAGAGCAGTCAGTGCAAAGAAAGAGGGATGATAATAGAGGGAAAAAGAATAAGGATGCAAATGATGAGAAGGTGCAAGAGGAGGATGTAGAGAAGATGGAAGAGCAGTCACCACCAAAAAGAGTAAAGAAATTTAAAGCAAATGAAGGAAAGGGCAGCAAGAAGGGTAGTGATGCTATCAAAAAGAAGCCTAGGAAACCTGCTGCTGTGGGAAAAATCCTGCAAATTGCTTTACATGAAAAAGGTAAGACTAATTTGCTCTAGTAAAAATGAATGTTAGTTTATAGTTCTAATCTACCATCCACAGCAGCGGTGACAGATGCAGGAGGTATGTAACATTTAGAGTTCTATACTTTATAATGAACATGTACATTTATACCCAAAAGGCTCTGCGATTAGCAAACATGCTACAGGCACTGTTTCCAAACCTAATGGTGTTACATATACATCAGCTGGAGGTAAGCAGTATGGCAAGAAAATCTTGATTTACATGTATAAACATTACTTTACTATTTTTGTATTTAGATGGTGAACAATTATCCTCATCACTCTCATCATACTCATCTGATTCTGACATTTCATTACCTGGTAGGTGCTTTTGTTGCACAATCACTACCTTGTAGCAAACACAACATTTCAGGTTTACAGGACCGCATATTGCTGCAAGCAACTGTTCAAGATCTTCAGTATCGTCTTACCAAAGTGGAGCAACTAATTGACAACTTAGTGAAAAGATTAACTGCACTCGAACAAGTATCTGTTCAAACAACAAGGCACATTCTCACACCATCCAGATTTGCCCCTCGACTGTTGGCTGCACCTCACTATTCAACATCCATTACTGAAGCTCCTACGCTGTCTGAATCTCCAGTATCCACTTCTGCACCATTCGAGCTGGCACTGGGCAGTACTTTATCACCTCAGTCACCAGTGTCTTTTGTTCCACCTCAACCAGCACTGGGCACTTCTATGCCATCTCACACTTCTGTACCATCTCAGTCACCAGTGTCTTTTGTTCCATCTCAACCAGCACTAGGCAGTTCTATACCATCTCAGTCACCAATGTCTTCTGTTCCAACCCAACCAGCACTGGGCATTTCAATACCATCTTACACTTCTGTACCATCTCAGTCACCAATGTCGTCTGTTCCACCTCAACCAGCACTGAGCAGTTCTATACCACCTTACACTTCTTTACCATCTCAGTCACCAATGTCTTTTGCTCCACCTCAACTAGCAATGGGCACTTCTATTCCATCTCAGTCACCAATGTCTTCCATACTGGCCCAACTGGCCCTGGGTGGTAGTGCATCATCTCAGTCCTCCTCTGTACAACCACCTCAAGGGACAGCAGAGGGCAGTGATGTGCCTCCTGGACAACCTCTACCCTCATCTGCTATACAGAAAGAGCGCCTATCTTCTGTGGAGGTAGTACTAATTAAAAATTCTAAGCTTAAAGGTGAAGGAAAGGCACCTACTTTAGCCCAAAAGTTAGCAAGAGAAGCTATATTTGGAGATGACGTTATGATACGATGCACACCTTTTGGAACTGGTACTCTGCATGCACTACCTGTTAGGGAACTTCAATATTTAAAGGATATCATGTTTCAACAGCTTCCACAATATTGGAATAACACTGTTGGCTTTGAAGATCTTTGGAAAAAGTGTATGGAAGCTGTCCAACAAAGTTGCAAACGTTTAAGGCCAAAGTGAGACCGCGTTTTCATGGTGTAGTGATTCTGGCTGTAGTTTTTTGCAATGTGTATATGTAGCAGTTAGTGAATTTAGCATGCATGTTAAATACACCTAGTGACAAGCCCCAATCCCCCACCTCCCCTTTGATTGGCATCAGTTAGGCATGAGTACACCCAAAGCCACCTCCCCTTTGATTGGCATTAGATCATACAAACACCTCCCTTATGCGTCAAATAACTACCAATCAGCACAGCTTTAGTAAATCCTTTTTAAAAAAATCTCTCAATCCCTCTGAGTAGTTGCCCAAACCCCCTCCTCCCCTTTGATAGGCATCAGTAAGCCCAAACTACCTCCTCCCCATTGATAGGCATCAGGACGCCCAAACCCCCTCCTCCCCTTTGATAGGCATCAGGACACCCAAACCCCCTCCTCCCCTTTGATAGGCATTATACGCCCAAACTACCTCCTCCCCTTTGATAGGCATCAGGACACCCAAACTACCTCCTCCCCTTTGATAGGCATCAGGACGCCCAAACTACCTCCTCCCCATTGATAGGCATCAAGACGCCCAAACCCCCTCCTCCCCTTTGATAGGCATTATACGCCCAAACTACCTCCTCCCCTTTGATAGGCATCAGGACACCCAAACTACCTCCTCCCCATTGATAGGCATCAGGACACCCAAACCCCCTCCTCCCCTTTGATAGGCATTATACGCCCAAACTACCTCCTCCCCTTTGATAGGCATCAGGACACCCAAACTACCTCCTCCCCATTGATAGGCATCAGGACACCCAAACCCCCTCCTCCCCTTTGATAGGCATCAGGACACCCAAACCCCCTCCTCCCCTTTGATAGGCATTATACGCCCAAACTACCTCCTCCCCTTTGATAGGCATCAGGACACCCAAACTACCTCCTCCCCTTTGATAGGCATCAGGACGCCCAAACCCCCTCCTCCCCTTTGATAGGCATCAAGACACCCAAACCCCCTCCTCCCCTTTGATAGGCATCAAGACACCCAACCCCCCTCCTCCCCTTTGATAGGCATTATACGCCCAAACTACCTCCTCCCCTTTGATAGGCATCAGGACACCCAAACCCCCTCCTCCCCTTTGATAGGCATTATACGCCCAAACTACCTCCTCCCCTTTGATAGGCATCAGGACACCCAAACTACCTCCTCCCCTTTGATAGGCATCAGGACGCCCAAACTACCTCCTCCCCATTGATAGGCATCAAGACACCCAAACCCCCTCCTCCCCATTGATAGGCATCAGGACGCCCAAACCCCCTCCTCCCCTTTGATAGGCATTATACGCCCAAACTACCTCCTCCCCATTGATAGGCATCAGGACACCCAAACCCCCTCCTCCCCTTTGATAGGCATTATACGCCCAAACTACCTCCTCCCCATTGATAGGCATCAGGACGCCCAAACCCCCTCCTCCCCTTTGATAGGCATTGTACGCCCAAACTACCTCCTCCCCTTTGATAGGCATCAGGACACCCAAACTACCTCCTCCCCTTTGATAGGCATCAGGACACCCAAACCCCCTCCTCCCCTTTGATAGGCATCAGGACACCCAAACCCCCTCCTCCCCTTTGATAGGCATTATACGCCCAAACTACCTCCTCCCCATTGATAGGCATCAGGACGCCCAAACCCCCTCCTCCCCTTTGATAGGCATTGTACGCCCAAACTACCTCCTCCCCTTTGATAGGCATCAGGACACCCAAACTACCTCCTCCCCATTGATAGGCATCAGGACACCCAAACTACCTCCTCCCCTTTGATAGGCATCAGGACGCCCAAACTACCTCCTCCCCATTGATAGGCATCAGGACACCCAAACCCCCTCCTCCCCTTTGATAGGCATCAAGACACCCAAACCCCCTCCTCCCCTTTGATAGGCATTATACGCCCAAACTACCTCCTCCCCATTGATAGGCATCAGGACACCCTAACCCCCTCCTCCCCTTTGATAGGCATTATACGCCCAAACTACCTCCTCCCCATTGATAGGCATCAGGACGCCCAAACCCCCTCCTCCCCTTTGATAGGCATTATACGCCCAAACTACCTCCTCCCCATTGATAGGCATCAGGACACCCAACCCCCCTCCTCCCCTTTGATAGGCATTATACGCCCAAACCCCCTCCTCCCCTTTGATAGGCATCAGGACACCCAAACCCCCTCCTCCCCTTTGATAGGCATTATACGCCCAAACTACCTCCTCCCCTTTGATAGGCATCAGGACACCCAAACCCCCTCCTCCCCTTTGATAGGCATTATACGCCCAAACTACCTCCTCCCCATTGATAGGCATCAGGACACCCAAACCCCCTCCTCCCCTTTGATAGGCATTATACGCCCAAACTACCTCCTCCCCATTGATAGGCACCAGGACACCCAAACCCCCTCCTCCTCTTTGATAGGCATCAGGACACCCAAACCCCCTCCTCCCCTTTGATAGGCATTATACGCCCAAACTACCTCCTCCCCATTGATAGGCATCAGGACACCCAAACCCCCTCCTCCCCTTTGATAGGCATTATACGCCCAAACTACCTCCTCCCCATTGATAGGCACCAGGACACCCAAACCCCCTCCTCCCCTTTGATAGGCATCGGGACACCCAAACCCCCTCCTCCCCTTTGATAGGCATCAGTACGCCCAAACTACCTCCTCCCCATTGATAGGCATCAGGATGCCCAAACCCCCTCCTCCCCTTTGATAGGCATTATACGCCCAAACTACCTCCTCCCCATTGATAGGCATCAGGACGCCCAAACCCCCTCCTCCCCTTTGATAGGCATCCTTATGTCAAAACCCCCTCCTCCCCTTTGATAGGCATTAGATCACTGCACAAACACCTCCCTATAAGGATGTGTGGAATGTTTGCTAATCAGCACAGCTACAAGTAAATATTTGTTCTATGTTAGGCACAAAGACAGTGAAACAAACCACCTTTGTTTAAAAATAAAAGAAAGCACCTTCTTCCAACAAGCCACAAACTGCCTCCTTTTTAAAATAATAGGCACCTAAGATATGTCATGCACAAACTTTCCCTCCCATATGATTGGTACAGTGCCGGGTGGACATTCCAAAAAAATCAGTCTTATTTATACGTGTTCATGTATATGCAAAATAATCAATAACCAGTTGCAGCACCATTGAGTTCAATGACCTTAGGTATAACTTTCCTCAGATGTCTAATATATTTCTGGCACTTCTCTTTATCTACAGTATGCCAAAATGCAATTATACCAGCAATAAGCTCATCTTTTGTTCGCGGCTTGATTTCTCTTCTCATATACTCCTTTAATTCATGCCACAGATTCTCTATGGGATTGCAGTCCGGTGACTCTGCAGGCGTTCTCCACCAGTTTATCCTATTGTCCGAGATGAACCGTTGAGCCAGCCGTGACGTGTGTTTTGGGTCATTGTCTGCCATAAAACGATGGCTGTGGGGAAGGATATCTGATAAAAATGGTAGCAATGTATCTTGCAGGATTTCAACATATAATGGAGCCTTCATGATCCCATCGAAGATGCAGATTCCTGTTGCTCCTTCAATACTGATACCTGCCCAGACATGAACTTTGGTAGGATGTTTAGCCCTATAAATAAATTTGCAAATGTAATACATGATACGATATTTAACTGTACCTAGGTTTGTTTTTGGGTGGCTCTCCTCGCTTGCGACAGCAGAAGCGGCGATGTGACTCCAGCTGCACTGTGCACTCATCCGTCCAGAGCACGTCCTTGAATCCTGTTTCAGCCTCGTGCAGGTGTAGTTTTGCCCAATCCAGTCTCTTCAGTTTATTTGGCTCCCGTATCATCTGGCAGTATGCGCTTCCGCGAAAGGTCCAGCCCAAAGCACTTCTGCACCGAAGTATCGTTCTAAACGATAGGTAATGACCCCGAGCATTCAAAAGAGCGTGCAGTTGCGACGCAGTTGTTTCATCATCCTTCTTCATCTGCTCTTCAACGATGGCTTTTACTTCCGCCGTTACCTTCGACTTACGTCCACCCCCAGGCTTTCTTCCAATAGTGCCATCTGATTTGAACTTCTTGATAAACTTCAATATGCCTTGCCTAGTTGCGTACATGCCTTCTTCTTCTAGGCGTTTTAAAATGGCAGGTGGATTTAAACCTTTCGAAAAAAAGAACAGGATACGCAGCTTTTGGTAGTGGGAGTAAACCATTTTGAAAAAGCACAGGCGACGAGTCGGGAAGCGAGCACGTGCACATAAAACGGCGTTATCATCGCCGTTTTTTATTTACGCCGTTACTTACGACTACTTGCCGTTTAAACGGACTACATAATTTAACCGTCGTGACGCCTTTGTGGTGGCGTGGTTTAATCAGTTTATTTTAACGACCGCGGGAACCGCACGTTAATTATCACACTTTACGGCTTCCGTAAAACTGCACGTTACGGAAACTTTATTTTGACCGCTACTGTACATACGCAAAGCACTCTGCGCTGTTGGGCTTGGAGGAGCTTGCTTCACTGTTTGTGTGCGCTTGGATGGCAGGCAAATCAGGGTTGCTGTAGCACAGCTTCAGCCGATTTGTATGAACAATTTGGCACTTTGCTCCACCAATTATTTGTATTTTGTTATTTACAGAGCTCAGTTTGTCAACAACTGTATAAGGTCCTCGCCAAAGGGAGGCCAATTCTCTAGTTGTACCTGTTTTCACAGCTGGGACATACAACCACACTCTACATGTATCTCCTACTTGCAATTGACCTTCCCCAATGCTTAGCTTATCAGCTTCTTGTTTTTGGCGTTGGTGAGGAACATCCAGGTGTTTACGTACCGAAGAGAATGCGGCTCGAAGTGACTGTTGCAATCTCTGGACATAACTTGGCAACTCCTTCTGTTCCTCTCCTAGCCCCAACATCACATCGATTGGCAGCGACCAAACATAACCAGGAAGGGGGTGGGGGTGTATCCTGTAGAATCATGGATAGCAGTACGATATGCATTTTGTATATGCTCATCCCAATCTCTTTGATGGTCAGCAATAACTTTTGCTAGCATTGATTCAAGAGTACGATTGAACCGTTCTACCTGGCCATTACCCTCTGGGTTGTATGCTGTGGTTTGTGTCCTATTAATGCCCAGTGTTGCACAAAGAGATTTAATTACCTCACTCACAAGGTTGGCCCCCTGATCACTGTGTAGATACCGTGGTACCCCATAGCGGCACACAATTTCATTCACTAACACTTTAGCTAGAGTGACACTGTCAGTTTTGGCCACAGGAAAGGCTTCTACCCATTTGGTGAAAAGATCAGTCACTACAAGGATGTATTTATTTCCACAGGAAGAGGTAGGCAAGGGGCCCATAATATCCCATGACAGCTTTTCAAATGGATAGTTGCTCTTGATGGTACCGATAGGCGAATGCTGACGGGATTGTTCCTCTTCTGACAACGATCACACTGCTGTATAGCATTCTTTACATCAAGGTCACACCCAGGTCCGCTCTCTCAGTTTTGTGAACAACCAAATGCCCTGACTTGTCATGCAACTGCTCAATGACAAGTGGTCGCAAGGTAACTGGTACTACTACTTGAGGGGGGTGGCTACCACCAATCAAGAGACAACACAAAACACCACCATTCATTAAGTACCTGTACTTTCCTCTCTTATCTGTCGACTCCCCATTTTTTAGTGCCTCGATGATCTGAGAAGTGTACACATCTCTGACCTGTTCTTGCCTTAGCTTCTCCGTGTCTTCAATGCAGGGTGTCTTCAATGCAGGTTATCGAGAGTTACGTTGGTAACTCTCATATAGGATTTGACCCCGATTATGAATGTCATAAAAAAACGCGACCCGCTTCTAACAAGACTCCTGACGAGCGGATGGCTTACCTTGTTATCGTCGTCGTACAAGAAGGCAATAACAAGCAGTTTCGTGTTTGTTTGATGTCACAAAACCGCGTGGTTGTAGAGAACAAAACCATTTTCGAAACTCGTACCCAGTCCCACGTATTTCTCGTTCTTCTTCTTCTTGTTCTTGACCACGCATAACTCGGGATAGGAACACTTTTAAGAAATGAAAATTACACCAATGGTTTCAGAATTCGTTGGCATTCTCGCTTCTGTGGTCAAAACGTCTCGAGGCTACATGACATATATCGGTGGTTGTGTTAGCAAATCACGCATAGTTAAGCTTACTGCACTGACAAGACTCGGGTAGGTCCTACATGGCTCTTTATACGAAGTACTAGCAGTATACATCATGTAATCAAATGTGTATGGTCTGGGCACTACACGTAGTGGTAATTAACTGTGGCGGTTATATTAACGTGCACGTGAGTACTATAATCATTCTTGTTATTCGATCGTTGTAAGTTTGACGCTCTTTGTAACTTAGTGAAGTAGTTTTTTTTTTTCATAATGCCTTCACGTGCAAGGTACAGATCCTGAAAAAAGACAGCGATATTGCCATAGTCCTGAACGTGCATCTCGCTCGGCGAAAAGAGTTAAGGTCACTAAAAGGGATGTCGTACCTTTACAACCTCCCTCTCATATCACGATGGATTACTTAACATGCTATACGGCTCATAATCGGGTATGAGTAAAAATCAATGAAACAAGTAAATAAAAAACATTCTCTATGAGAAAGTTGGTGGCATATAGGATTTGAAGGCAATGGTGGTGTAAAAAGGAAGGAAACAAGGGTCTAATAATAAGGGAAAATGGAATAGTCCTATATTTAGCACATTTCTATATGTAGGATATAGTATGTTGTTCGTGTGCTAAATATAGGACTATTCCATTTTCCCTTATTATTAGACCCTTGTTTCCTTCCTTTTTACACCACCATTGCCTTCAAATCCTATATGCCACCAACTTTCTCATAGAGAATGTTTTTTATTTACTTGTTCCAAACACCTCTCTCGCCCTATCACCATGTAACTGGGACTGTGGGGGATCCTCCGTACCTTGCGGTCTTCATGACAGGCCATCAGCATTCACATTATTTCTGCCTGGTCTGTACAGCACCTTCATATCAAACTGCTGCAGGAAAAGAAGCCATCTAGTTATACGTCCCCCTGTGTCCTTGAGACCCTAGAGAGTGGTTAGTGGGTTATGGTCAGTAAACAAGGCGAAGGTTCGGCCATACAGGTATGGGTAAAATTCTTTAACAGCTGCAACGACTGCTAAAGCTTCCCTCTCCACAGTTGCCTCCAGCTGTTTTTCAAGTGAGCTTGTGGAGGGGTTCAGCAATAGCAGAATAGCCTTCAATGAATCGCCGTAGTAGTTTGCTAAACCAAGGAAATGGCGCAGTTCTTTGATGTTGTGGGGAGCAGGATACATCGAGACAGCTCTCAATTTTTCTGGATCAGCTTGCTGGGAGACAATGTGCCCCGGGTAGCAGGGATTTATCTGACTTTTATTTATGATGGGTGGGTAGGCAACTGGGCACGGGTGGGTTACTGTAGCGGTCAAAAAAAGCATTACGTTTCGTTTTCGTAGAACGATCGTAGCACGATTGAACGGAATCGGTCGTACATCGTTCAAACATCGTTTTACAAAACATCGTTTGTACAGTTTTGTAGATTATATAAACGATTGATGCTGTTTTACTTATCGCCACTGTTTTTATATAATCAGTAGGTGAGGGTACGTGTTTAGAAAATGGTATATAGTGAGTACACGACGCTGCAAATACTGTTCTACTATTTCAAGGGTTTGAAAGCTCCAACTATCGCTCGATATCTTCAAGCGAAGAACATTTACAGTATTGTGCGCGACAGAACGTAGCGATCTTCATAAAGAAGTACCGTCGAACCAAATCAATATGCCGACGATCGGGATCAGGTAGACCCTCAAAACTCACTGCTGAAGTAAAGGCAATAGTGGAAGAAGAGACGAGAAAGGATGATGAAACGACTGCACACCAGTTGCACCAATTGCTTTTGTCACGCGGGTACAGAATTAGCCTCCGCGCCATTTTACGCTGCAGGACCTCCCTTGGATGGACGTTTCGTGGAAGCGCGTATTGCCAATACTTACTCCTAAGCGTCATCATTCACACGTATCGTTGGTCCGTAAAAATCAACGATGCACAAAAATGCGCGCACATCGTTAACGAAAAATGTGTCAAGATCAGCTTCGTATCGACTTCGTTCTGACTTCGTTTTTTAAAACCATACGCTACTATAAAACATTCGTTGTACGAAAACGAAACGTAATGCTTTTTTTGACCGCTACTGTATGTCAACCATGAAAGTTATATGTCAAATGCCAGAATTCAATTCTGTGCAATCAATTCACGATTCATAGTTACATGTATAAACAACAGCATACACAAATTGATTTCCAGTGTTGACATATATAGCGATGCACTGTTGATGAAAAACTATTTTACCCTGTAATTGCGTAGTAGGTCATATTAAACAATAGCATTTTAAATAACCCCTACTGATAATGGTCCAGCTGAAAAGAGTATATGCGTAATGTATGTGTAGCATGCACGTATGACGCTACTTCGAAAAACACTTTGTCATTGCTATGCAAACGCACAGACTCGATCCCAACACTACCCTGCCTAGGTGGACTGATCCGACACTACCCTGCCTAAGTGGTCAGACTATCGTGGCACAGTACATGTGTTCTAAAACAACACTACACAAACATTGCATGTAATTTGTTGTGACCGATAATCTTATAACCTATTTGCGGTTTATACTGTAATAAAAATAGAAATATTCATAGATCCAATCCAACATCACGCAGCGCATTGAAAGATCACGCCCGCATCGCTGGTGAGAAGCGTGATTATAGTAGCGGCTCACAAATAAGACCACCCGGTAATAAGACCACTTGACCGCCCAATCACTTCGCCAATCCAACCACCATCTAATATGATCAGTTGTACTAGTGTTCAAATCAAAGCACATTTTGAAAGATGGGAAACTCGCCAATAAGACTGAAACGGTCGTATTTGCGAGTTTTACCACAATATCTGATTGTCCTGGGTGGTCTTATTGGTGAGTCACTACTGTAAATTATTACAAGAATGGCTGACCAACCCGGGGCTGTGGCTGACCAAATTTGAGAATGCTTAGAAAATCGTCTGCCCAATTGTCAATCCTTATTTCCACCCCTAAAATGGTGACCCAGATTACTCGCGGATGCGGTATTAAGCCTAGCAAGTGCCATTTTGCTCAAAACCAGATAATGCTACCCAGGGATTTATCTGACCCACCCTTTACCCACCCACTAAATCTGGTAGCGTAAGTGGCTACTATATGTGATAATAGCCCACACTCGCTATCACATGGGTACAAATCCAGATATGGCTTGATACCCGACTTTGTAACAAAACACTAAGGTCGGGCTACACCCAACTGGTCGATATGTACGTTAACGCGACTGTAATGCAGTAAATCTGGCTAATGGGTGTGGCCAATGAGTGAGAAATTTTGGGGTTAATGGACTCTATCGCTAGGAGGGCCAATGGGTGTGGTCAGTGAGTGAGAAGTTGTGGGGTTAAAGTAGTAGTGAGTGTGGAGTTGTGATGCTGCCGCTAAGGGTCCTGGGTGTGGGCCCCAGTGATTGTGGAGTTGTGCTAAGGGTCCTGGGTGTGGCTTGTGAGTGTGGAGTTGTGATGCTTCCGCTAAGGGTCCTGGGTGGGGCCAGTGAATGAGGGTCAATGGGTGTGGCCAGTGAGTGAGGGTCGATGGGTGTGGTCAGTGAGTGTAGAGTTGTGATGCTGCCGCTAAGGGTCCTGGGTGTGGCCAGTGAATGGGTGTGGTCAGTGAGTGAGGGATTGATAGGTGTGGCCAGTGAGTGTCGAGTTGTGGTGCTGCCGCTAAGGGTCCCTGGGTGTGGCCAGTGAGTGTTTAGTTGTGATGCTGCCGCTAAGGATCCTGGGTGTGGCCAGTGAATGAGGGTCAATGGATGTGGTCAGTGAGTGAGGGGTTGATGGGTGTGGCCAGTGAGTGTGGAGTTGTGGTGCTGCCGCTAAGGGTCCCTGAGTGTGGCCAGTGAGTGTGTAGTTATGCTAAGGGTGGCCAGTGAATGTGGAATTGTGATGCTGCTAAGTGGTCAATGAGAAAGGTCCCAGTGAGGGTTGATGGGTGTTGTGTGTGAGTGTGAGGAGGTGTAGAGTGTATTTGCTTAGATGTTGATGTTTGCAGCTGGCAGATATAAACAAGATGTCTACATGTACATGAGTTATGTTGGAACCCTTATTTGGAAGCACATGTACACATGTAGTCTTGACCCTCTTCTTCCACACTATGGGCTCTACGTGTATGTTTATAGACGATTTCCTTCTCCCGATTGATAGACTATTAAACCTAAGGTTTCCTCGTCTACTTTTACATGCACTTCTGCTAATACCAGGTTTAATATCAACATATCGTCTTAGTGCTACAGTCGATTCATATGAGCCTTCAGAGGGGAGTGGGAGGGGGGTGATTTTGTTTAATATTAGAGGTGACCTTACATAATATACGGAAAGTGGCTGGGTACTGTCTACTTCTGGCCCGATAGGATAAGTGGAAGGGGGGTGGGGGGGCGTGGGTGCTGTCCACTTCAGGCCCGACACGAAAGGGGGAGGGGGGGGGAGATTTACTGTGCTGTTCCAATTCACGGTTATTCGCTTTAGTCCCGATACGAAAAGCGGGGAAGGGGGGGAGTGCATCGCAGCAGGGAGGGTGCGTCTCTCAACACCCTGCGTACACAAATTAAGTAAGGCGGAACGTGCCTGTATACGGCGCTGGCATGCTATAGTCAAGTTTACTAGTATAGCGGTGGTCGAACTGTTGTCGCGCAGTAGTAGGCATTAAAAGCATGTGCTAATACATGTAGCTAACGCACGAGTTCGTTTTTTTTTCCAATTTTTTTTCCAATTATTCTTTCCTCTAGCTCGACGCGAGTACTCGGATCGAGTACGAGTGATAGCGAGTGGAGTGCGAGTCGCTCGCGTGCGAGTGTGAACTTGTGGGTGGACGGTACTGTAGCTGATACTCAAACTTTTTAATGTAAGGACAATGAACAGTTTTCATATACAAAAACAAATTTCTTGAGTATCACCCTGCAAGTGACCTAAATATTGAAAACCTTGCTGTATAAACATTTATTCTTTAACCCTTTCACCTCTCCCACAGAAACATATTATAGTCGGATTGTACACTAAGAGAGCTTCAATTTGATGCCAACAATAGTCATACACGTTCTGTGAGAGTAGGGAGTTATGAGTCTTCAAAGTGGATACAATTATTCATGATGGTGTTAATTCGTAAACCACTTGTGGCTCGCACTCTGCTCGTCGTACCGTCGACATTGTTCGTGAGTACTCTCGCCTGCGGCCGTGAAATTAATGCGTTAATGTAACATCCATATTTAATTAGTTCCCCATGGAATGACCCTAGATTAAGATTTGCAAATAGTAAAACGTTTAAATGTAATGGTGGCCTTGTTTTGGAAAGTAGGCGGGCATGTGCATGGGATAGCTTTGCGTTGAAATGTTGAATCATCACACATTTCAGAGGGGAAAATCAGCTTCGATCTTGCGTAGCAAAATTGCTATACAATTTTAAAAATAAATTATTCTGTGAATTTTTTAAAAATGAGAAAAAATAATTGCTATCCTCTTGTGCCTCTGATGCTTCTTTTTTTCGATTGCATGGAACGTTGTAAACAAGTCATCCATTTTGATTTCTGGTAATTAGTTACGGAATTGCTTTTTAAAAACCAATCGATACCACATAGCCACAGATGCATATGAATAATCGTGCCATACTGTGCCATCGTTGTGTGAACGTGGTATTAGTTGCCTCTAACGATTGTTTAATTAACACAATTGTACACATTGTACCAGAGTACATTGTATCATTATGTTGCGCGTGGTCGATCAATTTGCGCTATCCATCGATTGCTCTGCGCGAACAATAGATCTATCGTTTGCGCACTGATCGCGCAACCACCAATGGATTGCGCAACAAACATTTTGCGCAATAATGGCAATGCATTTATCGCACAACGATACTTGCATGCATGATTCTGATATCAAACGATGATATTAATATTACATGGATAGCATACTGACATGCAGAATACTGACATGCAGAATCCTTATGACAGGTTTTTTGGAGCACAAGTCACACACATCCATTTCTTAAACTGATTCCAACACAGTGTGAATGCAAGCGTTCACTGCAAGCGCAGCAACGAATATCCAGTTTGCCATCATTTGCGGACCTACACTTGCAATATAATTTGGTAGATAATCCGTGGGTGGTGATTTACAACAGTACATGGAAACGGAACCATACCAAACATATCAACACAGCCTGGCTTTAAGATGATTGCACAATTGCATTTGAGTAGGATCTTCTCCATGAATCAGTGATGTGGCAAAAGCTACAGCTAGGTCACACAAGAGTAGCTAGCTGTCTTCTTGTTCTTGGACATTCATGACATTAATCGTTATTTGGGATTCTATATTTTGATGCAATCGAAAGGCAGTCTGAGTCTGGTTTCAGTTGCATTGAGTCATAATTGCAGACTGTGTTCATTCCTTCCCCAATATTTGATATGAGCAACCAATGGTTTTTATTTACGAGAAGGAACTGTGCAAATGCAAAGTTTGGGGCATCAAATAACATATTTTGTTGCAGAACAGGATTTTGAAGACCATCTACGACAGGAAAAGATTCTTTCAAGAGCTTATTAGTGGCATCCATGTGTGTGTCATTCAGCTCAGTTGTGTCCAATATTGCTCTGTTAGATGATGAAAGTAGAGGTGACTTGAGTGATAATTTGTGTCGAATTGGTTGGAACAAGTTGTAGACAGATGACATTGTGTGGAACATTCTATGCCATTTTTCTTACAAATACACCTCGATCATAGATTTGCATCCACGTGCACTTGTGCATTTACAGCGAGACTTTGTGAATTTTGTCAGTGGGTGGAATTTCAGAGCCGCTTCACGAAGTGATAAATGTACTTCAGCATCAATTTGGCCATCATAAGACTGGTGATCCCATCCACAGAATTTCCCCTTTAGGGTTCCATAAGCAGTTGTAAGGCAATATGTCTTCACCTTGTCCCCATACACATGTTCAATAACAGAAGGAAGCCGTGGTTCAGATTTGGATCTATCTAGCTTGGGAATGCCGAAATGCTAACAGTTACCTTATCACCTATATGAAAAGTTTGAACCTTCAAACCCTCTTGTCACTCCAAAGTACTGACGTTGCATCTGAAATCAAGACATACATGCCAGTATGTCCATATCAGTAAGAGAATTCAGCTTATTCATGTACTTACGTAGTCCAATACTTTCTTATAGCCACTGTGCTTCAATTTGTTGGCAGGGATTGTCTGAACTACATCAACCAACTGGTCTGCATGTAATACACGAAGAAATTTCGAACTTTCCTATGATAGAATAATAGGTAGCGTTTACAACAAGGGGATACACTCATTGTGGACATATGTACTACACCAAACCTTGACGCTTTCGTCATTTGGAATTACAAGGACTTGCGAGAGAGGAAGATCGACGACCGGTAACTTTCTGGTTTTCACCCAGTGTTTGAAGTGATGATCGACCTTGTCTGCCGGATGCAGGAGATGATTGACAATGGCGTCAAACATTGCTTTAGTTAAAATGCAGCTCTTTTTTGAAGCTGTATTACTATTGGCAACTCTAGTCATCCAAGCTTTAAACAGCGGATCCATGTCATCTATGATACACGTGCAGCTGACAGCACCCTGAAAGGCAAAACAGTCAAGACACCAAGCCTTTGCACCTATTCGCACACGTGCGCTATCAATCGACTGCGCAAGCGCATTGCTGTTCACGTGTGTTCTATTGATCGTGCAAGCTACTTGCTGCACAATCGATCGATTGTTGCGCGATCCATCGGTGGTTCGCGATCGATAGATTGGTGCGAACGATAGATCTATTGTTCGCGCAGAGCAATCGATGGATAGCGCAAAGTGCGCAACAATTGAGCATATCTTACATTGCATATGTACAGTAGTGGTCAAAATAAACTTGACGTTTTTTGTAACGCCGTTACAGTTGCACGGTCGTTTTAAAAGACCGCACGCTAGTCCAACTGTACTGTACGCGGACGCCTGTAGTTTACACCTAATTAACAAGTTCTTTGATCGCCGTTCGCGAACACCGTTTGCTGGAACGTTGTCACCGTTCGCGAGCACATTTCTACATGCGCATTGAGAAGCTTAACGCTTCGCTGATGTTTGCCCTCGCCCACTCTAATCGCTTCCCTTTATTAGCTTCTCGGGTCATTTGGCAATAGGCGCTACCGTGGAACTGTCGGTGAAAAGATGTTTCTGGTCATTCTAGCGGTGGTTTGTGGTTGAGACGCGGTGGTTGTTATCCGACCATTATCGCAACATGAATGTTTTCTTCGCGAGCTAGAAGAAAACATTCATGTTGCGATAATGGCAGATAACAACCACTGCGTCTCTAACACAAACCGGCGTCCACAAACCACCGCCAGAAACATCTTTACGCCGAACAGCGGCTTATCTGCAGCTTCATATATCACAATAAACCCATTTCTGATTGCTTTGGACCGCTGTACCAATATTTTTTATGTGAGATATGTCGAAGCGTTCGTAGTTACGTTGGCACATAAACAAAACGTTTTTTTTAAACGGCACGGTGACGCAACATAGATTTCGTTGACACATAAAGTGTCAATAAGAATTTCTATGTCCTATAAAACAGCGTGGAACGGTACGCTCCTTGAACTATAGTTCTCACACCGTGCAACTGCAACGGCGTTATAAAAAACGTCAAGTTTATTTTGACCACTACTGTAAGACAAAGTCCTGGGAAGCCAGATTCAACATAAGCATAGGGAAAGTGTAGTACACAATGTTTTACACGTGAACAGCTCCACTATACATGTATCTGAGTATGGCTTATTATTGTCAATAGTATATTGGCTCAGTGAAATATTAGCTTTTGATGTATTTTATGTTGCAAAGGGAAACAATGAGTGAGTCTAATTTTCTGGATATTGAGTATTGAGTTTGACCAAATAATTCGTTTTCATGGAGACGATGTAATGTCCTGTGCTTGTGAGGAGGGAAGAACTTAAAAGGAGGGCGGACTCTACCTAAGTAAAACTTTTGCATAGCAAGTTTAAAGATGTCTCATCCTTAATTAATTACTGTACACATGCTATCGATAATTACAGTGCCCGCTTGATTATATGGAAAAGTTTCAACTCAATTATACCAAAAATAAGGCATATTCATTACATGAAGTGGAGCGCTGGACAATAAAAGTTTTGATCAAATTGTGTATGTATGCATAAGTGTTTATTTGAATGATTTTTTTTTTTGTAGCAAGCCCCTGATAGAGTAAACATGGTAGCACAAAGTAAAGTGGCGTCTTATTTATCTCCTTCTGCTTCTACTCTGGCGCTAAATCCTCAATGTCTGGATGTTAAAATGGTACCCATGCCAAATGACATTGATGTACCTGATACTGTATCGCCTGATGACAATTTGAGTAAGGAAATAGCAGGCCAGATAAAGCGATATAGTGGTGGCAGATCAATTAAAACCTATTATGAAAATCTGTTTATGATGAGAGTTGCTTTGAAGCTCGATGCAACTACAACGAAGGATAACATTGTTTATCATGTTAAAAAACAGCAGTGCAGAATTTTTGGTATTGTTTGCGAAAATGGATATATATTGATTCCGCGTTGTGAAGTTGCTTTGTTCAAATCTCTTAGATCTTGGAAGTTTTGTTCACCTTCGATGAAACCGGATGTTGTGATTTTTTACCACTCTGTCACACATTTATTCCCGATCAATCCATCAAAATTTCAAAAAAAAGCATTTAATTTATTGAAGGATGTAAGATCACGGGGTATTCCACTGCTATACATAGAAGAACAGTCTAGTACCATAATGCAAACAGCTCTCTGTTGTGCATTTAGAGTAGTGGAACATCATAGGCTATTGAGAAGCATAGGTATAGAAACTGGGGAACTTTTTGGTTTCGCTTTCCCAAGGCAGACAGAACCAAAGGATACGAATACGAGCGATGCTACTGAAATGAATGTCCCTGATGTTGAAGTTGATGATGATGATCAAATTACTGAGGAAACTGAGGCAGATACCTCTATTGAAGATTTGGAAAATAACCCTCAACAGCCAAGGAAAAAGAAAGCAAAACCAGCAACTGCACCAATTAAAATATCTGTCAAATGGGTAATAGAACAAATGGAATTTCATACCACATATGAAGCAGTAAAATATGAAGAAGTCTGGATTGCTTTAATTACTGCAGTTAAAAGTGCTAAGGATATGTTACTGCTGAATTTGAAATCATCTCCTAATGTTAACTCATCTTTCCTTTTCAAGCTTACCGAACAAGAGCTACAGCAGATTATCAAGACAAACTTAGTAACACCAACTCCATTTAACCAACAACTACAACAGTGCAATAGTTTGGGTTGGTTGAAAACTGACGATTTGAGAATAGTTCAATTGCCTTCTGCACCATCATTTGTATTTCAATTGGCATCCAAATCACAACTAGATAAGAGCTGCATTGTAAAATCTTTTGTCCATTCAATGCCTGAACTTAAATTCCTCCAAGCTAATATTGCACTTGGAAACTTGGATGCAACTAACATACAACGTTTTTGTATGCCAATTATAAGTGTGGACAAATTCCACATTTTTGAGCAACTCTTACCACCTTTAACTAATCATGATGCCAAACCTTGCATGCGATACCTTTGCACTGAAGTTCGTCAGAGTCTCCAACTCATGCATTCCATGAAACGTGCACATCTTGATGTGCGACTTCCAAATATATGTTACAGAAAGAGCCATATCACAGGCTACTATATTCCTGTTTTAATAGACTATGAGCGGGTAGACAATGCTAATCAATGTTCAGCTCATCTCTATGTATCAAGAGATCTTTATCCTCCTAATCTGAAGAACATATATATTGACTATGTACAATTGTTTACAATGGCTTCAAGCACAAAAGGGTTTATCTCTACCTTTGTCAATGCAGCATTACAATCCAACTTCAGTTCCACAGCCCTAGACAATAGCTTTACTGCATTCATTCGAAACCAACCTGAGGACACGAAAAGTTTAACTGAAATATTGGCCACTAGAAAATGAACACATATTCAGCTCCCATTTTTTTTGTTTTAGTGGCTTTTATGTTTTATGTTATCCCTCTCCTTCCCATTCTCCTATCTCCCATCCCCACTCCCTTTCCCATCCCATCTCTCCCTTTCATACTCGCTCGTCTCTTCCTCTCGTCCCTCCCATCCCCTCTCTTCCCCTCTCCTCTTTTCCCCTCTCCTCTCTCTTCCCCTCTCCCCTTCTTTCCCCTCTCCCCTCCTATTCCCTCTCCCCTCTTTTCCCCTCTCACCTCTTTCCCTCTCCCCTCTTTTCCCCTCTCACCTCTTTCCTTCTCCCCTCTTTTCCCCTCTCACCTCTCTTTCCTTCTCCGCTCTTTTCCCCTCTCACCTCTCTTTCCCTCTCTTCCTCTCCCCTCCCATCCCCCTCTCCTGCCCATCCCCTCCCGTCCCTCCAATCCCCTCTCTTCCCCTCTCCCTTCCATCACCCTGTCCCTCCCACCCCCTCTCTCCCATCCACCTCTCCTTCCCATCCCCTCCCATCCCTCCAATCCCCTCTTTTCCCCTCTCCCCTCCCATCCTCTCCCTCCCATCCCATCTAATTTGATGAAGGGTATTTGTGTTCCTGATTGATTCTGTGCTCAGGGCCCCACCCCAACCAATGTATCAATAGGTGTATCCAACAGCATCTCCTTAAGGAACTTGCTGCTTAGAAGAGATGTAGAACAGTGTAGATGGACAATTTTTGTACGAATATTTATTTATAATTGTGTATTTATTTATTTTAATCATCACGTGTTACTATAAAATACACTGATCAATACATATTGCATACATGTACACGAAGGTAATAGGTCCCTGGCCCAGGAGATCAATCAGACCAGTGTAACAGTTATGTATACATGTACATATGTGTTCATGTAACAACACCCCGTACTACCCTGTTCCACCCTTGCATTACCATGTACTACCATGGCAGTGATGGTATGACTACAGGGTAGTAGAGGATAGTAGAGGGAAGTATCACGGTCCACCTTGTACATAATCACATAATGTACATGTACTCCACACACAAACGCACCTACTCACACATGCCCACAATCACACATGCACGTTATATTGAGTTATATTGGATACATGCTTGTCAGAGAGCATCACAACAAGAAGTTTGAAGAATGGAAGACGCAGTTTGGACTCTACTTAGATGATGCAAATTTGTGGAGATGTAAGGGAAGATTGGGTTGTGCAGATCTACCCGAAGACCCATTATTCCTTCCTAGTGGACACTATTTTACTACTAATACTGGACTGCCACCAACGTGTTATGCATGGTGGTATCAAGGAGAGCTCAGAGCGTGATTTTGGGTTGTCAAAGGGCACACGAGGAAGGTGTTGCATCAGTGTGTGATATGTATGTGATACCATGGACGACCATACAGTGCCCCAAACTTACCTCCATTAGTGCATTTTTAGGTGAACGCAAGTCCACCGTTCTCATCCATCGGAATGGATTATGCTTGGCCCCCTTGTATATTAAAGGAACTGGAAACAAGGTCTGGATGGCTTTGTTTACCTGCTGCGCAATGCGTTGTATCCATTTGGAATTGGTACCAGACATGACTACAGAAACATTTATCCGCTGTTTCATACGTTTCACTTCTCGAAGAGGAACCCCCACAAGGATCGTTTCTGATAATAGTAAAACATTCAAGGCAGCAAGTAAGGAGCTGCTGATCCAATCATTAAGGACTATTTCACGGGGTTTGCTGGTCCTTTAATGTTGCAAAGGCTCTGTGGTGATGGGGGGGAGGGGGGGGGGCTTTTACTAAAGGTTAGTATGGTCTGTCAAGAGGTATCTCAAGAAGGTTGTGGAGCAATGCCAAACTGATGTTTGATGAACTACTGACAGTCATAGTAGAACACTAAATTCTAGACCAGTATCCAAAAACCCCTCACCCCAGCACACCTGCTTACTGGACATCATCTACTTGCATGGTCTTCCAGACCCACATTAGGTGTTTGAGCAAAATGTGGTATCTGGGGATCATTCCAGTATTACTAATACACCAGACGCCTCATGTACATGTACCTCATGTGTGTGCAGGGGTTGGCCTCACTGGTACATGTACCTCGTGTGTGCAGGGGCTGGCCTCACTGGTAATGTGTGTGCAGGGGCTGGCCTTACTGGTACATCATGTGTGTGCAAGGGTTGGCCTCACTGGTACATGTACCTCGTGTGTGCAGGGGTTGGCCTCACTGGTACATGTACCTCATGTGTGTGCAGGGGTTGGCCTCACTGGTACACGTACCTCATATTTATGCAGGGGCTGGCCTCACTGCTGGTACACGTACCCATGTGTGTGCATAGGCACTTTTTTTTCAGTTACCATAATACCATTATGTCCTCAGGTGTCTGGTCCCCTGGACTTTGAGTGGGTCAAGAACGTGCACTACTACTATGAGTACCTGGGTGCCTCCCCCAGGCTTGTCATCACTCCCCTGACTGTAATTAAGACATGCACACACACATCCATTAGTGTATGACACACAGCCATACATTTTGACCACATGTACTGTCATGTGGGCAAAATACACCGGTACATGCATCTACACACATGTAAAAATGACATGCAATACATGTACATGTGTACCTTCAACTGCACTTTCAAATACATGTACTGTTATAGTCCTCGAGCATTCCTCATTAAGAGAACCACCGGAGTGGATGAGGGGGTGGGGGGGGGGGTGGGTTGTTTGTTTCCCCTCTGACCCATTTAATGCATTCATCACAAACACATGTAACTCCATCTGCTCCTCTTGGCATGATGTGTATACCCTTGAAATAAGTTATATCACCATGGTTACAGGAGTGATGCTTCCTGTGCTTGATGGGAGCTCTGCAGGGGGAGCCCCTGCTGGTACAGGGAAGACTGAGAGTGTGAAGGACTTGGCCAAGGCTCTAGCTAAGCAGTGTGTCGTCTTCAACTGCTCCGAGGGTCTCGACTTTAAGGTGATAACTCTCTGTAACCACCATACCTCTATAACAACTTCTCACCTCCTCTCCCTCCCTTACCCTCCTCTCTCAGATGATGGGCAGGTTATTCTCAGGTCTGGCTCACTCAGATGATGGGCAGGTTCTTCTCAGGTCTGGTTCAGTCAGGGGCGTGGTGCTGTTTTGATGAGTTCAACAGAATAGACATTGAAGTGCTCTCTGTGATAGCACAGCAGTCCTGCTCTCACCATCCCAGGTGGGGACTCGCCGAGATGTATACAGATAAGAGAGGGCTCCAACCATCTGCCCTCCAGTGACATTGAGAAGACTACCCTCAGGCCTCCTGAATTGACAGCCCAATGTCATCGTTACCTTACAACTGAAAGCAAAATTCACACCTTGGCTCTAAAACTGGCTACAGAGTCCTACTTTGGACTTAAAGTATTGGGCCAATGCACTGTTATGGGATGTACACAATATAAGGGGTTACCTATTATTGAGTTAAATAGTTTAAAGCAATTTTGTTTAGTAAACTAGTTAAGTATTGGAGTGCGCCACATGACTTTGAACCTAGATGTGTGGCTAGCATAGGCCATGGGTGTACTCGAGCTAGGAGTTAAATGTATTATTTTCTGCGCTTCTGTACATGCATATGTAAATTTTGATTGATATCATTGTGAGAAGTGGTGGAGCTGAAGTCCGCAAACAGGGTCCATGGGTGTGTGGTCACTGAGTGTGAAGTGGTGGGGGTTAATGCACTAAGCTGCAAACAGGGTCTATGGGTGTGGTCAGTCAGTGAGAAGTGGTGGGATTAATGCACTAAGCCGCAAACAAGGTCCATGGGTGTGGTCAGTCAGTGAGAAGTGGTGGGGTTAATGCACTAAGCCGCAAACAGGGTCCATGGGTGTGGTCACTGAGTGTGAAGTGGTGGGGTTAATGCACTAAGCCGCTAACAGGGTCTATGGGTGTGGTCAGTCAGTGCGAAGTGGTGGGGTTAATGCACTAAGCTGCAAACAGGATCCATGGGTATGGTCAGTGAGAAGTGGTGGGGTTAATGCACTAAGCCGCAAACAGGGTCCATGGGTGTGGTTAGTCAGTGAGAAATGGTGGGGTTAATGCACCAAGCCGCTAACAGGGTCTATGGGTGTGGTCAGTCAGTGAGAAGTGGTGGGGTTAATGCACTAAGCCGCAAACAAGGTCCATGGGTGTGGTCAGTCAGTGAGAAGTGGTGGGGTTAATGCACTAAGCCGCAAACAGGGTCCATGGGTGTGGTCACTGAGTGTGAAGTGGTGGGGTTAATGCACTAAGCCGCTAACAGGGTCTATGGGTGTGGTCAGTCAGTGCGAAGTGGGGTTAATGCACTAAGCCGCAAACAGGGTCCATGGGTGTGGTCAGTCAGTGAGAAGTGGTGGGGTTTATGCACTAAGCTGCAAACAGGATCCATGGGTATGGTCAGTGAGAAGTGGTGGGGTTAATGCACTAAGCCGCAAACAGGGTCCATGGGTGTGGTCAGTCAGTGAGAAATGGTGGGGTTAATGCACCAAGCCGCTAACAGGGTCTATGGGTGTGGTCAGTCAGTGAGAAGTGGTGGGGTTAATGCACTAAGTCGCAAACAGGGTCCATGGGTGTGGTCAGTCAGTGAGAAGTGGTGGGGTTAATGCACTAAGCCGCAAACAGGGTCCATGGGTGTGGTCAGTCAGTGAGAAGTGGTGGGGTTAATGCACTAAGCTGCAAACAGGGTCTATGGGTGTGGTCAGTCAGTGAGAAGTGGTGGGGTTAATGCACTAAGCCAAGTAGTGAGGTGTGAGTGGATTAGGTGAAATGTTCAGCTGCTTAGAGGTTTACTTGTTCATATGGACCCTCCCTCTTTACTTATGGGCTTGTATATATGAAGGTAACAAGAAATAATAAAATTGCTTTACAAACTGAACTTCAAGCACTCAATAACCAGTAGCATCACCCTTCAGTTCTATAGCTTTAGGGATTACTTTTTTTAAGTGTCCTATGTATTTAGCACACACAGATGGTGTCACTGCCTTCCAAAAGGCCTTGATCCCTCTAATATGTTCTTCCTTGTTTTTAGGCTTCACCTCTCTCCGCATATACTCCTTCAATTCATGCCATAGGTTTTCTACATGATTGAGGTCAGGTGATTCAGCAGGGGTCCTCCACCAGTTTACTTGCTTCTCCTTAAAAAACTGCTGTGCTAACTTAGATGAGTGCTTTGGATCGTTATCAGCCATGAAACGATGCGAGGTTGGAATATTACGTGCTAGGAACGGCGTCTCCAAGATGTAACGTAGAAGCGGAGAATCCATATAATCCCGTCAAATATGGTCCTTTCAAGCTGATTGCCACCCAAACGTGTACTTTAACAGCATGTTTTGGTCTGTAGTTAAAATTATACAAGTAAATAAAACCTTCTCTAACGAGAAAGTTGGTGGGCATATAGGATTGACAATGGTGGCGGTGTAAAAAGCACGGAAACAAGTGTGACAGAAATTTTACTGGAAAATTGAAATAGGCCTATATATTTAGCCCATTTTCTCAGGCGTGCGCTGCCTAAATGTGAGTGGGCTAAATATAGGCCTATTTCAATTTTCCAGTAAAATTTCTGTCACACTTGTTTCCGTGCTTTTTACACCGCCACCATTGTCAATCCTATATGCCCACCAACTTTCTCGTTAGAGAAGGTTTTATTTACTTGTTTCATAAGTTTTTTTTTCTCCGTGTCAACGAAGCTTCATAACTGTAATGTGATGAGGAACGATGTGCAATGGACAAATGTCTATACCTTACGAACGCTTTGTGCATTGCCCCGACCACAAGTTACTATATAACTTTAATAAATACGTACTAGTATGTAAAAAATTTAGCCCACTCACGTCTCAACATATAGTGCACGGTCTGTTGTATGGGCTAAATATAGGCCTATTTCAATTTTTCAGGATTATTAAATGCACAGCTCGCAGGTATTTAGTATACCCATACCGTATATGATACTTTTTCGTTGCAGCTTCTTTCTCAATTATGACCTTAAGGGGCACCGCGCCGGTAAATTCTGAAGCGTTTGGTATCATTGCCGTTCTTTAAAACCATTCCTAGCGTGAGTTATACTTGACGGAGAAGAAGAAGAAGACGACGACGACGACCAACAATTTTTTTGGGAATGGGCACGAGAAGCAGGTTTTTTGTTTGTCTGGAAGCGCATAGTTTAATGACATGAAACTAGCACGAAAACGTAGATCTTGGTGTTGTCGTTCGATAGCTGCAAAGTGATAAGCAATCCGTTTCTTCGTTGTCCCTCCCGACGCGATTTAAAATTTTTAATGACATTCATCACTCCTCAATCAATCCTATATTGAACCTGCTGACGCAGGTTCAGATTAACCATTTACGTTCATGCAGTATTAGCTCATTACCTCGTCTTACGGTTGCCCAATCTTTCGACTGCATGTCCTTCGGTGACTTTCTAACTGAATAGAAGACTCATCTGTCCATATAACGTCGGACCGGAGAAGTTGTCCTGCTGATGTTCCTGGCACCATTCAAAGCGTTTGACCTTGTTGCCTTCCCTATCGAACCGCAAGCGGTATACAGTAATCTAGAAATCCTTGCGCTTCACGTAGTCCGTAAACACCATCGCTACGATCCAAACAGTGGCAGTGTTGTCTAACGCAATGCGTATGTACCCGTGCTTTAGCAGCTGCCCAACCTGACAAAAAATATGTTTTCGTGCTATACGTGTAGCCGGCTATAAGGTAATGCATTTTTCTACTACCGAGCTGATCTATAGAATCTACCGCAACTTTCTACCTACGTAATTTCATAGATATTAGAGTAGAAGGATAGGAAACGCAGCCAATTTATTATTAACACGACCTAACACCTGCAGTCCGCATAGTTCTCGTACCCATGCCACCATCAGAGGCGTAGGAACTGAGTGTGGGGGGCTGAAGTAAAGTGGGCGTGGTCATTTATGTGCCATGACGTAATATTACGTCATGGCCCATGAGACTAACAAACCTGTATCGGAACCTACGCGAGTAGGTTCCATATAGGAATCCTGCAGTATCATGAATGTTATTAAAAAAACGTCACTCGCATCTAGCGGGACAGCCAAGAGTCGGGTCACTTCGCTTTTAGTGGCAATCGAGCAATATCAAAAAGGAGAACAGTTCTGCGTTATACATATGTCATAAGACGGTGTACTTTTAGAGAACAAAAATACTCGTCCCCATCGTCCGTACCCAGTCCCACCTAAAATTTCTCCTCTGTCGTCGTCTTCTTCTTATTCTTCTTCTTCTTCCTTCGGGATAGCATAACTCACGACAGGAACGTTTGTAAAGCACGCCATGTGTACCAATCGCTTCAGGATGTGTCCGCATGTTATCTTCAGGTATCTGTTAGACGCCTAACCGATCGGGCAATTGGCTGAAGCTAGTTGTACCTTATTTGGCGTTGATCTACAAATAGCACATTACATCAGCTATCACATTGTTCATGACGCACCAGTATAATATAACCAGCGTTATCAAATTCGATGGTTTTACCATATAATCTCATGAGGACAATTCTGATTCTACTCGAGCATCTAAAAGTGGAAAGATCCAGATGCTGCCAGATCTGCCAAACGTGCGTATGTCAAGCGCGGTACCGAAAGGAAGAACAAAACGACCACCCAAAGGTACGTTTATACGGCATCGATAAATGTTGGATCGATAAATTATAAGCATGCATATGGTATATCGCTAAAATGGAAGGAATAGTTTAGTTACAGCGGTAGAGATACTGCGTCTCTCCGTTTTACAGTAATATGCGCTGTTTGAAATGTGTGTATAACGCCAAAGTTGCTTACGTCAGTTTGGTCATGTATTGTGGTGCATGGTTTATAGCGTGAGATCAGTTTACTTAGAGTGCATTTATTCTTTGTATTATATGGCTTCGCTTTTAACCTTTATCAATCCTTTGCTCCTCAATGGAGATAGTCTGGAGACTAGTGTAATATTTGGTACACACCTCAACAGAATTGCAGATTCTAATATAAACCTGTCATGCTCGCGCAAGTAGACGTTTATGCTACCTTATTCTATGCGTTTCAAGAACTAAATACAATACCAAATGCACCAGAAAAATTTAGGAAATAAGTAATAAAAACATTCTCTACACGAGAAGGTTGGTGGTATATAGGAATCAAAGGTGAGATGGTGGTGTAAAAAGCAAGGGAACAAGGCTTCTGATTGAAAACGAAAAATGAAATAGACCTATATTAGCACGCACATAAAAATATGACAACATGCTGCTAATAAAGTCTATTTCATTTTTCGTTTTCAATCAGAAGCCTTGTTCCCTTGCTTTTTACACCACAATCTCACCTTTGATTCCTATATACCACCAACCTTCTCGTGTAGAGAATGTTTTTATTACTTGTACAATGTATAAAACGTGTCAACTAATGAACTAATCTTGTAAACTACATGGAGTGGCTAATCAGCTAACCTCCTAAGCCTTCATTCCTCCCCGAAAAACTTAAAAACAGAGGGATACGCATGGCCGTAGACAACTTTCAAAGTTTGGGGGGGGGGGGGGGCTATAAAAACTGGGGGTGGGTGCAGTAGGGGGCGTGCCCCCTCCTCAATGGGGTCTGGGGCTTCGCCCCAGCCGCTTTAATTTAACCTTTTCCTTATTTGTTGTTAACAAAAACTTAACATTAAGTGCAGAAATTGACCCGGCCCTATACGGTATAGCAACGAATGCTATTGCTATATATTTTAGTTAGTTGACCTTTTCCTTGCCGCCGCGGAGATTTTTTGATCAGTTTGTCATTTCTTCGATAGTGTCTAATGTATCACGAAGGATTACATTTGCGTCTTGAACAGCTAAGTTCAGAGCATGGCCATAGCAATATATAGATATACAAAGCTCTATGCTCTTTTCGAAGTATTGTAGTTTTACAGCCTGCCATTGAACTAGCCCCATCGTAGCACTGTGCACGACAATTCTGAAGTGAAAGGGATAAATGTCTTCGATTCTATTTTTCGGATGATGCTTAATACTGCAGAGATAGAGTCCATGCTGTGGACTATATACTCTACTCACGATCGACCGCTGTCAATGATTATGTTCCGCGCGAAGCAGGAATCCTAGGATTGCGCTGCGCAATCTAGGAATCCTTAATTACTTTGGTGCGCAATCCAAGGATTGCGCACCGTATTCCAGAATTGCGCACATTTCTGCGCGAAGCAGGGATTTGCACAAAGCAATCATAGGCTTGCGCAGCATGATATAAGAATCCTTACTTTGGCGCAGAAATGTATTGCATAGTATAGCATAGTATAATGTATGTTGTTGCCAGCACATAGAATCATTGTGTTCATATTGATACCAAACTGAAACAGTTGCGACAGAGATCTATGAGCAGCCACTACAATACCATTCACCCGCGCGTGAAGCTACAAAGCCCACACACATGTAGTGAAACCACTTGCCACATCTGTCACAGGCAACCATATCATCATAAGAGCCTGGCAGTCGACAGTCAAAGTACAATTTTATAAACTCCCCTGATGGTTTGCAAGCTCTTTTCACCTTGGATGACATGAGTGGAAACCTGCTGAACTTCTCTTTTTCAAAACAGGTTACAAGGTGGGTCCTCAGCTTATCCTGATCAAAAGTGATTGTTTGCAGATCATCTCCCAGCGCAGCATGATAAGCGAAGGCTATGGCAAATGGGCCACAATCAGAGACTCCTTTTTGTTTTTGCACAGGAATATGATGAACTGTCAGCTCACCATCCTCAACACTGCCCTTCAGATGGCCGTAAATCCTCGCCAGCTGTTCTGCCAACTTAGCAGTGAGAGTGGTAGATGAGAGGCTGTTGTATAGACTAATGACTCCATCCAAGAAGGAGGACACCACCCAGTGGTTTTCATTCACAAAGTGTATCTGTACAGCTATGAGGAAGAGGTCACATACAACTTATAAAATTTTAACCCAAATATTTAGCATATTCAGCATTCAATGGGGTATATAAGTTGAGGGTAGGTTTCAATTGAGCTACACATGACAGAATTATACTTAATAGCATGCAACTTACAATTGTCCATGATGGGTACAAAACCACCCATCTGGCTAAGGAGGGTATTTTGCATTCCACGAACAGCTGGAAATTGTTGTGATATAAGCTTGCTGGCGGCATTCATGTGCTTGTCACATAATAATCCTCCATTTATGATAACATCCTTATCAAACTGATCCAAATCAATAGTTGGGATCCAAATCTGAACATAGGGCTTGCAAGAGGATGAAATCAGAGACAGCATTTTGAAAATTTGAGCTGTAAAGAAATCACTTTACATGCAAACATGCATGCACATACCTCAGGTTTTCTATCTCTCTTAGAACTCCCCTGTTTTAATTTGGCAACCTGTCCTGGTTGATTTAGGCATTCTGAACCCTTGTGACACTTGCTTGTGCAAATGGTCCCATGTTTTTTGCATCTGCATGAATTTCTTGTACAATTAGTCTTGCACTGACAACGAGATGCCATGAAGTCATTTTTAGGGTTGCTCTTATAATGGCAGCCTCTCTAAGTGATAACCTAGTTAGACCCTTCCAATCTTGTGCATCTAGTCCCAAATCCCCTTCATAACACTCCAAGTCAGCTTCACCAAAGCAGGTACTGAGAACACCAAATTTTCATCTTCAAGTTTAGTGTGCATTGTATATTTGAAGGGCAATTAAATTCACCGAATTGTTTTATACACTGGCACTCACTTTAAACGATAGAGATGAAATGTCTCTCCTAAGCGTTCTACAATCACACATGGCAGTCTGTGTGAATCTGTGGATGACCGATCAATCCTCGGGATTCGAACACTGACGAAATCTCCCACATTGAATATTTGGATCTGCATATTAAAATCATATACACAAAAATCTAGTATACATGCAAACACCCACATACCCCAAGTAATATACCTTCTTATTTTTCCTTTGGTGTATTTCACTTGCATCCTCTCAGCATTTCGTCGGTAACTTGCATCTGATGTAGCTAGCAAAGAGTTGGCTTTGACTATTCTTTGTGGGGAGTTGTTAGACTGTTTTTCTAACTGATCATCTGATTCTGAGACATCCTGAGCATGTGATTTGGAAAGATGCTGAGTGTCTGATGCAGAAGGAGGCTGAGCACGTGACTTAGAGGGAGGCTGATCATCTGATTCAGAGGGAGGCTGATCATCTGACGGAGTCTGAGCATGTGACTTGGAGGAGCAAGACTGAGCACGTGACTTAGAGGGAGGCTGATCATCTGACGGAGTCTGAGCATGTGACTTGGAGGAGCAAGACTGAGCACGTGACTTAGAGGGAGGCTGATCATCTGACGGAGTCTGAGCATGTGACTTGGAGGAGCAAGGCTGAGCACGTGACTTAGAGGGAGGCTGATCATCTGATTCAGAGGGAGGCTGATCATCTGACGGAGTCTGAGCATGTGACTTGGAGGAGCAAGACTGAGCACGTGACTTAGAGGGAGGCTGATCATCTGATTCAGAGGGAGGCTGATCATCTGATTCAGAGGGAGGCTGGTCATCTGATTTGGAGGAAGGCTGATCATCTGATTTAGAGGGAAGGTGGTCATTGATGATGTCTTCTAAATCATCCTCCATAATGTTGGATCCACACTTCGCACCTGGAAAGACTGATTGACGTGGAGGCTGGCCAAACACTAACTCATAAGGAGTGGTCTTCATGACCCCATGAAGAGTTGTGTTCTACTGATCTGAATGTCATAATATTTGGAATAAATCAAAAAATCAAAAAAGCATACGTGCAAGCAATTGAGCAACGTACACTGAATAATGGGGAGCCATTCTGACCAAGGAGGAGTATTATCTGTGTCAGATTCAAGGAGACGAACACCCAACATTTTCTCCACTGTCCCATTCCCCTGCTCAACAAGGCCCTGGCACTTAGGATTTCTTGGGCGGCCATTGACAATAGTGACTTCACCAGGCCATTCCTTACACAAACTGGTCACAATTGCATTCACAAACTCACGGCCATTGTCAGAGTGGAGAATTTTTGGTGTTTCTAGGTAACTGAACACTTGATTCTGAAGGTTAAGAGCCACTTCAGCAGCTGATTTTTGGCAGAGGGCAAAAAGAACATGGAACTTTGACCAGTGGTCCATGTAGTGGCCAATCCATTTGTATGTCCCATCTGGACAATGTCTCATGTCTATGAGATCCATCTGTATACACCACAAAATCAATGAATATCCACATACACATCATAATCAAACTACACATGGGATGGGTAGGAAGTTTTATAAATTGAATCATATACTTGTGACTAACTTTTAGCACTACTGACAGCTAGGGGTTTACCTGCCCTCTTGTCATAAATTCTGATGATACAATGGGTTTCAAGGGACCTCTTGTTGTCTGTGGTTTCCGCATGTGACACACAAGGCATAGCGCTACATACTTGTCAATGGCAGATCTGGGCACGCAATCAAACAATTTCCCCACTTCAGCTATTGTCTTTTTTGTGCCAATATGGCCTTTACTTGTTGCATGGACTCCATGGATAACATCATAGAAGTCCTCCACAAATGCAATACGCCTCCAGCCAGAGAGAATAGTGGTGTCATTGGGGTTCTGCAAAATAAAACTTTCATTAATATCTATAGCATTGCCAAGCTAAATGTCCTAAAAATACAAAGCTTCCCACTTACACTAGTTTTTGCAGGTATACACAGCACATCCTTAAGTCCCAGAGCTGAATGGGATATGAGCTGAAACCCTTTGCTCTTAACCCAATGTCTGAACTTAGGAGTGTAGTCGTTCATATCCCCTTCTTTCTTGAGCAGTCTGATAATGTTATCTCCTTTAGCTCTGGAGATCGTTTTGCTTCCTTTGCTGTCACCATCCATAAAAGTATCTTTGCAGAACTCCTCAAACATCTGTTTTTGCTTGTCCATCTTTCGCTCACCATATTCCAAGATTGCGCACGTGCATGCAAACAGATCATGTGCGCAATTCTGCGCAATCCTTGGATTGTGCGCCAAAGTAAGGATTCCTAGATTGCGCAGCGCAATCTTAGGATTGCGCAAATTCCTGCTTCGGGCGGACCATACACAACCAAATATTTTCGGTGAATTATCGGTATGTAACTACGAAACATGTCGTAACGGGTCAATTTTATAACCCGTACGAGTACCGATAAATGATTACATATGAAACCCGGTATGATATAACGTGGTAAGTGCCGGGTGTAACTTACTTGTTGGAACGGTGTGTTTTACGTGCCCGAAGTAGGCTGATACCTTACCGTAACGACATGTAGTGTACGGAAAGTAGATAAATACTAACACGTTGATAGGTTATTTATGATTGGAACTGCATGCTTATTTTGAGATCTCGCTACTAGTATGTCCCGATTTTGTACTAGGATATGGAATTAAGTTTAAAATGCCTAATACAACAATATTGTGCTCTTTTTCTTTAAGTCAGATCATAGACCAAAAAAGGGTATAGTTACATCGTACGTCCCGTAGACTAGCGCAGTGGACAGGCCGGAGGCGGTACGTAAAACAAAGCCAAATATCGGCGCCATTTTACGGGTGCAACAAAGCCACGTCACGTGCAGGTTATTAATAGTTATGGCGGAACCGTTGTACTTCAAAAGGTAACTAGATCTGTGAAAGAACGTACATATTTACGTAGCGTTTACGAGTGAGATTAAATGTTACGAATTATCCTCTCCCTTCTTTTTCTTGACCACGCATAACTCAGGATAGGGACGAATGGAAATTTCCCCAATAGCTTCAGAATTGCCTACTGTGATCAATAGCACTTTGTGACAGTGTCACATGAACTGTGAACGCGCGAGCAGTATTACTCGTATAGCCTGCGCCGTTGTCGCCGTTATCTGCGACGTGCACTTGAGCCAATTACTACCGCAACTCTTATTAATGTAAACGCACAGGGTATATATACCCAAACATACACCCATGCCCTTCACCCCACGACTCTATAGTATCAATGTGAAGTTCTTGTACTCATTCAAGTGACCACTGTGACCCTTAACTCCAGTTCAATCGGCATTGACGAGTTCACACGTCTGAATGGGAAGCCGGTCTTCCACACTCCACCTCCCCTCTCCTGCAACAGACCTGTTTGTTGCGATGCGTGAGAGTGAGTCCGCATTCCCGTTTGCCTTTCCCGGTCTGTGAACGACTGTATACTGATAGGGTTGAAGTCCCAAGCTCCACCTGCACAATCTGGGATTACTGTCCTTAAGTCGGTCTAGCCACTCCAAAGACCGATGATCCGTTTGGATAGTAAATTTCCTCCCCAATAGATATACCCTGAAAGCTGTTACTGCCAGTTTTATAGCCAGGCATTCTTTCTCCACTGTTGAGTACCTTTCCTCTCTCGGTAGGAACTTCCTACTATAATAAGCAACTGGATGCTCTTCTCCCTTCGAGTCACATTGACTTAACACCGCCCCTGCTCCTCTGTCGGATGCATCCGTTTGTAGCACAAATGGTTTTGTGAAATCCGGACTTCTCAGCACCGAACTGGAACATAGGTAGTTCTTTAACCGCTCAAAAGCTTCTGCACACTTATCATCCCATACAACAACATTAGGCGAAGACTTTCTAGTCAGGTCCGTCAACGGTGTCGCGATTGCTGCATAGTCTGGAATGAATCTCCGATAATACCCGGTAAGGCCCAAGAATCCTCGAACTTGATGCTTTGTTTCAGGTTGTGGAAACGATTTGACTGCGTTGACCTTGCTCCCTTCAGGTTGCACCATTCCGTTCCCCACGACATGACCTAAGTACACACACTGTTTCATCCCAAACTGACATTTTGCTGCCTTAACCGTAAGGTTAGCCTTCCCAATCCGCTTCAGAATCGACTTCAGATGTCCGAGATGTTCCTTCCATGTCTGGCTGAAGATCACAATATCATCCAGGTAAGCTGCTGCGTACTCTTCACACCCCTTCACCAACATATCTGTCAACCGCTGGAATGACGCTGGAGCACCATTTAATCCAAAGGGCATCATCTTGAATTGGTACAGACCCTTAGGTGTAACGAAGGCCGTCTTGGCCCGATCCTCTGTAGCTACTGGCATCTGCCAATATCCTCTTGTTAAGTCCAGAGTCGAAATGAACTGCGCCTTTCCAAGGCGATCAATGATGTCATCTATCCTCGGCATCGGATATGCTTCCACTTGAGTCACAGCATTCAGCCGACGATAGTCGATACAGAACCTCATCGTTCCATCTTTCTTCTTTATCAGCACGATAGGTGATGCCCATTCACTGTTCGACGTCTCGATAATCCCCCCTTCCTCCATTTCCTGTAACTCCTTGTCAACAAGTTCCCGATATGCATGAGGTAAGCGGTATTGGGGCATTCTGACTGGTCGCGCCTCTCCCGTTTTAATGCGATGCTGCATCAGGTGGGTTCTTCCCGGCCGATTACTGAATATTGACTGTTTGCGAAACTCTTTCAGCACTTCCTTCACTTGGCCTAGTTGCTCTACACTAAGTTCCTCACCAAATTGGGCTTCTGTGGCAACCTCTTCCTTCCATACAGGAATGTCATCCACTCCTTCCAGAATGTCCTCTTCCATGTAACCCACAGCCTCCGTACGTACGTGGAAAGCTTTCAACATGTTAACGTGGAAAACCCTGCGTCGCTTCTTCCTATCGTGCATGTCTACTAGGTAGGTCACCTTTCCTTCTCTTGCTAGCACTTGATATGGGCCTTGCCATTGTGCCATAAGTTTATCTGCCGTCGTCGGCAGGAGTACTAACACAGGATCACCACGTTTAAACTCACGCAGTCGTGCCCTCCTGTCGTACCATCTTTTCTGCTCCTCTTGGCTTTCGAGCATGTTTTCTCCAGCGATGTCCGCCATCTCCTTCAGACGCCGTTGGGTCTCCAAAACATAACTCACAACCGTCTCGTCGCTCTTAGAACTTGCTTCCCAGGTTTCTCGTAGAATGTCCAGAGGTCCTCTGACATCACGACCATAAAGCAGTTCGAACGGCGAAAATCCAGTAGAGGATTGAGGTACCTCCCGATAAGCAAATAATAAGTAGGGAATCATTTTATCCCAGTCCTTCCCTTCCTCCTGCACGGTTTTTCTCAACATCCCCTTCAAGGTCTGATTAAACCTCTCGACGAGACCATCCGTCTGCGGGTGATAAGGACTTGTTCGAATTCCCTTGACTCCTAACAGTCTGTACAGTTCGGCCAGCAATTGTGACGTAAAATTGCTGCCTTGATCCGTGAGGATCTCCTTCGGAACTCCCACTCTCGAAAAGAGTTTCATGAGTTCTTCTGCGATATGTTCAGCATCTATACTGCGCAGTGCAATGGCTTCTGGATAGCGAGTTGCATAATCGCACAGTACCAGTATATAGCGGTGTCCTGCCTTGCTGCGAGGAAGCGGACCCACTATGTCCATTGCCACTCGACTAAACGGCTCCGATATCACAGGTAGGGAAATTAAAGGAGCTGCCTTCACCCTCTGTTTGGAAGCCTTCTGACATATACGACAACTTTTGCAAAAGTTCTCGATATCCTGAAATACCGACGGCCAGTAGAATCTCCGTAAGATCCGCTGCCGTGTCTTGTCTCGCCCTTGGTGTCCCGCCATAGGAATGTCATGTGCCAGTTCTAGGACAGTCTTCCTACACTGCTTAGGTAGAATTAGCTGCTCCACTTCGTACTCGACACCGCGTCCTGGGGGTTTCCACCTTCGGTAAAACAATCCCTCTCTCCTGAAGAACTCTCCTTCAGGGTTATTTGTCTGATCCACTTTCCTTCGCACTTTCGAAAGGGTGGGATCATTCTCCTGCAGTTCCTTCAACTCCTTCGAACTAAGAGCCATCTGAGGAACTGGATTCACGAGTGCCTTTTTCCCCGACGAAATAACCACCTGTTCTGCCGAACTGGAACTCAAATGTGGGGTTCCGGACTCGTCCTGTAGTATTCTCGCAAAGACCGTTTCTGCCCTCGGTCCTTCGGCCTTCTCGGCTAACACCTGACGAGCTACTTCGTCCGCTTCGCTTGCAGTAGTTAGGGGGTTTGGCCGCACCTGAGACTGCACCTGTTTTGCTCTCCTAACTATCTCTTCTTCCAATTGCTGTCTGGCCCGTGCCCTTGTCAGCACCACCATAACGTCTTCCTGCTTCGGTAAGCTTGCTCCCGCCTTAGGCTTTCTGTCACTTATGAGCCTGGTCAGTTCCGGGACATCAGTTCCCAACAGCACATCCACTGGCAGGTTATCCGCCACTGCAGCTTCCACCTGCATTGCTACTCCCTGCACCTGCACTGTCACCTCTGCCAAGTTGTAAAGTCGTGTATCTCCCTGCACTGTCACCTCTGCCAAGTTGTAAAGTCGTGTATCTCCATGAGCGCACCGAATGGAAACCATCTTTCCATCCAGGATCTTCTCTGAAGGAACGCACTTTTGGTTCACCATGGTTCTGGAACATCCCGTGTCTAGTAGTATCTTGGCTACTTTCCGTCCTTCTACCGATCCCTTTTGACACAGTTTCGAACCGGCGAAGTCCCTGTCTTCAAAACAGAATAAAGCTTCCTTTTCCGGACATCTGCTCGATATGTGCCCCAGTTTCTTACAATGGTAGCACCGGATCTTTCCCTCGTTCCCGACTCCTTCCTTCTGGGTCCCGACCTTCTTCCGACACTCTTCTTCAACATGCCCTTTTAGTCCACAAAACCCGCATTTGGATATCGATGTTTTGGGAAATTGTACCGGCTTCCGCCGACCTGGGTCCAGAACACTCCCTGTATCAATCCGGGTGCTTCGTCTCGCTTGTTCGTACTCGTCAGCCAGTTCTCCCGCCGCTACACACGTCTCAGGCTTCTTCTCCATCACCCACAAGCTTTGCTCTGCGCTCCCTAAGGATATCAGGAACTGCTCCTTCCCAATTAACTGCTGCACCTCATCAATCGTCGTACACTCCTTCATCCATTTTTGCTGTACGTCCATCAACCTCACAGCTACCTCCCGATTGGTTTCACCTGCTTTTCTGGTCATTGAACGGAATCTCCTTCGATATGATTCTTCGTTGATATCATATCTTGCCAACACGGCCGTCTTGATAGCGTCATAGTCGCTCGCACTCGTTGCTGGAAGAGCCGCAAACGCCAGCTGTGCTCTACCGGACAATTGTGGTGCCAAGTACTGCGACCATCGATTTTTCTCCACCTTATGCGCAGCCATAATTCTTTCGAATGTCACTAGGTACGCCTCTATATCGTCATTTTCAGCTAGCGGAACCAGCTTGACACTTAATCCCGCCGATGGTTTCGCTTTGCTGCTCATCTCCCCCGATGTCCTCATCATTTCCACCATAGTTTGCATATGCTCCTGCATTTCTTTCCGCTCCGCTCTCCACGCTTCTTCTCGCCGCTCTCGCGCTATCCGTTCTTCGTTGCGCCTTGACTCCTCAGCTGCCCGTCTCGTCTCCTCCGCTGCCTGCTGAGTCATTAACTCCTGCTCGCGTTTCTGCCGATCCTCCATCAGCGCTTTTATAACAGCCTCCATACCTTCTTCCGATACCGGTTGACTTTTGTATTCCTTTCCGGAACGCGTTGTCATCCGAGAGGTGAAGCACCGTTCAGTATTTCCTTGGACCCGCGTAGAATTGTCGACGAACTGTTCGACGATCGGATCCCACCGCTGCCACCAAATGTGAACGCGCGAGCAGTATTACTCGTATAGCCTGCGCCGTTGTCGCCGTTATCTGCGACGTGCACTTGAGCCAATTACTACCGCAACTCTTATTAATGTAAACGCACAGGGTATATATACCCAAACATACACCCATGCCCTTCACCCCACGACTCTATAGTATCAATGTGAAGTTCTTGTACTCATTCAAGTGACCACTGTGACCCTTAACTCCAGTTCAATCGGCATTGACGAGTTCACACGTCTGAATGGGAAACCGGTCTTCCACATGAACCACGTTCACCGTGCGGTCTGCAAACGCAAAGTTGGAGGCTTGTAAGACATATATTCTAACTTTGAGACGTTCGCGACTGATGATCCATCCAACACTAATATTGATTCGCAGCGAGAGGTATAAGTAAGTTAGTTCTTAGCTCGTTGGTGAATGCTGTTTCCTTGTTGCATAGGATGATGTATTGTATACGAAACTGATACGTTCCAAAAAAGCGGAGTCCTTCGAAACAAGAAGCCACAATGTATATGTGTAAATGTTTCGTAGTGCAAGGGTTGAAGTACCAAGCTCCATCAAGCTCAATCAATTTCAAGCCCAGATTTTTCCAAAAAGAGTGTTTTTAAAAAAGCTATATTGCAGTAACTAAACACTGTCTTTTTCCAGGTTCTGTCTCCTGCAAATACGACATCTTGTCAATTTCCTCTACAGCTTCTCACTACCTTAGAAGCAGCAAGTTATCTCATCTTATCTGTTATGCAGTACTATATATACATGTGTAAGTTAGGTCGTGTTGAATTTTTTTCTTTTTGGTCAATATGGCAGCAGGCTAAGTGAGCTTTATGGCAGTTGAACAATTCTTCAACACTGTCCCATGATGGTTTTTAATAATGCAAAGAGTGTTTGTCACTCGGGCTGTGGAAAAAAGGTTTGTTGAAATGCTCGAAGCAGGGAAACTAGAACCCCTCACCACTAGGGACCAAGTGCATGAGGGACTTAAAACAATGGTCCATTGTAGTTTAGCAATAAACCCCGCATCATCACCTTGTATAACAGCCTGTGTGAAAAACAAGATAGTTAAATGCATGGTTGACACTGGCGCCACATGCAGTTAGTCTATTCAAGAAGATGGCTTGGAGCCAGCTGGAGGGAGTCAACTGTAGCCTAGCACCGTGGGAGGGACACAAATTGATTGGTGTGGAAGGTAGCCTAGTTTTAGTATGTGGTGTATCGACGTTGCAATTGGACATGCATTGCTGGTACAACTTTTGTGTCTGACTTTGTTGTTGTTGATATGCTCGGTGTAGATTGCATCGTTGGATCAGATTTTCTGAAGAAATATGGAGGCGTCATTGACTTGTCAAAGAACACCCTCCAATTCAGAAATGTTATGGTACCACTGGAGGAGGTGACAAGAAAGACCAGCTCGAACCACACCGACAGATGCAGCTGAGAACATAATGAACTCCAGGTAGCCTTGGTTGAAACCTTGGCTATTCCCCCGTTCAGTGAGGTACAAGCGGTAGCTATGGGTTCATCCACTAAGGGAACAGGCACATGGTTGGTGGAAGGATCACGATTTGACCTTCCAATTCTTGTGGCCGGAGCCCTGGTGACACCATTGCCAGGTGGGCAGGTACCCATACCAAAGAAGAAGAAGAAGAAGAAGGAGGAGGAGGAGGAGGAGGAGGAGGAGGAGGAGGAGGAGGAGGAGGAGGAGGAGGAGGAGGAGGTGGAGGAGGAGGAGGAGGAGGAGGAGGAGCAGGAGGAGGAGGAGGAGGAGGAGGAGGAGAAGAAGAAGAATAAGAAGAAGATGGAGGAGGAGGAGGAGGAGGAGGAGAAGGAGGAGGATTTAACCCTTACATGTTAGTAAGCTTTTGATAGATTGTTCTTTGTTATTCATTTTATTCATGCATGTCATGCACAGTGACATAGCCGCCGATGTCTTGATCTCAGTTTTTTCATCTCATCTCAAGTATTGTTTTGATCCATACAAGTAGGAATAGGAATAACAATGTTTGGTACTGTTATTGTTGTCATTCTATAGGGGTACACCATTGGTAGTGCTTCATACGATTCTGCTTGGGCTTGCCAAGTACATGTTGAAACAGTTTATGCCACGATTGACCAACAGAATGAAAGAAGAGGTTCTTGCTCGTGTAAACGCATTTTCCCAGTCTGGTTTACTTTCAAAAATGTTTGGCAATGTGTGTCGTTACTATAATTCCTTTGTGGGACGGGACTTTAAAGGATGGTCTATTTTTATCTTAAATCCTTACTTGAGCAGTGATGATAGAAAGGTGTTATTGAGTTTTTCAAAGGTATAAGCACAAATTTTAACTCCATGATGATTGATTTATTATGTTTTTTTTATTATAGGTGTTTCGAATAGCATATTGCAACAGCCTGAATCGTGGGTGGTACCAGCGCCAAGTCAAATATAGTTCCGGTGATACACGGAGGGGGGGGGGGGGGGGTGCGTGGTTTTGTCTCGTGATCGCTAATGTTAAATAAACGAACGAATGATTCTAATACATTCCATAATCACACGCAATACACATTTTTAAAAACAACAAAGCATATTCGTCCAGTCATGGGTCTACACCAAAGCCTTCTCTAGCTCCTGATGATTCTCTCTCTATCCTCCTAGAGCTGGACCCCCAGTCAATAGTACAACTGTCACTGCATTCATGGACTATAGAAATGGCTTGCTTGATCTGGCTGCAGTCTGCTGAGAATATTCTTTTCATTATGGCAAGTAGTGGGCACTCATACTTGTTCAGCACTGGTTTACTATTCATAACAAATTCATCACATCCTTGAAGTACGCAGAATGATTCACCTGTTTCCAACTGACAGGAAGTCAAAAACAGGGCATACTTTGTCTACAAAAGATAAACTACATGAAGTTACTGAGGTGACAAAACATACTATTATACCTCTGAACAGAGCAGTTCAACAAAGTCTCCAGCATGAACCAATCCACTATCTGCTGCAATAACCCCTTTGAACACTGCAACAAGGCTGTCCTCCATACAGTGGAAAAGTTCTATTCTAGTTGAGCTATCATGACGATGCAGATCCTCAATGGTAGCACAGGAAAGGCCAATAGTATCGAGAACAACATGTTGCAATACGTGTAGGGATTTTGAAAGGCGCTATAGCGTAGAATGTGCACATCATCAAACAATAACTAGTTTAACTGCAACTCACTTTCCTCAGTGCTCCAGGCTGATATATGCTCCTGTCGCCATTGAGTTCTCTCATCGTAACATTGTTGAAGAAATGTTGCACCATAGGAGATGAATACAATGTCTTTTAGCCACCACCCCACCTAAATCAACATCAATGATAAGTGTTCATTAAACCGAGTAAAACTTACTGGATGTTATCATCTCCATCACAAGCACACGTATAACGTAGATGCTGCTGCACAGCAAAATGATTGCAAATATCCCAAGAGGGAGCAAGGCGATTACTAAAAATATTCTGTGCTCTAACAGTAGCATTGAAGGATTCACACCTACAGAATGAGAAACAAATTTATAACTACTTAGTAAAAAAACGTACACACCTCTCAGCGGAAAATGCTGAACAAGGTCCCAAGTTAACCATACAATCCACTAGATGGAGTATTAGGTGGACCTTCGGTTTATTCAGTAACTCAGGCATTGTGTTCTTGACATTGATGACAAAGTTTTCACAAATAGATTTCCACTCATGGTAGAGATGTGGAGAGAAATAGTTTTACCAGTTTTGGTATTTGATAACAGTCTGACTCAAATCAGGTAACAGGTTTGGAACGGTTTTGAACTTTTGGTCGTGTATACGACCACGTGAGATTTACATTTATATTAGCGTGGCGCGTAAAGGGCGGCAGCCGAGACATATAGAGCAAGGTGAGGGCAGAATATTATTCTAAGCGCAGCCAGTATAGCCTTTACATTGATAATTGTGCGGCACGTGGTGTCCAGGGACGGCCATGGGCAACCCGGCCTTGCCCATGGCATGCGTAAAGACGGTGTTTAATCTTGATAGAAGCTGTGGCCGGTGCGGGGATCCGTCTAGTTGGTAACTTCTACGGTATGCCTGAGCTGAGGTAAAAGGATTGGCGCCTTTTCCCCCTCGGTCTTTTAGGGGGGGGGGGGGGGGGTCTCGTACCCAGACCGTCTATGACGTAAGCGATAATTGCAGTCCAGACGACGTATATAATCGCTACGTCATAGAGGTCTGAGTACGAGACTAGGGAGGGCCGGTATAATGATTTCATAATGCTATCACGGTAATGACGGAACCTCAAAAATTATGCACCCGGGGAGGGGGGGGGGGGGGGGGGGGGGGGGGGGGTTCAGTCATCATAACTTGACCGAACACAGGGATTTGACCTCGATCCGGGCCGGTTTATCCCGGAAAATGAATTTTACGTGCTTGTTATCGGCAGCTCAAAACTAGCCGCGTCCCCAGACTCAGATTCTCAACAGCTACGGGTGGATTTCATCACCGTTACGTGGGGTCTAGGAAATAAGAACGACCCACTTGTTCTGAGCGTCCCTCAATGTTTATGTCCAAAAATAGTACGGCAATCTAAATTCTAATCTCGCACAAATTAGAAAGCAATAAGCGCTTATCATTTCCGCATGATCAGGAACGCGAATTGACCCGGGTCGTGAATATCATTAAAAAACCGCCCCTGGTCGCGTACCGAGAAACGGATAGTGTTGCTCTTTGTTGCTATCGAACCAGAAGGCAAATTTTATTC
>OY811979.1:5309168-5529168 GCA_963681505.1 Eunapius fragilis | reverse complement strand
ATCAAGACCAGATGGACCAGCTGATCCATTTGTGTGTAGGGCAGCCGCCCGGATTGAAGCCTCATCCAATGAATCAAAAATGACAGGGTGACTTGGCAGTTTTGGAGTAGGAAGTGACAAAACAGCAGATGAATGAATAGGTTGACCAATAGGGTGCTTGCTTATCAGTTCTTCACGCACAGTAATACCAGATGGTAACTTAGAATTCAGGGGCAACATGCCATCTTTAGAGTCTGACTCATGATGCAGCAGCTGAAGTGCTGCTCTAACCTTCCCCTGAAACATGAATTTGGTGAAGAGACGAGTCATTTTGTCAGTATGAGGAATTTTTTCCTCTGTAGACGATGTTGGAGAATTCATCCTTCAAGAATAAGGCCATTTATGTCACCAAGGCGCCACATTTCAAGTCGTCTCCGCAGACACTCAGCATGATCTTTAGATTTGGAGGTAGGGTGTGGTTTCTGAAGGAGAAATGATGGGGCAGTCATTGCAGCCTTTAGTGCAATTGATTCAAGTGCTGTACCCTCTCCATAGGCACGAAATAGTTTGGATAGTTCCTGGGTAAATTGATGGCCAACCTTACCAGATGGGGGGAGAAAAAAGTTATGTTTCCAGTGAACAATTTCTGCATAAGCAGCAGTACTGGTGATGAAACTGCATCTATGTTTTTAGTAACGACGGCGACTGCGTTAGAATGTGAAGATGACAGCGACAGCGAGGATGTTTGGTTCTGACACAAACCATGTTTCGAGGGCAAACAGCAAAGGCCAGCTTTGACACATTTACAGTTAACACAGCGACCACTGCAGCGACAACATTGAGACATTGGTGTGAAGTTACAAAACGGTATGCAAGTAGGAGAGGAAGCAGAATGACTGTTCCAAATAAAGCCCACTACCAGAAATCACGTTAACGTGTAGCATGAGCACAAACTAACCAGTGTTCAAGCAGACCTCTCCGCACAAAACATGTATTTCGTCTTCCAACAAATGTAATTCTGTCTTCAAATCCATAGCTAATATAGCTAATATGGTGACATTTACGTATATTTAGAATTGTGCAAACAAAGAGGAGAGCAGACGACGTGTTAGATTTCTCCCGCGTTCCTTACAGTGATCCCAAACAAAAGCGGGTGTCTGCTCGTGACGGTAATTGAAGCGGAGGGGGGGAGGGTGGGGGGTGGGTGGGGGGGGATGGGTACTTGCCAGTATTTATAATCGATGAAAAATGATAATTAAAAAAGAGAGGAAACAAGTAAATAAAAAACATTCTCTAACGAGAAAATTGGTGGGATATAGTAATTGGAGGCAATGATGGTGTAAAAAGGAAGGGAACAAGGATTTGAGAAAAGGGTAATGAGACTAAAATCCTATATTGAGCACGTGTAAATGTAACAGAACCAAAAGAAGTGCTAAATATAGGATTTTTGTTTCATTATCCTTTTCTCAAAACCTTGTTCCCTTCCTTTTTACACCACCATTGCCTCCAATTCCTATATCCCACCAGCTTTCTCGTTAGAGAATGTTTTTTCTTTACTTGTATTACTTTAAAAAAAATTTTCCTAGCGTATCTTGCAGAACTCATGATGGTAATTTTTTCTTGATGGTTACTTTTTTTTTTCAAGTGTGAAAAACTTCCTCAAAAACAGATATTTACAAAGAAAAATTATCTGAGTGAATAGCAACTTTTTTATCACTCAATATATGGTTGCTCCTGCTCTCAATTACCGTAGGTAGTGGAATAGGCAGCCATGAATGATATGGCTCATGGAGCCACAGTGTCTACATACTCTATGAATAAGTAACTGCAGCTGGTTGGTGCAATGGATATGCCCCCAGTGACTATACACGGGCGGTGGTGGAAGCTGAACATAGATGGGGGGGCTGAAGTTTGACACAATAATGATTTCATTACGCGCACACTCATCTACACTTGCATGCTGCCCAAAGTATCACATTCGTTCGTCGTTTGATGCAATGAACTCTTGCGCTATCTCTACCACATTCAGGGTTTCTGTCAGCTCATTGTGAACATGTAACAAGAAGCATTGGTTCAACCTTTTCTCACACATGCTCGACCTAAGATAAGTAAAAAGTCGTCTAAGTTTATTTCTGAGGTGCTTGATTTTATTGGAACTGTGAGGAACAATGAAAGTAGCAAATGCACCTCAGAAAGGAGATTCTTGTTCACATGCTGTGCCATGGCATCACAAAATGGTTCTAATGCTGGTAACTTTCTTAACTTCAGGTAGTTCCACACGAATCACATCTACTAGCATTTTCAATTGGTTCTCTATCCCATCCCCACAACCGCCCTTGCTTAAAAATTGATTCTTTCATATCTGAAAGTTCCTACAAGCAACTATCTCCATTGGCTTCATTAACAGTGTCGCCAAGGTAGCAATCGCGTTGAAAAAACCTATTATTTACTTCAACTAAAAGATCACAGGCTTCAAAATACTTGTGACAGTAATAGGATCGAGGACCACGCAAATTGGGGAGATCCATCGTCGTCATATCGACGCGGAGCCTTTCTGAACCTGGTCAGCATGGGTTCTCCTATTTGCAGATGGTAAGCGTTTTTCACAACCAATTCATAGAATTTCTTGAATAATTTATGATTGCGGTGTAATTCTTGTAAGCAATTGGACAGGTAATTAAATCGATGAGTGGCATACTGGCTATTAAGGTGTATCACAATTAAGACCACCGTCATATTTGGGGGGGGGGGGCTACAGCCCCCCTTGCCCCCCCTCTTCCGCCGCCCCTGAATATATATATAATGCAGCTGCATCTGTAGATAAGGCCTGTGAACCATAAGGCAAACTACATGCACCTATACTATGCTTCCTCTATTACAGCCAAGCAATTCGTCGTACGCGTATGGCAGCACTGAATTTGTTAGCAATTTCATTTTGCCGTATCCAGTTGCCAACTGAACTGAAGAAAACATCTTTTCCTTGCATGAAAGTCTTAATTGCCTCCATTTGTTGCGGGCGTGGGTCAGCAAATCCTAGCCTTTGAACCACGCGTAAAACTCTCCAGAACATGTGTATCTTGCTCGCACATTCCCACTTTGATATCTAATTGAGGCACACCTTCCACTTGAAATCAGGTAATCAGCAGCTTGCATGTTGTATTAAGGTTACGTCAGCGTCATTACATATATGTACACATCCGTCTCAATGTTTTGGTACGCTCAGAACAAGTGTGTCGTTCTTATTTCCCAGTCCCACTTTCCACGTAGCGGTGATGTAATCCACCCGCAGCTGTTGGGAATCTGGGTCTGGGGACGAGACTAGCTCAAAACCTGTGACGACCTTGGCACATTTACGGTACATGTACGTACACAACATCATACCTAGCCTGTACCACACCGGAAACAAGAACATGCGCTTTATGTTGTGACAATGGACATGCATGCACAATGGTGGCCAGTGGAGCACGCCTCGCTATGCCCTGTGCCTGCCTCTTCACACCTCCCCACTAACAATTAAACCCTGTCTTTTGTGTATTGTTCTGTTGTCCATGCTCTATATATATTCTGGTGTGTTTTCCTGTGTAGCTTCTGTGATCGTTCTAAAGAGATTTCGTGATTCAAGTTAGCTGTGCCAGTACTAAGTCCTATTTTCCGATCCATCGCGTACGAAAACACGACAGGATTAAGTGGCGTAGACAGCAGGATCTAGTATAGGATGGCAGAGACGGCGAAACTCATCGAGTTACTTCAACAGCAGATGGAGGCGCAGCGGAAACAAACGGAGGCCCTCATCGCCAGCGAGACGGCAAAGCTGGAGCAACCGTCGCTTTCAGTTCCAGCAGCTGCGATTCCTAGCTTCGTCCCGTTTGACGCTACTGTCGAACTGTGGACAGATTACTCAGCGCGTTTCCAAACTTTTCTTGGAGCAAACTCAGTGCCCGCTGAGAAGAGAGCGCAGGTCTTCTTGACAAATCAGTCCCGGGAAAATTACAAAATGCTGAGCAACCTCGCTTCCCAACAGTCGCCTGCAAAAGGCATAAATGAACTCAGCCTGGCTATATAGAACCGGTTTAGGCGACTGTTTAATTCCCTCGATCAGTTAACCGGAGCTCAGGCACAACAGGTTTCAAGCCTTGTATGCGACCTACTGCCTTAGAAAGTATATATTGTGATAGTCACATTTATTCTTCTTTCATATAAAATGGCAAAAGAGATTTACATTAACTCATAGTTCATTTTATTTTTATTATTATTAATAAAACATGAAATACATTCATGTAATACACACAACAAGGTCATACAATGGCCCTGGAGTTGGCTCTGATCAGGGTCAAGTTCAATCTACCATAGATCTGGTTTGTTGTGATAGACTTAGGCTGTCCTAGTCAATTGGCTAGTCTACCTGCAAGTCTAGAGAGTCTATGCTGAGCTTCAGGTTTCCAGCTCTACCACCAAAGGGATGCAAACCCAACCTAACTTTCCACATTTTGCATCATATATTTAATGCTGCTTCAAAACCGAAAATGAGATAGCTTGTGGCATAATTTTATTCTACATGTATGTTATGTGCAAATTAATCTTAACAACTGATTCGTAATCCCGTGCACGTGTTTGCTTCAAAGGTACAGTATTTAGTGTATCTGATCAACCACGTTAACGTTCTATAACCTAGTATTGTATAAGCCTTCAAATAGTGGTCATTGTCCACACTGTTCGGACATCAAAAATTTGATTTCCCACAGCATGTATAAAATATGCATTCAACTGGGTGTCTATGGAGAGCTGGGTACCATAACGCATACAAATGAACAATGGGTTAAATCCCTGCATGGCCACTGGTTAGGGTTGTGGTGGTCTAATGGATGGGTTTGCAATGACAAAAATAGATCCTATGTCACTCCCTTCTCACCCCCTCTCTCACTCTCTTTCCCCTCTCTCCCTCTCTCTCCCTTTCTCTCTTTCTCCCTCTCTCCCTCCCTCTCTCCCTCCCTCCCTCCATCTCACCCTCCCTCCCTCTCTCTCTCTTTCCACCCTCTCTCTCGTGTCTCTATCATGACTCAGGTCTATCCCAGCTTGTTACCTTTTGGCACTGGTTTGATGCCAGTGCTATTCCTTGATAGGAATGCCTGTTGTTTTGTAGCCCTTACCACTAAGAAACTAATATATGTGTAGTACTCACCAATCTGAAATTACTCTCACTAACATCATGTGGCTTGTCTGCATAAAATAAAACTGAAGCTAATACAAAATTATCTTGCTTGGCCAGTATATTGGCCAACCATGTATTTGTATAATACATGCATTGCAATAGTGTATCAAGTGTTTTGATAATCGATTCATCCACCAAGACCCCTAGCTAGTTACTAGTAACTTACAAAAAATTGAAGGCACCGGGCCTTTCTGTAAGACCTTTTGCTTTCTGGATCGCCGTTCTTGTCACGCAGCCCCTTCTTTCTTTCATGCGCTTCCACGAAATTTAAATGCCACGCTCTGCACATTCAAAGCAATGTCTTGCGAGTCGTCTGCTTTCATTTACTCTTTTGTTATGTTTATTATAATAGTGGTGCATGATACCTGTGTACGTCACTATAGATATATAACAACAAGGGGTGCATAGTACCTTTTGCATTTAACATATCCATTGCTACCATTAATGATATACTTAAACCAATGCAAGCTAGACAAATAAGTAAAGGTCACAATATGAAATATAATTTATGCCCGATTGAATGAGGATAACGAGTCTTGCTGTCTTAGCTTTCTAAGCGTATGCAGTTTCACTAATGATATATTCGCCGTTGGGATATATATACTAAAATTTATAGAGGCCACATATACTGTCTGCTAAACGTTAATTTCACGACGTCGACATCTCAAATAATGGTATCGCTATCATTACATAAGCAGAAGGGATGTGCCTGTTTACTGTGTGTGTGCGCTAATTAACGGTAATAAATCAAGCTTTACCTAACAACTGAAATCTGTATTCATGAAGAGTTATTACGTTGTATAGGTATTCGCTGGCTCTATCCTAATACGCGCGTTTGCTAAATAGAAGCTGCGGGCCGATCGGAATCGTATTCACGACACTTAAAGATCCACGCGCAGTTGGAGTGTGTACGTGCGTGCGTCTGCGTGCATGTGTGTGTGTGTGCGTGTGCGTGTGTGTGTGTGTGTGTGTGTGTGTGTGGGTGGGTGTGGGTGTGCATGCGCGCGCGCATCTGTGCTATATGTTGTTTATGAGGCCGGAGGATGGTCAAGTTCATTGGCCAAGCTCGCCCATACGAAATGTGGGGCCGCCGACATGCTAAAGGAAGAATAATTCAGGCTGTATAGTTTCTCACCCGTATAGTCTCGCGGTGCTAGAACCCACAGTAAATATGCAGCTAGGCTATAGAACGGCAACCGGGATATAGGTGTGGCTTCGTAGTTATTAGAAAGCCCGATTCCATTCCGGACACACTTCGGTTCCATACCAAAATATCAAATTTTCGATTTTAAAAAGTATTTAAATTTGACAAAACCAATAATTGAACCAATTTGACGCAATCGTTCAAATTCTCGACTTCCCAATCCAAGCTGCTATCGAAATTGAGGCGATTAGTGATTATGTCATAAAACGAAAGATCAAGGAATGGCAATAAAATGGACAAACAAGAGTGCCATTAATAGAGAAATCGAAATGGTGGAAAGGCACACAGACCATTCTTTGATCTTTCGTTTCATGACATAATCACATTTTGCCAGACATTCGCCTCAATTTCGATGGCAGCTTGGATTGGGAAGTCGAGAATTCGAACGATTGCGTAAAATGGGTTCAATTATTGGTTTTGTCAAATTTAAATATTTTGGAAAATCGAACATTTGAAAATTTGGTATGGAACCGAAGTGAGTCCGGAATGGAATCGGCCTTTCTAATAATGTCCTTTGCTTGCATATATACTGCGGGTTCTAGCTCGCAACTGAGACTATACGCGGGTGAGAAACTATATACAGCCTGAATTATTCCTCATCACACACACACATACACACACATACATGCACACAGACGCACGCACACACGCTCCAATTACGCGGTACATGCTTGGATCTTGAATTATGTGTCGTGAATACGATTAACAACAGGACACCGATCGACCCGCGGCATCTATTTAAATTTTGCAAGCGCGCGTATTAGGGCTCTATGAATATTCCGACGGCGAATATATCATTAGTGAAACTGCATACGGCTTAGAAAGCTACGACAGCAAAGATAATGCATACTCGTTACCCTTGGCCTGATTCAATCGGACATATAGTTTATATTTCGTATTATGACTTCTGAACCAGAATACATATATTTGTGTAGCTAGGTTTAATTACATCATTAACGGTATCATGCACCACTTGTATTCTATTATAATAAACAATAGATATATATAACAAAAGAGGGTGCATAGTATAAGCAGACGAGTTGCAAGATATTGCTTTGAATGTGCAGACCGTGGCATTTTTGACAAGAACCGTTACGCAAACGATCCAGAAAGCAAGAAGTCTTACAAAAAAGCCAGGCGCCTTCAATCTTTCGTATGTTAGTAGTAACTAGCCAGGGGGGGTTTGGTGTAGAACAGAATCTAGTGGTACTTAACACAATAAAAGTATACATGACATGCATGACGTCATGTACTAAGAGGTATGTTGCGCTCCCACACACTGCTGTATTCATTTTTAAAATGAGTGGAACAATATATATAAATTAAAATATAGTAATTACATGAAATCATGTAATCCATGCCTGTCAGTGATCCTCGTTTGGGGGTGAGTGTGTATGCATAATTATCCAACTTTCAACCCTTAAAATCAGCAACGTTACTACACAGAACCATATACAAAGCATGTCACACATGACAAATGCACAGCCACATGCGACCCACTGCCTTAGAAAGTGTATTGTGATGTTACATTTATTCTTCTTTCATATAAATGGCTTCGCTCATATAAATGGGCAAAAGTGTCACTGGTCACATTAACTCATACACATGAGTACAATCTTAAACATAGCCTATAGTTAATTCAAAATACATCTGGAGAGGATATGGCAGTGGCATTGGCCCTCACTAGATGGAGGTTGAGTCTGCCATAGATGTCTCTAAGTACAGCCGACTTGGGCCTGCATGTTAGCGTGGCAAGCCGAGAAGCCAGCTGTGAGAAGGTATCAACAGCTTCATTTCCCCATGCACTATAAGTCTCTGCTACCAGGGGAACACACAACCAGCCGAGTTCTTTGCATTTTGCATCATTGGCCCTGTGCTTTCTGCCTTCATTGGTAAGGGCAGATGATCTTGCAGACACTCCCGCTTCCATAAGGGTATGTGTGTTAAGCTGAGAGGTTACAGAGATATCAAAGGCAGCTGTCTTGCCTGTTGTCCAGTTAGTCAACAGAAGGTCAGCAGGACTAGTGTGGCTATGATCGGCTGTGAGGTATTGCCAGCTTCCACTTGGACGCCAAGACGCGCCCTGGGCCTGTTTCAGCCAGAACATCACGAAGGGTGTTGTGTCGTACCACCACACCACCGCCATGCTTACAAGTGGTGGCATGATGTCCCAGAGGGTCAAGGGCATTGCCAGGGCGAAGTGCACACTGGAATCCCTGGGAAGCGTCCATACCAAGCCACCATTTTATGGCAACTTGATGGACCGGTGCATCAAGATGTAGACCCAGCCCCTGTGATGGTAGAACAGACAGCCAGGATGATGCATGTGGTGCAGAAACTGAAAGCAATCGTGCTCGGTTAGCATTGGAGGAGGTTTCCAACATCAGATTGAACATGCAAGTGTCCAATGTGCTGGATAGTTCTTTTTGGGAGACCAGAGACGCTGAGAGATGGGAGTGAATTTGCAGTGCCTTGTCAGGTGGAACAGTAGAATTAAAATCTGCAACTGCAGAACAGAGGTGATGATTTGTTTCTGAACCAAACCCAGCTGAGCAAATAGAGGCTGCAGGTGCAAGTTGGTATAGTGAGCGAAGACCCAACCCTCCCTTACTAAGGTCTAGAATTGCCTGTCTCCAAGCTGTATCTGAAGTGTCCACAGCAGTGCAAGAGTTAAAAAAAAAAACATGAAATACATGCATTAGATACACACAACAAAGTTAAACACATACTCTAGATAGAATGGCCCTGGAGTTGGCTCCGATCAGGGTCAAGTTCAATCTACCATAGATCTGGTTTGTTGTGATGGATTTAGGCTGCCCCAGTCTAGTGGCTAGTCTACCTGCAAGTCTAGACAGACTATGCTGAGCTTCAGGTCCCCAGCTCTACCACCAAAGAGGGACACAAACCCAACCTAACTCTCCACATTTTGCATCATATTTAATGTCACTTCAAAACTGAAAATGAGATAGCTTGTATGTTGTTGTGCAAATTAATCTTAACAACTGATTCGCGGTGCTGTGCGCGTGTTTGCTCCAAAGGTACAGTATTTAGTGTATCTGATGAACCTCATTAACGTTCTATAACCTAGCCTCTTTATGTATATTAAGTTAAGCCTACAAAAAGTGGTCATTGTGCACACTTGAAAAACTTGATTTCCCGCAATGTAATAAAATATATATATATTCTACCGGGTATCTATGGAGAGCTGAGTACCATAACAACAAATACTAATGAACAATGGGTTAAATCCCTGCATGGCCACTGGTCAGGGTTGTGGTTCATACTCAGGACAGCAATGGGGTAAATCCCTGGTCACTGGTCATGTGATATCTGAGTGGGGGTCCACAATGGGTTATATCACTGGCCTCTGGTCATGTGTGATACCTGGGTGTGGTTCATGCTCTAAGCAACAATGTATTAAATCCCTGGCCACTGGACAGGGGTGGTGGGAAACAATGGGTTAAATCCCTGTCAATGAATTAACCAACTTAATGGCTATGGCATGCATGTGAACCTGATTTTGAGCCATGGAAGAATAATGTAAAATGGGGAGTAAATATATGTATAATGGACGGGTTTGCAGTGATTTTATACTGTAGTCATCGAACAATTTTTGTCAGGTTACAAAGTTGACCCCAAAACCCAATATTCGTATTCTAAACCACAAGATGAAATGGATTCTGACATACACTCCCTTCTCACCCCTCTCACTCTCTTTCCCTCTCTCACTCTCACTCTTTCCCTAGCTCTCTCACTCTCTCTCTCTCCCTCCCTCCCTCTCTCTCCCGTGTCTCTCTCTATCATGACTCGTGTCCATCCCAGCTTGTTACCATTTGGTACTAGTTGTATTTATGTATTCTAAATGCATAGGCATCCTTGTTCGCTTACTTTCTACACAATGATTATTGATACATACACAAATCCTACATCCCAATTTCATCTATATTAAACTTCTATATCTTGTTCCACTCATTTTAAAATGTATGCAGTTGAGTGTGGGAGCGCAACATATCGATTAGTACATGACGTCATGTGATGTATATCTTTATGACCAGTTAGCTGAATTCTGCTCTACCTAAGACCTCTAGCTAGTTACAACTAACTTACGAAAGATTGAAGGCGCCGGGCCTTTTTGTAAGACTTCTTGCTTCTGGATTGTTTGCGTAACGGTTCTAAGACTTGTCACGCCGCCCCTTCTTTCTTTCATTCGCTTCCACGAAAATGTCACGCACTGCACATTGAAAGCAATATCTTGCGACTCGTCCTCGTCTGCTTTCATTTATTATATGCACCCCCATTTGTTGCATTCATTATAATAGAATACAAGTGATGCCTATGTACGTCACTATAGATTTATAACAAGGGGTGCATAGTACCTTTTGCATATAACATATCCTTTGCTACCGTTAATGATGTAACTAAACCAAGCCAGACAAATATATGTATTCTGGTTCAGAAGGTCATAACACAAATATAAAGTATACGTCCGATCGAATGAGGGTAACGAGTATGCATTATCTTTGCTGTCTTAGCTTTCTAAGCGTATGAAGATTCACTATAATGATATATTCGCCGTCAGAATAAAATTCATAGAGGCCACATATACTGTCTGCTAACCGTTTCACGACGTCGACATCTCAAATAATAGTATCGCTATCATTACATTTAGCAGAAGGGGTGTGCATGTTTACTGTGTGTCGTGCGCTAACGGTAATAAAATCAAGCTTTACCTAAACACCGGCGAAATCTGTATTCAACATAACTCCGGACTAGTTTAGAAAGTCATAATACTCGACAAATAGTTCCTAACTTTTCTGCTATACATGAGTACTAGTGCGCATAAATCGTGAACACAGAGAACGAGTATGGATTATCTCTACTGTCTTACCTTTCAAAGTGTATGAAGAGTTATTACGTTGTATAGGTATTCGCTGGCTCTATCCTAATACGCTTGCTAAGAAGCAGCGTCTTGTTAATCGTATTCACGACACATAATCCACGCATGAACCTGTGTGTGTGTGTGTGTGTGTGTGTGTGTGTGTGTGTGTGTGTGTGTGTGTGTGTGTGTGTGTGTGTGTGTGTGTGTGTGTGTGTGTGTGTGTGTGTGTGTGTGTGTGTGTGTGCTTAAGTTACTCATGAGGCCGGGGGAAGGTATAGTTAATTGGACAAGCTCGCCCATACGAAATATGGGTGCCGCCGACCTGCTAAGTATAATTCAGGCTCTATATAGTTTCTCACTCGCGTATATAGTCTCGCGGAGCTAGAACCCGCAGTATATATAATAATATGCAGCTAGGCTATAGAACGACAACCGGGATATAGGTGTGGCTTCGTAGTTATTAGAAAGCCCGATTCCATTCCGGACTCACTTCGGTTCCATACCAAAATTTCAAATTTTCGATTTTCCAAAATATTTAAATTTGACAAAACCAATAATTGAACCCATTTTACGCAATCGTTCGAATTCTCGACTTCCCAATCCAAGCCGCCATCGAAATTGAGGCGAATATCTGGCAAAATGTGATTATGTCATGAAACGAAAGATCAAGAAATGGACAAACAAGAGTGCCATTAATAGAGAAATCGAAATGGCGGAAAGGCACACAGGTCTGTGTGCCTTTCCGCCATTTCGATTTCTCTATTAATGGCACTCTTGTTTGTCCATTTTATTGACATTTTTTGATCTTTCGTTTTATGACATAATCACATATTCGCCTCAATTTCGATGGCAGCTTGGATTGGAAAGTTGAGAATTTGAACGATTGCGTAAAATTGGTTCAATTATTGGTTTTGTCAAATTTAAATATTTTTAAAATCGAACATTTGAAATTATGGTATGGAACCGAAGTGGGTCCGGAATGGAATCGGGCTTTCTAATAACTATGAAACCACACCTATATCCCGGTTGTCCTTCTATAGCCTAGCTGCATCATAGATATGATAGTATATCTATGGCCGACGGAGACTATATGCGAGTGAGAAACTATATAGAGCCTGAATTATTCTTCATCACACACACACACACATACACACACATGCACAACACACACACACACACACACACACACATACACATGCACACACTCTCCAATTGCGCGGTACATGCTTGGATCTCGAATTGTGTGTCGTGAATACGATTAACAACTGGACACCGATCGACCCGCGGCATCTATTTAAATTTAGCAAGCGCGCCTCTATGAATATTCCGACGGTGAATATATCAGTAGTGAAACTGCATACGCTTAGAAAGCTATGACAGCAAACATAATGCATACTCGTTACCCTTGGCCTCATTCAATCGGACATACATGTACAGTTTATACTTCGTATTATGTCCTTCTGAACCAGAATACATATATATTTGTGTAGCTTGGTTTAATTACATCATTAACGGTATCATGCACCACTTGTATTCTATTATAAACATAACAAAAGAGGGTGCATAGTATAAGCAGACGAGTCGCAAGATATTGCTACTTTGAATGTGCAGAGCGTGGCTTTTTGACAAGAACCGTTACGCAAACGATCCAGAAAGCAAGAAGTCTTACAAAAAGGCCTGGCGCCTTCAATCTTTCGTACGTTAATAGTAACTAGCCAGGGGTCTGGTATAGAACAGAATCTAGTGGTCACTTAACATAACTCATTATTTATTTATACAATAATAATCAATATTACAATACATACACATGAGTACAATATTAAACATAGCCTATAGTTAATGCTAATTCAAAATATATCTGGAGAGGATGGCAGTGGCATTGGCCCTCACTAGATGGAGGTTGAGTCTGCCATAGATGTCTCTAAGTACGGCTGACTTGGGCCTTCATGTAAGAGTGGCAAGCCAAGAAGCCAGCTGTGAGAAGGCTTCAACAGCTTCATTTCCCCATGCACCATAAGTCTCAGCTACCAGGGGAACGCACAATTGGCCAAGTTCTTTTGCATTTTGCATCATTGGCCCTGTGCTTTCTGCCTTCACTGGCAAGGGCAGCTGATCCTGCAGACACTCCCGCTTCCATAACGGTATGTGTGTTAAGCAGAGAGGTTACAGAGATATCAAAGGCAGCTGTCTTGCCTGTTGTCTAGTTAGTCAACAGAAGATCAGCAGGTATTGCCAGCTTCCACTTGGATGCCAAGATGGGCCCGGTGGCATGTTTCAGCCAGAACATCATGAAGGGTGTTGTGTCGTACAACCACATCACCGCCACGCTTACAAGTGGTGGCATGATGTCCCAGAGGGTCAAGGGCATTGCCAGGGCGAAGTGCACACTGGAATCGATTTTATGGCAACTTGATGGACCGGTGCATCAAGATGTAGACCCAGTCGCTGTGATGATAGAACAGACAGCCAGGATGATGCATGTGATGCGGAAACTGTGTTGACCCAGCCGCTGTGATGATAGAACAGCCAGGATGATGCATGTGATGCGGAAACTGAAAGCAATCATGCTTGGTTAGCATTGGAGGAGGTTTCCAACAGCAGATTGAACATGCAAGTGTCCAGTGTGCTGGATAGTTCTTTTTGGGAGACCAGAGACGCTGAGAGAAGCAAGTGAATTTGCAGTGCCTTGTCAGGTGGTGTCTCTGAACCAAACCCAGCTGAGCAAATAGAGGCTATATATGCTGCAGGTGCAAGTTGGTATAGTGAGAGAAGACCCAACCCTCCATTACTAAGGTCTAGAATTGCCTGTCTCCAAGCTGTATCTGAAATGTCCACAGCAGTGCAGGATTAAAAAAAAAAAAAACATGAAATACATGCATTAGATACACACAACAAAGTTAAACACATACTCTAGATAGAATGGCCCTGGAGTTGGCCCTGATCAGGGTCAAGTTCAATGTGCCATAGATCTGGTTTGTTGTGATGGACTTAGGCTGCCCCAGTCTAGTGGCTAGTCTACCTGCAAGTCTAGACAGACTATGCTTAGTTTCAGGTCCCCAGCTCTACCACCAAAGGGATACAAACCCAACCTAACTCTCCACGTTTTGCATCATATTTAATGTCACTTCAAAACCGAAAATGAGATAGCTTGTATGTTGTTGTGCAAATTAATCTTAACAGCTGATTCGCGGTTCTGTGCGCGTGTTTGCTTCAAAGGTACAGTATTTACTGTATCTGATCAACCGTGTTAACGTTCTATAACCTAGATTCTTTATGTATGAGTTAAGCCTTCATAAAGTGGTCATTGTGCGGACATGAAAAACTTGATTTCCCGCAATGTAATAAAAAATATATTCTACCGAATGTCTATATGGAGAGCTGGGTACCATAAAAACGCATATTAATGAACAATGGGTTAAATCCCTGCATGGCCACTGGTCAGGATTGTGGTTCATACTCAGGACAGCAATGGGGTAAATCCCTGGTCACTGGTCATGTGATATCTGGGTGGGGGTCCACAATGGTTATATCACTGGTCTCTGGTCATGTGTGATACCTGGGTGTGGTTCATACTCTAAGCAATAATGTATTAAATCCCTGGCCACTGGTCAGGGGTGGTGGAAAACAATGGGTTAAATCCCTGTCAATGAAATTAACCAACTTAAAATGGCTATGGCATGGAAGAATTATTTAAAATCAGCAAAGGTACCAATGGGGAGTAAATATATGTATAATGGATGGGTTTGCAGTGATTGTATACTGTAGTCATCGAACAATGTTTGTCAGGTTACAAAGTTGACCCCAAAACCCAAATTTTAAATAATATTCGTATTCAAAACCACAAGATGAAATGGATTCTATGTCACTCCCTTCTCACCCCTCTACTCTCTTTCCCTCTCTCACTCTCACTCTTTCCCTCTCTCACTCTCTCCCTCTCTCTCTCACTCACTCTCTCTCTCACTCCCTCCCTCCCTCCCTCCCTCCTCCCTCCCTCCCTCCCTCCCTCCCTCCCTCCTCCCTCCCTCCCTCCCTCCCTCCCTCCCTCCCTCCTCCCTCCCTCCCTCCCTCCCTCCCTCCCTCCCTCTCCCTCCCTCTCTCTCGTGTCTCTTTCTATCATGACTCGTGTCCATTCCAGCTTGTTACCTTTTGGTACTGGTTGTATTTATGTATTCTAAATGCATAGGCATCCTTGTTCTCTTACTTTCTACACAACGGACATACACAAATCCTACATCCCAATTTCATCTATATTAAACTTCTATATCTTGTTCCACTCATTTTAAAACGTATGCAGTTGAGTGTGGGAGCGCAACATATCGATTAGTACATGACGTCATGTGATGTATATCTTTATGACCAGTTAGCTGAATTCTGTCCTACGACAGACCTTTAGCTAGTTACTAGTAACTTACGAAAGATTGAAGGCGCCGGGCCTTTTTGTAAGACTTCTTGCTTTCTGGATTGTTTGCGTAACGGTTCTAAGACTTGTCACGCCGCCCCTTCTTTCTTTCATTTGCCGCTTCCACGAAAATGTCACGCTCTGCACATTCAAAGCAATATCTTGCGACTCGATCGTCTGCTTTCATGTATTATATGCACCCCCTTTTTTATATTAGAATACAAGTGATACCTATGTACGTCACTATAGATATATAACAAGGGGTGCATAGTACCTTTTGCTTATAACATATCCTTTGTTACCGTTAATGGTGTAACTAAACCAAGCTAGACAGATATACGTGTTCTGGTTCAGAAGGTCGATCATAACGTGAAATATAAACTATATGTGCATGTCCGACTGATCGAATGAGGGTAACGAGTATGCATTAACTTTGCTGTCTTAGCTTTCTAAGCATATGAAGTTTCACTAATGATACATTCGCCTTCGGAATAATATTCATAGAGGCCACATGTACTGTATGTTAACCGTTTCACGACGTCTACATCTCAAATAATAGTATATCATACATTAGCAGAAGCTTGATTTTATTGTGTGTTTACTGTGTGTCGTGCACTGACGGTAATAAAATCAAGCTTTACCGAAACACCGAAATCTGTTTTCAACATAACTCCGGATTCAGTTTAGAAAGTCATAATACTCGGCAAAAAGTTCCTAACTTTTTTGCTATACATGAGTGCGCTAACATTAGGCATAAATCGTGAACACAGAGAACGAGTATGGATTATCTCTACTGTCTTACCTTTGTAAGTGTATGAAGAGTTATTACGTTGCATAGGTATTCGCTGGCTCTATACTGAAATAGAAGCATCGGGTCGATCGGTGTCTTCTTAATCGTTTCACGACACATATCAATATCCACGCATGTACCTGTGTGTGTGAGTGAATGAGTGAGTGAGTGAGTGAGTGAGTGAGTGAGTGAGTGAGTGAGTGAGTGAGTGAGTGAGTGAGTGAGTGAGTGAGTGAGTGAGTGAGTGAGTGAGTGAGTGTGTGTGTGTGTGTGTGCAGTGTGTGTGTGTGTGTGTGTATGTGTGTGTGTGTGTGTGTGTGTGTGTGTGTGTGTGTGTGTGTGTGTGTGTGTGTGTGTGTGTGTGTGTGTGTGTGTGCGCGCGCGCGCGCGCGCTCGCACGCACGTCTGTGTTATAAGTTATTTATGAGGCCGGGGGAAGGTAAAGTTCATTAGCCAAGCTCGCCCATACGAAATGTGGGCGCCACCGACATGCTTGATGAAGAATAATTCAAGCTGTATAGTTTCTCACTCGCGTATAGTCTCGCGGAGCTAGAGCAGCAGTAAACAGCGGCGGCGGAAGGTATATTAGATTGGGGGAGCTCTAAAAGCGAGGATAATTAAATTCATGAATTCAAAGAGAGCATTTGTTCACAGTATTCCTTTTGTCCGCCGGGGGCGGGAGGGGTAAGAACTCCAACCCAGAAAGCCGGTGCATATTGCATTACAATCTATCTGTACTGTTAGCATTTGGCATATAGCTAACAATCAATCGGGACAGCCATCGCTTCACATAGTCAGACACGCTCACGGGGGGGGGAAGGTGGGGGGGGGGGTGCCCTCCCGCGCGAATTGTGGAAGCTTTCGATGCGCTAATTATATTTATGCACGAAAAAACTCATACGATTCAAGAAAACTAGCGCTATGAATATTATTAGTTGAGAAGGGTCCCCCCTTTTCCCCATCGAACGGTCGCCTACGGAGACTTTTCTGGATGTCATAATGCGCGGGCACAGGCGAACGGTAACGGTATACGCGAGCGATCTCGCGGGCAAGGAATAACAATTGTACTACCGGTTATTTTTTGGTTAGGAGGGGCTGAGCCCCCCCTATGTCATTATGGGGGGGGGCTCGAGACCCTCCAGCCCCCCCCCACTTCCGCCGCCACTGGTAAACATGCAACAACGGCAACCGGGATATAGGTGTGGCTTCGTAGTTATTAGAAAGCCCGATTCCATTCCGGACACACTTCGGTTCCGTACCATAATTTCAAATGTTCGATTTTTAAAATATTTAAATTGGACAAAACCAATAATTGAACCAATTTTACGCAATCGTTCAAATTCTTGACTTTCCAATCCAAGCTGCCATCGAAATTGAGGCGAATATCTGGCAAAATGTGATTATGTCATAAAACGAAAGATCAAAAAATGTCAATAAAATGGACAAATAAGAGTGCCATTAATAGAGAAATTGAAATGGCGGAAAGGCACACAGACCCACACAGACGGTCCGTGTAAGAAACCGCCACTCAATATTTCAATTGTTCAATTTATTGGAATTTGCAATTTTGACGCACTAATTGCCGATTTTTGATGATATTTGTAATTTTCACTACGTGAATAATTGATCTAGCGAGGTTTTTTCAAATTTTCAAAATTTCAATTAAAAATTGAAAAATTGAAATTTTGAAAATGCTTCGTGCGGGCATTGTTTAATTCTCCAATTTATTCCCTCTCACGATCACAGACCCTGTGGAATGGAACCGACGCGTTGACACCGGACACTCCCCTCTGAGAACGAGGGCATATTACAAGCTTAAGTGCCATGATTATGCGTGCGTAGTAGTATTGCAGCTGCCGCCACACCGTTCCATGTGCTTAGCCACACTTCGGCCCACACGACATTAGCTGACAGCTCTTTGTGCTTGGCAAGGTAATAGTAGCCACAGATATTATCACTAATTAATACTCGATCGCACAGCTGAGCTTGCTAGATTATCGTGCGCTTTACAGTTACAGACGGACACAAGGAGCTCAGTTATGTTGAGCTATTTTGTTAAACATTTCCCGCTACTTTTGCTTGCTGTAACGTTTAATAGTACTAGTACGCAACCACTGCAAATTGAGATCGAAGCTAGTAGCTTGAATTAATAAATGTGAACACAACCCAGTTGGGGTAAGGCCCCCTAGCGGAGGTCTCAACTGATCATGACCGCACCCCTGTTTGCCCCCCCCCCCCCCCCCCCCCCGGGGGGGAGGGGAGGATGTTATGTCGGTCCCCTATCTGCACATTTCTTGCCTCGGATTGTCCAATTTCTAAACTGGTGCCATCACAAGTCCTGTTTATCCATATTTTCCTTTTCCCATTGCCTGTATTGCCTGTATGTGTGCATTCAATGCAAGTATGTGTAACTCAGGTTCTGTCTGTCCCCCCTGAATTCTATGTGGCAAGGCAAGGCCGTAGACAAGGGGGGGCTTGGGGGGGCCCCCCCAAAATTTCCCTAGAGAGAAAATATTAAAATGTTAACCGTATCTCGTATAATTAGAATTAACTACTTACAGCTGTAATCATTGATAGCGGTCGATCGTGAGTAGAGTATAGTCAACAGCATGGACTCTATCTCTGCAGAAAGCATCATCCGAACAATAGAAGACATTTTGCTGAGATTATCCCTTTCACTTCAGTGGACAGTGCTACGATGGGGCTAGTTCAATGGCAGGCTGTATAACAGGTGTATCAACTACTATACTTCGAAAAGAGCATAGAGCTTTGTATACTCATTGTTATGGCCATACTCTGAACTTAGCTGCAAATGTAATCCCGGCCTTCGTGATACATTAGACACTATCGAAGAAATGACAAAGCTGATCAAAAAATCTCCGCGGCGGCAAGTGATATTTGACAATGTCAACTAACTTAAATATATAGCAATAGCATTCATTGCTATACCGTATAGAGCTGGGTCAATTTCTGCATTTAATGTTAAGTTTTTGCTAACAACAAATAAGGAAAAGGTTAAAGCGGCTGGGGCTTCGCCCCAGACCCCATTGGGGGAGCTTACAGCGCTCCCCCAAACCCCCTATCTGGGGGCAGGAGGGGGCACGCCCACTACTGCACCCACCCCCAGTCATTATAGCCCCTCCCCAAACTTTGAAAGTTGTCTACGGCCATGCAAGGTAGCCAGTCACACCAGCCCACTGTTTGATGTGAGCCAGACCAGCCACCATGTGCTGGAAGTGAGGTAGATGTGGGTTTTAAAAAATCTGCTACAACTTAATTACCACAAAAAAGTGGTTGTCATGGTGACCACACCCCCATTCCCACCATGCATGCAAGTCAATGGCACCAGTGCATACATGACCCTATCCCAATGACCACAAAGTTCACCAATGGTGCAAGCAAGCTTCTCTGCCACATGTCTCTGGGTATGTCTTGTAACACTCTCAGAGACTGCATGGAAATAATAATTTGTGTGTCGATGATGTGCATTAGTGAGCTGAGAATGTGTGCAAAATGTAAATGGATAAGAATTGATCATAAGAGATAAGCACACATACTAACACACATACACACACTCACAAAGTAATGCCCCCACTAAAAACTTTGTGCAAGACCCACTTGTTGCATCCCTCCATCTTGATCATGAAATTTTAAAGCAGATCTAGACAATCTGGTGACTGTTCCTTGTTGCCACAGGGTAGGTGTGTACATACGGCCTCTTCTTTGTCACCAGGCATATATGGTGTAAAGTACGATGGATTGTCCAATTAGCAAAACAGACAACAGGAGACGGGGCAATTCTCTTGTGCACATGTGAAAATGGGGAACCCAACACTAAGGCTGGTTCCCCAATGCTGAACAAACTTGTGGGAATGACCCCATAGTGATGGCATTGGGTTCCCCATCATAAACTCTATTCAGCACCACACCACCCAAGGAGTAAGAATTGTTTGCAGAGACATGTCCAAAGGATATTACACACTACATTTCTGAAGAGCAATATTACCATCACATAGAGGATTTTTAGCCTTGCACTCTGAGCCTTGGGCTCTGAGCTGAACTGCAAAATTGCTTTGCACTCATGTGCAAAGTTGGACTGCATTGCACGTAGGGCTCTATGTCAATAGCTCATGTGAACGACCTACCAGGCCACCATCACGCACATGCAAAACACACACATACAAACACACACACCACCATGCACCACATACATGCACTGACCCTTCAGAACCCACTTCCAGCTTGAACGTAACATCTGACAGTCAGAAAACAGGATATCCTAATAGCTTGTGTATATGATGATGGTGAACATGTGTAGTAGAAATGTGTGAAGACAAAGGTTACAGTCAGCCATATCTCCTGTAAACATAACCAGTAAGAACACACCCTCACTTTCCCTTCACCCCACACCCTCACCTTTCCCTCCACCTCAAACTCTCACCTTTTCCTTTTTGCCTCAGTACTCTTGGAATCATTCCACTATCCAATCAGATGAAAGCATTCCACTATAGCATACAGCAATCTACAATGGCATTCCCACCTGCCACACACACACACTTTGAATATATGCAGAGTTGATATTCATATACCGTTACAGTGCTACACTTCATCCACGTCAACTTCTTCTAGTATCAGCAGTGTGAAGGAAACAATCTGAAGGCGGTGTAACTGTTAGAAGTGGTGATATAGCAGCATATTTAATACGTATTGCGTGGGCGAACAACTTCATAGGCGTATCCCGATTATTCTATACATGAACTATAGGCTGCCCTATAGTTTAAAGGTTTGGCTGAAACCAGGCTGTGCTTGCCACATTGGGAGATGTCCATGTCGATGGCTGCATGTAATATATGGTCCGAATAATGAAAATGAAACAGCTGGTTGGTCATGGTTCAAAGCCTTTCTGGTTCAACAAACTCGTACACCTTTTTTTTCCCCCCTTCAGAAATGGTTGGCGTGTCCGGCATGCAGAGGGACTATTAAATGCCGTACATGTAGGGGCCAACCTTTTCATTTGAGCCATTTCAGCAATTGTAGTGACAAGTTTTTCTAATAACATCGACGGACCTCCTTTAGCAAATTAAAGGTACTGTGCATGCCTGCACGCACATGTATGTGTCGTTGGAGAAATCCTTATATGCATGGTGGCTTGAGGGTATGTAATGTATTACAGTGTGCCAGCGTTCGATGTAGGCGGCGGATACAATTAGTGTGTAAACAAATAAGTACTGCACAGATGCCAAAAAAAAAAGTAAATAAGAGTAATATAAAGTTTTGAAATTGCTAAATTAACATCTATGTGGAAGATGAACAATTAGCAGCCCACTTGTCTGGACGCCATGATCTAGCAGCCAACTGTTTGTCTGAACTGGCGCCGAACTTGGATACAGAGTCCTATAACACTATATCAATGGGTCCATTGGGAATGAGGCCATGCAGTCAATTAAGCTTTTGAACCAATTGTGCATGGTCATAAACTGTATTGAGTCATGGCGTGACGAATTACATGTACATACGCAAAGTGTGTTCTCTGATATTGCAGATGCATTACTGATACTTGTTCGAGTTACAAGGCAAGCTATTGCCCATGATCAATGGCAGCATTTTCTTTGTAGGTGGAGGCACACACTAATAACTGCTATGCACATTTACACACAGTGTCACAGTTTGTTTGCATAAACAGAAGGAATGAGTGGCTGTGTGTATGTGTGTACGATTTGCATTTGCAAATGTATTATGAAGGGGTGGTATTGTGTGTGTGTGTGTGTGTGTGTGTGTGTGTGTATGCAAGTGTGTTCTTGAGTATTTGATATGGCTCACCTTTGGACTGTGGCCACACCCTCTTATCTATGCTGTTCATATTATTCTACCAGCGTGCTTGAAAAAAATGAATCCCTCCATTTGCGAATAGTTCATCCCACTCTGGCCCCTTCTCCTCACAAATGAGAACATCAGGAGAAGATGACTGCAGTGCTCCATGATGACCACACCCCAGGCCTCAACTTACTATGGTGTGAAGAAATTGTCAAATAATCTGGTTATGATAAGCAGTTTGGCACATACATGCCAACGCTCTGCAAGGCAATTAATTTCTTTCAAACTCAAGCACAAGGAATGCTTCAGTTCATCCAGGATGGGTGGGTTGTTATAATTTGACACTGTGGGTGCCAGGCAGTCACATAAGTAGAAAAAAAGGGGTGCTGTATTGACGTATTTGGTTTTGCCTGATGGTCCATCTTTACCACGTGCACATGAATGCTAAACCCCTCCCCCCCCCCCCCCTTTGTTAGTTTTAGGTTTGTTTCCAAGTGATCAGTGATGTGTAATATTTAGAGCTGTGATATGCATTGCCTAACTAATGTGGTATGATGCAAAACGTTTGTAGGTAGTACATGTAGTGGCATGCAGCCTCCAATTGTTGCACAAGAGGGGTGAATGATGCCTGCTCAACATTACAGATTTGACCTGCGCACAGTGCCATTCAGGAGCACTCTGGAAGAATTTCCGGAAGAATTTCTGTTGGTGGATCTGACTGAGAAAGAGGATATGTGTTAGTTAGGCAATGCATATCACAGCACAAAATATTTCATGTGAAAGTAAACCTAAAACTAACTTGGGGGGGGGGGGGGGGGGGGGGGGGATAGCACCCATCTGGTAGAGGTGGACTATCAGGCAAAACCGAATACAGCACCCCTTTTTTCTACTTACATGACTACCTGGCACCCACAGTGTCAGATTATAACAACTCATCCATCCTGGATGAGCTGAAACATTCCAGGTGCTTCAGTTTCAAAGTGCTTGAATAAAAAATTGCTTGTTGGCACAGGGTAGCTGTGCACATGTTGCAATGGGGAACCAAATGCCATCACTATGGGGTCATTCCCACAAGTTTTTTCAGCATTGGGGAACCAGCCTTGGTGTTTGGGTTCCCCATTCTACATGTGCACAAGAGAATTGCCCCGTCTCCTGTTGTCCGTTTTGCTAACTGGGCAATCCATCGTACTTTACACCATATATGCCTGGTGACAAAGAAGAGGCTGTATGTACACACCTACCCTGTGGCAACAAGGAACAGTCACCAGATTGTCTAGATCTGCTTTAAAACTTCATGATCAAGATGGAGGGATGCAACAAGTGGGTCTTGCACAAAGTTTTTAGTGGGGGCATTACTTTGTGAGTGTGTATGTGTGTTAGTATGTGTGCTTATCTCTTATGATCAATTCTTATCCATTTACATTTTGCACACATTCTCAGCTCACTAATGCACATCATCGACACACAAATTCTTATTTCCATGCAGTCTCTGAGAGTGTTACAAGTCGTGTGCAGACATACCCAGAGACATGTGGCAGAGAAGCTTGCTTGCACCATTGGTGAACTTTGTGGTCATTGGGATAGGGTCATGTATGCACTGGTGCCATTGACTTGCATGCATGGTGGGAATGGGGGTGTGGTCACCATGACAACCACTTTTAATTTAGTTGTAGCAGATTTTTTAAAACCCACATCTACCTCACTTCCAGCACATGGTGGCTGGTCTGGCTCACATGAAACAGTGGGCTGGTATGACTGGCTACCTTGCCACATAGAATTCAGGGGGACAGACAGAACTTAACTTTGACCTGATTTTAAAAATTGGGTACACATACTTGCATTGAATGCACACATTTATGACATACAGGCAATACAGGCAATGGGAAAAGGAAAATATGGATAAACAGGACTTGTGATGGCACCAGTTTAGAAACTGGACAATCCGAGGCAAGAAATGTGCAGATAGGGGACCGACATAACATCCTCCCCTCCCCCCCCGGGGGGGGGGGGGGGGGAGGTGGGGCAAACAGGGGTGCGGTCATGATCAGTTGAGACCTCCGCTAGGGGGCCTTACCCCAACTGGGTTGTGTTCACATTTATTAATTCAAGCTACTAGCTTCGATCTCAATTTGCAGTGGTTGCGTACTAGTACTATTACACTTAAAGCAAGCAAAAGTAGCGGGAAATGTTTAACAAAATAGCTCAACATAACTGAGCTCCTTGTGTCCGTCTGTAACTGTAAAGCGCACGATAATCTAGCAAGCTCAGCTGTGCGATCGAGTATTAATTAGTGATAATATCTGTGGCTACTATTACCTTGCCAAGCACAAAGAGCTGTCAGCTAATGTCGTGTGGGCCGAAGTGTGGCTAAGCACATGGAACGGTGTGGCGGCAGCTGCAATACTACTACGCACGCATAATCATGGCACTTAAGCTTGTAATATGCCCTCGTTCTCAGAGGGGAGTGTCCGGTGTCAACGCGTCGGTTCCATTCCGCAGGGTCTGTGATCGTGAGAGGGAATAAATTGGAGAATTAAACAATGCCCGCACGAAGCATTTTTCAAAATTTCAATTTTTCAATTTTTAATTGAAATTTTGAAAATTTGAAAAAACCTCGCTAGATCAATTATTCACGTTAGGTAGTGAAAATTACAAATATCATCAAAAATCGGCAATTAGTGCGTCAAAATTGCAAATTCCAATAAATTGAACAATTGAAATATTGAGTGGCGGTTTCTTACACGGACCCCAGACCGGTCCGTGTAAGAAACCGCCACTCAATATTTCTATTGTTCAATTTATTGGAATTTGCAATTTTGACGCACTAATTGCCGATTTTTGATGATATTTGTAATTTTCACTACGTGAATAATTGATCTAGCAAGGTTTTTTCAAATTTTCAAAATTTCAATTAAAAATTGAAAAATTGAAATTTTGTAAAATGCTTCGTGCGGGCATTGTTTAATTCTCCAATTTATTCCCTCTCACGATCACAGACCCTGTGGAATGGAACCGACGCGTTGACACCGGACACTCCCCTCTGGGAACGAGGGCATATTACAAGCTTAAGTGCCATGATTATGCGTGCGTAGTAGTATAGCAGCTGCCGCCACACCGTTCCATGTGCTTAGCCACACTTTGGCCCACAAGACACTAGCCGACAGCTCTTTGTGCTTGGCAAGGTAATAGTAGCCACAGATATTATCACTAATTAATACTCGATCGCACAGCTGAGCTTGCTAGAATATCGTGCGCTTTACAGCAGAGATAATACATATTATCTCTGTTTACAGTTACAGACGGACTCAAGGAGCTCAGTTATGATGAGCTATTTTGTTAAACATTTCCCGCTACTTTTGCTTGCTGTAACGTTTAAAAGTACTAGTACGCAGCCAATGCAAATTGCGATCGAAGCTAGTAGCTTGAATTAATAAATGTGAACACAACCCAGTTGGGGTAAGGCCCCCTAGCTGGAGGTCTCAACTGATCATGACCGCACCCCTGTTTGCCCCCCCCCCCCCCCCCCCCCGGGGGGGGGGGGGGGGGGGGGGGGAGGGTGTTATGTCGGTCCCCTATGTGCACATTTCTTGCCCTCGGATTGTCCTGTTTCTAAACTGGTGCCATCACAAGTCCTGTTTATCCATATTTTCCTTTTCCCATTGCCTGTATTGCCTGTATGTCATAAATTTGTGCATTCCAATGCGAGTATGTGTACCCAATTTTAAAACTCAGGTCAAAGTTAAGTTCTGTCTGTCCCCCTGAATTCTATGTGGCAAGGTAGCCAGCCACACCAGCCCACTGTTTCATGTGAGCCAGACCAGCCACCATGTGCTGGAAGTGAGGTAGATGTGGGTTTTAAAAAATCCGCTACAACCACAAAAAGTGGTTGTCATGGTGACCACACCCCCACTCCCACCATGCATGCAAGCCAATGGCACCAGTGCGTACATGACCCTATCCCAATGACCACAAAGTTCACCAATGGTGCAAGCAAGCTTCTCAGCCACATGTCTCTGGGTATGTCTGCACACAACTTGTAACACTCTCAGAGACTGCATGGAAATAAGAATTTGTGTGTCGATGATGTGCATTAGTGAGCTGAGAATGTGTGCAAAATGTAAATGGATAAGAATTGATCATAAGAGATAAGCACACATACTACCACACATACACACACTCACAAAGTAATGCCCCCACTAAAAACTTTGTGCAAGACCCACTTGTTGCATCCCTCCATCTTGATCATGAAGTTTTAAAGCAGATCTAGACAATCTGGTGACTGTTCCTTGTTGCCACAGGGTAGGTGTGTACATACATCCTCTTCTTTGTTACCAGGCATATATGGTGTAAAGTACGATGGATTGTCCAATTAGCAAAACAGACAACAGGAGACGGGGCAATTCTCTTGTGCACATGTGAGAATGGGGAACCCAACACTAAGGCTGATTCCCCAATGCTGAACAAACTTGTGGGAATGACCCCATAGTGATGGCATTTGGTTCCCCATTGCAATATGTGCACAGCTACACTGTGCCAACAAGGAATTTTTTATTCAAGCACTTTGAAACTGAAGCACCTGGAATGTTTCAGCTCATCCAGGATGGACGAGTTGTTATAATTTGACACTGTGGGTGCCAGGTAGTCACGTAAGCAGAAAAAAAGGGGTGCTGTATTGACGTATTCGGTTTTGCCTGATGGTCCGCCTTTACCAGATGGGTGCTACCCTCCTCCCCCCCCCCATGTTAGTTTTAGGTTTAATTTCACATGAAATACTTTGTGCTGTGATATGCATTGCCTAACTAACACATATCCTCTTTCTCAGTCAGATCCACCAACAGAAATTCTTCCGGAAATTCTTCCAGAGTGCTCCTGAATGGCACTGTGCGCAGATAAAATCTGTGAGGTTGAGCAGGCATCATTCACCCCTGTTGTGCTACAACTGGAGGCTGCATGCCCCTACATGTACTACCTACAAACGTTTTGCATCATATCACATTAGTTAGGCAATGCATATCACAGCTCTAAATATTACATATCACTGATCACTGGAAACAAACCTAAAACTAACAAAGGGGGGGGGGGGGGGGGGGGGGGGAGGGGGTTTAGCATATATGTGCACGTGGTAAAGGTGGACCATCAGGCAAAACCAAATACGTCAATACAGCACCCCTTTTTTTCTACTTATGTGACTGCCTGGCACCCACAGTGTCAAATTATAACAACCCACCCATCCTGGATGAACTGAAGCATTCTTTGTGTATGAGTTTGAAAGAAATTAAACTCCTTGCAGAGCGTTGGCATGTATGTGCCAAACTGCTTATCATAACCGGATTATTTGACGATTTCTTCACACCATAGTAAGTTGAGGCCTGGGTGGGTGTGGTCATCATGGAACACTGCAGTCATCTTCTCCTGATGTTCTCATTCGTGAGAAGGGGCCAGAGTGGGATGAACTATTCGCAAATGGAGGGATTCATTTTTTTCAAGCACGCTGGCAGAATAATATGAACAGCATAGATAAGAGGGTGTGGCTACAGTCCAAAGGTGAGCCATATCAAATACTCAAGAACAGATTTGCATACACACACATACACACACACATACACACACACACACACACACACACACACACACAATACCACCCCTTCATAATACATTTGCAAATGCAAATCTGTACACACATACACACAGCCACTCATTCCTTCTGTTTATGCAAACAAACTGTGACACTGTGTGTAAATGTGCATAGCAACTATTAGTGTGTGCCTCCACCTACAAACAAAACTGCTGCCATTGATCATGGGCAATAGTTGGCGTTGTAACTAATTAACAAGGCAGCAGTAATGCATCTGCAATATCAGAGAACACACTTTGTGTATGTAATTCGTCACGCCATGACTCAATACAGTTAATGACCATGCACAATTGGTTCACAACGCTTAATTGACTACATGGCCTCCTTCCCAATGGACCCATTGATATAGTGTTAGGACTCTGTATCCAAGTTCGGCGCCACTTCAGACAAAGTTGGCTGCTAGATCATGGCGTCCAGACAAGTGGGTTGCTAATTGTTCATCTTCCTCATAGATGTTAATTTCAAAACTTTATATCAGTCTTATTTACTTTTTTTCTTTTTGGCATCTGTGCAGTACTTATTTATTTACACACTAATTGTATCCGCCGCCTATTTTCTACACATCGAACGCTGGCATACTGTAATACATTACATACCCTCAAGCCACCATGCATATAAGAATTTCTCCAACGACACAACATGTGCGTGCAGGCATGCACAGTACCTTTAATTTGCTAAACGAGGTCCGTCGATGTTATTAGAAAAACTTGTCACTACAATTGCTGAAATGGCTCAAATGAAAAGGTTGGCCCCTACATGTACGGCATTTCATAGTCCCTCTGCATGCCGGACACGCCAACCATTTCTGAAGGGGAAAAAAAAATGTGTACGAGTTTTTTGAACCACAATGGCTTTGAACCATGACCAACCAGCTGTTTGATTTTCATTATTCGGACCATATATTACATGCAGCCATCGACATCGACGTCTCCCAATGGGCAAGCACAGCCTGGTTTCAGCCAAACCTTTAAACTATAGGGCAGCCTATATAGTACATGTATAGAATAATCGGGATACGCCTATGAAGTTGTTCGCCCACGCAATACGTATTAAATATATCACACTTCTGCCACTGCTGGTACTAGAAGACGGTGACGTGGATGAAGTGTAGCACTGTAACAGTATATGAATATCAACTAGCTCTGCATATATTCAAAGTGGGTGGGTGTGGCAGGGTGGGGATGCCATTGTAGATTGCTGTATGCTATAATGTAACGCTTTCATCTGATTGGACAGTGGAATGATTCCAAGAGTACTGAGGCAAAAACGAAAAGGTGAGAGTTTGAGGTGGAGGGAAAGGTGAGGGTGTGGGGTGAAGGGAAAGTAGGGTTGTGGGGTGAAGGGAAAGTAAGGATGTGTTCTTACTGGTGATCTTTACATGGTAATCTTTACAGGAGGTATGGCTGACTGTAACCTCCCTCTTCACACATTTCTACTACACATGTTCACCATCATCACATACACAAGCTATTAGGATATCCTATTTTCTGACTGTCAGATGTTACATTCAAGCTGGAAGTGGGTTCTGAAGGGTCAGTGCATGTATGTGGTGCATGGTGGTGTGTGTGTATGTGTGTGTTTTGCATGTGCGTGATGGTGGCCTGGTAGGTCGTTCACATGAGCTATGGACATAGAGCTAACCCTACGTGTAATGCAGTCCAACTTTGCACATGAGTGCAAAGCAATTTTGCAGTTCAGCTCAGAGCCTAAGGCTCAGAGTGCAAGGCTAAAAATCCTCTATGTGATGGTAATATTGCTCTTCAGAAATGTAGTGTGTAATATCCTTTGGACATGTCTGCAAACAATTCTTACTCCTTGGGTGGTGTGGTGCTGAATAAAGTTTATGATGGGGAACCCAATGCCATCACTATGGGGTCATTCCCATAAGTTTGTTCAGCATTGGGGAACCAGCCTTAGTGTTGGGTTCCCCATTCTCACATGTGCACAAGAGAATTGCCCCGTCTCCTGTTGTCTGTTTTGCTAATTGGACAATCCATCGTACTTTACACCATATATGCCTGGTAACAAAGAAGAGGCTGTATGTACACACCTACCCTGTGGCAACAAGGAACAGTCACCAGATTGTCTAGATCTGCTTTAAAACTTCATGATCAAGATGGAGGGATGCAACAAGTGGGTCTTGCACAAAGTTTTTAGTGGGGGCATTACTTTGTGAGTGTGTGTATGTGTGGTAGTATGTGTGCTTATCTCTTATGATCAATTCTTATCCATTTACATTTTGCACACATTCTCAGCTCACTAATGCACATCATCGACACACAAATTCTTATTTCCATGCAGTCTCTGAGAGTGTTACAAGTTGTGTGCAGACATACCCAGAGACATGTGGCTGAGAAGCTTGCTTGCACCATTGGTGAACTTTGTGGTCATTGGGATAGGGTCATGTACGCACTGGTGCCATTGGCTTGCATGCATGGTGGGAGTGGGGGTGTGGTCACCATGACAACCACTTTTTGTGGTTGTAGCGGATTTTTTAAAACCCACATCTACCTCACTTCCAGCACATGGTGGCTGGTCTGGCTCACATGAAACAGTGGGCTGGTGTGGCTGGCTACCTTGCCACATAGAATTCAGGGGGACAGACAGAACTTAACTTTGACCTGAGTTTTAAAATTGGGTACACATACTCGCATTGGAATGCACAAATTTATGACATACAGGCAATACAGGCAATGGGAAAAGGAAAATATGGATAAACAGGACTTGTGATGGCACCAGTTTAGAAACAGGACAATCCGAGGGCAAGAAATGTGCACATAGGGGACCGACATAACACCCTCCCCCCCCCCCCCCCCCCCCCCCCGGGGGGGGGGGGGGGGGGGGCAAACAGGGGTGCGGTCATGATCAGTTGAGACCTCCAGCTAGGGGGCCTTACCCCAACTGGGTTGTGTTCACATTTATTAATTCAAGCTACTAGCTTCGATCGCAATTTGCATTGGCTGCGTACTAGTACTTTTAAACGTTACAGCAAGCAAAAGTAGCGGGAAATGTTTAACAAAATAGCTCATCATAACTGAGCTCCTTGAGTCCGTCTGTAACTGTAAACAGAGATAATATGTATTATCTCTGCTGTAAAGCGCACGATATTCTAGCAAGCTCAGCTGTGCGATCGAGTATTAATTAGTGATAATATCTGTGGCTACTATTACCTTGCCAAGCACAAAGAGCTGTCGGCTAGTGTCTTGTGGGCCAAAGTGTGGCTAAGCACATGGAACGGTGTGGCGGCAGCTGCTATACTACTACGCACGCATAATCATGGCACTTAAGCTTGTAATATGCCCTCGTTCCCAGAGGGGAGTGTCCGGTGTCAACGCGTCGGTTCCATTCCACAGGGTCTGTGATCGTGAGAGGGAATAAAATTGGAGAATTAAACAATGCCCGCACGAAGCATTTTTCAAAATTTCAATTTTTCAATTTTTAATTGAAATTTTGAAAATTTGAAAAAACCTTGCTAGATCAATTATTCACGTAGTGAAAATTACAAATATCATCAAAAATCGGCAATTAGTGCGTCAAAATTGCAAATTCCAATAAATTGAACAATAGAAATATTGAGTGGCGGTTTCTTACACGGACCCAGACCCTCCATGGTGGTCCGTGTATATTTCGGCCATTTCAAATTCTCAATTATCAAATACTTAGAACACGATTATTTTGCCTCGTAGTCTAATTATTCATTTTCATTCCGTCATAAATTTTATGTGTACCTGCGTGTTCTAAATATTGGACTGTGCGCTAGCGTACAATTATATTGTAATTTTCAAATGTTCAATTCCAAAATCATGCAAAAGTGAGATGAAATCATAACTGAACGGAGGATGGAGTAATGGATGTCTCAGAACCAGAACGTGCCACGAGTGCACTCACCACGCCCTCTTCACGTATACGCCTACTACTTTACTCGTCGGAGAAGATGTACCGTATGTGCGCATGCATGCATGTACATGTAGTAGTGCATTTAATCAATGATCACTATCCCTCTTCACATTATAAGTACCGCATCACCACGACAACTCTCATACTTCCCGTAGAACGAAGGCCATACCTACTGGTCAGCACATAGTGCATTTAGTCAGCAGCCTGCTCCCTCCCTTCCTTCCCCGTTCCCTCCCTTTGCTCCTCCCTCCTCGTCCCCCTCCCTCCCTTATTGTGTTCAGTGTTTCCAGTCAGCATTTTTAGAAAAAGCATGCACCCCTAATGATTAGAATATCACACATGTTGTTTATTAACAGTGACCTAATGGAGCTGGGTACGTTTCTCTATACACAGGACAAGAGAGCAGACGTGATATCAAGAGTAGCATTTGCAGAACCGATGTCTGCTTTTATAAAATGTTTTTATAAAATGTCACAGTAATTAGTGGTGAACCCAAGCACGTTATACATGTAGTTGATACAATTGAGGAATACAATCCCAAGCACCAGGGTGGCATTTACTTATAATACAAATTTATGAATGTCACTGTATTTGGCCTAGACATTGGCCAATGTGCGCTAAACCTAACGATTGTACACATATACATCTATCTACCTGTACACAACTGGTAAAAATTGGCTAAATAATTTTACATTTGTTTATTTGTTTATAGTCTAGTAGTGTGATGTGTTGATATGCTTCTTACAGTACATGTACGTGTAATTTGTGAACATTGACCCAATAGTTTGAAAACTGGTAAACTGGTGAAGATTGAATTTTACACACAGTAATTTGTGAACTAATAATTAAACTAAAAATTGAACTAATAATGTAAACTAATAATGTAAACTAATAATTTAATGTGTCAAATAACATTGACACATTAAATTTACATTCATAATGGATGAGCCTTTAAGAATTGTATTTTCAGACTTTGCTTTATGCCAAACACATGCTATAGTCACCCACATCATCTTGCATTGTCACTATATTATTACAATCCTTTTGCTGCTTGATGATAATGACAGCTGTTCCCCTGCCTAACTGGTTAAGTTTAGCATGCATAACAGGTTAGGCGCGTCACTGGGGGATTAAAGGTTTTTTACACAAATGGCCACAGTGTTACTGATGTACATTAACGATCACAAAGTCACCTCCTGAAACATCTCTCAGTGGAGTACTGCCTTTCAAACTTCTGTACTTTAGCCATAAGCAAACTGTGATGTCACTGCTCAATGCATATTCGCCGTCCTTCAGCATCAATGATGTTTCCTGTGTGAAATTGCATATATAATTCAACTGCATGCAATTTGTTTCATTGACACTTACATCAAATTCATTGACACTTACATCGAAATCTTCAACATCTTCTGCAGCTTTGTAATGAAGTACACAGGCTCCTGTCCTCCACAAACGCATAAGGTGAGAAGAATGAAATTGTTCCCAAAGTATGCTGCAGTCTATTTCTTCCATTTGAAGCACACCTGAGCATTCTGTTTCATTATCATTGCAAGAAAGAGGAGCCTGAATAGTTGGACAGCTGGAAGCTGAAGGTATAGTTGACCTGATCACTTTTGACAAATGTGATGAGGACTGATGATGACTCTTATAGGTAAGGACTGACTGGAGTTAATTGTTGACAGTTGACTGGAATGCTGTGGTGTAGACTAACTGGAATGCTGTGGTGTAGACTGACTGGATTGCTGTGGTGTAGACTGACTGGATTGCTGTGGTGTAGACTGACTGGATTGCTGCGGTGTAGACTGCACTGGACAAAAAAATGGCTTTACTACATCTGAATGGGCGAAGGTTGACTGGAATGCTATGGCATGTTGTAGAAGTCATTTGTTACCTTTTTCTTCTTTGTCAAAAGACACACTACACCCACTTGAATCTTTTTGAAAAAGATAAAACATGTAATCACAATAATATAAGAATCTTAGTAAAATGCAGCTTACTTTGCCTTTCTTTAGATGCTTAATGTCATAATCTCAGTTTTTAGCGGTCCCGTGCCTTGTCAATGTGATTCAAACAGTTGTTGCTGAATTTGTTCCATTTGTTCCATTCTAGCAATCATTTCCTCCAGTTTCTGGGATCCTTCTTCTACCAATTTATTAACTTCATTGCTGCTGCTCTTACTTTCTGAATTTATTTCATCCTCAATAGGGAGAACTGCTTTCCTATAATCTTGTCACAGTGATTGCTTATTGCCCCCTAAAATCTACATACCTGCAGAACATTAGCTCGAAAGGCGTATCACCAGTTGATTTTTGTACTGATGTTCGATAGCTAGGCAAAACTCCTTATGTACCGCTTGCAATGTGCACATTTTTATAGCACAATATACAGGGTGTTCCGCAATCAAGAAAAATAAATTATAAATCATAACTAAGAATGATTTACTAATTTATGTAATAATAACTTTGAAAATAAAAAGCAAAATCACTTCAGAATGTGGAGTGCAGCAAGGTGATCCCCTGGGCCCTCTGTTGTTTTCTTTAGCTCTCCACAAGCTGGTGTCTACAATTGATGCAGATGATGAATGTTTTAGCTTACTGTTACAGGCCTGGTACCTCGATGATGGGGTTCTTGCAGGTAGCTGCCCTGCAGTGCTTCGAGCGGTGCATCTGTTAGAGGAGTTGGGCCCTGCTCTGGGTATCCATATCAATTTGACTAAATGTGAATTGTTTGGTAGGATGGGCAACACTGCTTTCCCTCCTTCTGTGAGAAGTTCACTCCTACCTAACCTTGACATACTTGGGACTCCAATAGGTGATTACCTACATTGCACCCGTTTCATTTGTGAGAAAATTTCCCAAGCTAAGGGGTTACTATCAGCTTTGGTGGATGTAGCTGCAGCGAATCTCCATGTGGCAACATCTCTCCTTAGGATATGTGGCAGTTTCTGCAAACTTGTTCACTTAGCAAGAACCACTCCTCCAAGCATTTCCGCTGATTCCCTACAGTCCTTTGATGAAGAGGTAAGGATTTGTTTCTCCTCATGCTTGGCAGCCGACATTCCTGATGTTCATTGGCAGCAAGCACGACTTAGCCTGAGTTTTGGAGGTTTAGGTTTTCGTTCTCTTTCTCACCATGGCTGTGCTGCTTTCATCGCATCTTTATCTTGCTCAGGCATTGGTAGGGCTAGCAACAGGCATATAGTGAGTGCTATTTCAAGGTTCAACACTCTTGTATCCACAAGTGATGTCATCACTTTAGAAGCTACTTTATCCTCTCCTCCTTCCCAGCATGCCTTGTCCAGGAAATTAGACAGTCATCTTTTTCACTCAATTATGATGACCTCTTCTCCTGCTAACAAGGCACGTCTTCTTTCTTCTTCTGCTGCTCATGCTAGCTCTTGGTTGTCAGTTGTTCCATCTGTTGGCCTTGGATTGCATCTTGACTCTTCTGAATTCCATACAGCAGTGAAATGGTGGCTTGGCATGAACTCTACTGCTAGATCCTCTTGCCCTTTCTGTCCAGACATTGCTTTGGACCCTCTTGGCCATCATGCGGTTTCGTGCAGACATGGGGGTGATGTGGTCATTAGACACAACCGCCTGCGAAACATCATTGCTGACTTTTGCCGTCGTGCCCACCTATCTATACGAATTGAGGTTGGTAGAGGGCTCTTGGGAACACACAATTATACACGACCTGCTAATGTGCTGGTTGATGGATGGGATAGGGCTAAGCCAGCTGCCTTTGACGTCACTGTTACCTCTCCTCTTACCCCAGTCACCCTGAATGAGGCCAGCATCAATGAAGGAGCAGCAGCCTTGGCTGCTGAGACAAGGAAGCATGCAGCTAATGATGCTAGGTGCCAAGCACTTGGATGGTCATGCATTCCTCTTGCAGTGGAAACATTTGGCAATTGGGGAAGAGAGGCACAAGGCATTTTTTCTCGCTTGGCCACTTTGCTGGCCCTGCATCAGGGTCGATCGAAGTCTACTGTTGTCAGAGACATTTATGGTCACCTCAGCATCTCTCTGGTAAGGTCAGTGGCTAGGTCCATTATGGGGCGAGAGATAGTTAATTGACACTTTTGTAGGTAGGCTAGGTGTTTAACTTTTTTCTTTGTGATCAGTGTATGCTCATGTATTCATTAATACTTAATGAGAGTAAAAAATCATATTTTATAGGTGAAAATTGCTCAATCACAAGCGTATTAAGTTTCACCAAGTTAAATCAAGCTGTTTGATATTTATATTCAAACCAATCAGTCAAGAACAGATAACTATCCATATTCTAGTTATAGTAACTAATGAAAAGGCTTGATGTGTGACCTAAAGTTAAATAACTTTTTCTACTGCGGAGTTATTAAGAGTCAAACTTTTGATTTTCGGGCACTTGATTATGAGTAGTTTTTAATGTACATATTTTTCTGCTGAACCATTAGTGTAAACATGCATTCAATATCATCAGCATTTGTCCCTATTGAAACTGGTTATTTATAATCAATACCCACTAATGTAATTACATGGAATGTACTGTATTTTTATCGATCTTTCCTTGATTGTGGGACACCCTGTAATTTAAAGCCACTGATAAACAATGCTACCAAATAACACAACTTACCAAATAACAAGGCAAACAAAAATAAATCAGTAACATACCATCTAACATCTTTCACACAAGCATGTAAATATTATATTACATTGTACCTGCAAATCATCCTGTAAAGGAAAGTGGCTACACTGTATGATGTCTAGTCCTTCAAACGCTCAGCCTCTGGCCATTTTGAAAAGTGATCCATCAGAGTTATTGTATACTTGTTGCCCGACGACTTTTTGGGAAGGGGGCCAATCAGGTCAATACCCAGCTGTAATAAAAATATCATAGTTTCTGAAATATTCTTTTTAGAGAATTTTGTGGGTGAAATAATCAATGCCTTCAATTATGAGGATTCAAAAGGTAAGCATAACACTGAGCCATTTCAATACTTTTTTATACCTCATTTTTACTTACATGCTTAAATAAATTTTTGTCAACACAACATTGCATGGTGCATCAAAGGATGAGGAATGTCTTTATTCTTCCGAATAGCATAGCATGTATTTACAAGAATAGGTGGATGAGTGTGAGTAATATATAGCCATGGATGTGTGAGATATGCAAAATTATGATTCAAATTTATCATGCCATTGGGGACTACCAAGTATTATAAGATAATACACGAGATATACTGAGAGTAATTGAAGTCTGCAATCAGCTTCACTTATTGAAATGAAATTTTAGGGAACGAGGTGAGAAAGAAACATATAAACGCAGATGCACGGTTGAAAAACTAGTGACAACAACCTACCTGATTCCAGGCTTTAAATTCCACTGCAATAGGATGGAGAACAGCACGAACTTTAGCAAATTTGGTGTCATTTGCTCGCTGGCTTTTGTCGCAGGATTTCACGAACTCTCGTATATCGTCATACATGTCTTCCCAGAAAAATCTTGAGGTAACTTACTCAAGAGTTCTGTCCCTCCCAAAATGTCCTCCTAAAGTTACCAAGCAATAATCATCAGCAGTTCAGTTTGAAATTTTGGGGAACTATGAACACAGTTATGCTAACTTGCAGCATGCACAACTTAAAGATTAACCATACAATGTACTCAAACCAACCATTGACTATATAGCTTATATTGTGAAAAAGAGTTTCTCTGTGTTTAGTAGTCCTTTTGTACTCACGATGCGTACCTTTAGCAGATGCATGACAGATTTTCATGATGCGATGGCGCTCCTCCTCTGTTGGTATAACCCTTCTCCATCGCCGTTCTTTGGTCGAAACCGACGAGACAGAATAACAGAGAACGCCAGATTTAAATTGAAAGTTAAGCTTCGCTTTCCTTCTTAATGAACGCTTTTGGTCTTTGGAATATCCTACAGGATAACTACCATCGTTCAAGAATTCCTGAATAGCCTTATAGTCAACCATTTCTCTACACGAGGCTGGAGTTTTTAATTTTTGGGGTGTAGTGATTGCTGTTATAGGTATAATAGAAGTGTGGGTAGATGTCTGGACTTAATGCAGCCAGACTGTATGTCCCTGATTTCATAGGAGCTTCTAGAAGCATCTTCGCACGTGATGGACCGGCACTATTAAGAGCTGTGACAACCGGGGCAGAGGCAGAAGCGTGGTGGGAACTTGGCAAGCAGTGGTTGCATGCTGAGTGTGTGCTTTATGTTTTGTGTGTACCGCTGTGATTTGGCTGTTTGAGAATCTTCCTAACTCGGGAGTTCTGTCGCAGCGCGTGCGAGGCCATGGTCTCAATCACAGTTGCTACAATTGGCGACGAGGGAAACTAGCTTCTGTTGTGGATGGCGTCTCTCCTGGGAACTTTTGGGGCATTTCAAGAAGGACAGGAGGACTGGACATGCTATTACGAACGATTGGAACAATTTTTTCGGGCTAACGGCATCGATGACGCAGGCAAACGCAGAGTTGTCCTCCTTAGCGTTTGCGGCGGCTCGGTGTATACCCGCAATTGATACGCAACCTGGTGGCGCCTGGAAAACCTTCAGACAAGTCCTTCTCGGAGCTGGTAACACTTGTTCGCACTCATTTTTGCCCTTCCCTATCTGTTACAGTGCATGCAACGCTACAATTTCAACTCGCGGTCGCAGAGGGACGGGGAGTCGGTATCGCAGTTTGTCGCCGAGCTGCGCAAACTCTCAGAGCACTGCGACTTCGGGAATTCTCTGGAGGATATGCTACGGGACCGTCTTTTATGTGACATTCGGGGCTTCAGGGTACAGCGGAGGCTGTTAGCCGAAGCAGGTCTCCCTTCGCCAAGGCGTTTGGATTGGCTCAGACGTCTGAGCTGGCGGAAAAGAATGTTCAGGAACTCCAACGTTCAGAAGGTACCCCTGTTCATCCGGTGCATAAGGTGGAGCCGGCCGTAAGGCCATGTTCAGGGAACTGTTTACGTTGTGGCGGTAAGCATAAGGCGTCTGACTGTCGCTGTAAGTAATTGAACGTGTTGTCGTAAACGCCTATACGAACTTGTTGAGTTCGATCCGTCGCGTTTCGCACGACTGTAGTATCCCACCGCTGCCACCAAATGTAAGAGGTTCCCCTCGCTAGACTCGTTCTGTTCGGAGCGCGACTCGACGGCTTGCGCTATATCCCTGACCGTATATAGGGTATATAACCTTGATAGGTAGGCGCATCATGACTTATACACACTCCACTACACATTTATATAGTCTTGATACATACCCATCGTCCAATCGGATTCTTGCCGTCGATTCCCGAAGGGGTCCGCGGACACGGATTGTTCTCTCCTAACTGCTGCATTGTCCCGCCAAGCTCCTATGTTAACTGTTATACAGATAGGTACAGGACCCCTCTGCGTATAAACCGAATTTGAGATGTCCTGCCGAAAGATACGGCCAGTTTGAACCCCAAGGGGTATCGGACGTTGCAACACTGGCACGAAGCTAATGTAAGAGCCCAAAAATTATTTTACCAGAGAGAAATGATGTAGTATGAAGTGTTGAAAATAGGAAGTGAATAGCATTTACGGTTCGGGAGATGTAGCGATTTCAAAGTGAATCATTTTTATACCTTTATATATCTAAACGTGATACGCCAGTTTCGCGTGAACTGTCCCATATATATATAGTCTACATCTTGCATCTTTACTCGTACCGTAGCCGCCACACGTGCAGTTGTTCTGTTTGAAGCGGATGATCGAAGAAAACGTACAAGTAGTGTAAGATGGACCGATGACACAGTTTATGAAGGCACGCTACACTGCAGAGGCGGCGTAGGGGGGGGGGGGGGGGGGGGGCTTAGCCCCCCCAAATTTAAATTAACTATCGATCCGTCATCGTATACTGCCGTATCAATATCATCTTGGACTTGGTTGTAGGATTCCCATCGCTTGATTTGGCGGATATACGAGCATAATACGGGGGAGGGCCCAATTATGCAACATACGATAGCTATCAGCATGTGAAGTGCGAGTGAACGGCTAAAAATGTGCCGTATTCTGATTTACCCATCGCTCATGTGTTCGGGGTTAAGTTCCGCTGTGAGATTCGTTCTGCTTTAGCTGTTAAGTTTGTTCTGGTTCGCCGCTGCATTTAGGAGTACTGAGTACTGAGGTGTTTTTTTGTCCAGTTTGTCAACTGAAGTGTGAGATTCAACTTGCTGTCCCGGAGTTCGGGGATTTGGCGGTTTAGTCTATTATCGTACTGGTAGACTTTGAAAGGCAGTTGTGATTCTGACCTGTGTTTGTTCCAGAGACGCATTACTTTAATTTGCTGCCAATGAAGATGCGACAAGTTTTGTTGAGTGATGCCTGGTGGGAAGTTGAAAAGAATCTAGAAGGAGCAACACCAAAAAGGAGTCAGCTTACGATCAATTGCAATACAGCATGTAGTATCGGTAAGATTGCACAACAAGAAACAGCAAGTGTACCTGTGGCTCAAGTCACTGATGCGTCAGTGAACCTGGACAGTGCTGCAATAATAAGTGACGGCGAAACAACGGGTTTGTTGGAGTGCTCAGCAGTAATGAAATGGAAGTATATCAGCCTAAACAGAAAGCGATTTTTCAACAAATTTCTAAAAATGGAAAGTGTTCGTGGTACGAAAAATATTCATGGATTACGTTGTGCCTGACATAAAAGAAGGTGTTTTGTTTGTATTGCCGATATCTGGGAAGTGGCATCCCACACAAGATGGAACCATTGTAATTCCATCAGGTCGCTTTCCATCTGAGCGATAGAGACCTGAAGGCTCAAGACGTGATGGAACATGTGCTGCCACTAAAGCTCTGTGTACTATGTCGTTGATAGCTGAATGGCGGGTATGATATGGAGTACTGTTAATCATAGATTGACCAATTGTGACTTAAGTCACAATTTTTTTCAATGAGGAAATCTCACATTAAAAAACTGCAAACTAACTTTTTGAAACTTACCACATATACATGGATGCATGTGTGTTCTAGGTATGTTTTTTTTCAACACTTGGATGCGCTTAACATTGACAATACAAGGCCTTCTCTGTACGCAATCTCGCAAAAAATGTGTAATACCGCGTCATTGTGACTTAAGTCACAATACTTTTCTAATTAATACACCAAGAGAATTCTATGAACTAGGATGCTTTTAAAATATGTACAATGATGATGGAGGCATGTGCTCTCATAATATAGCATTTAAACAGCTTGGAAACACGTTGTGTAGAAGTTGCATAACGTTTTCCCTTCCAATTCTCTAGTGCGTATCGAGGATCAATAAAATTGTGACTTAAGTCACAACACTTTGAACGGGTAAAGTAGCAATATTTTCTACGAGTACCTATGACGTTTTATGCACTAGATCGAACGTCGAAGCTTGTAGAATTATATTTTGCAGATAGAAGTACTTAGTTCTTTTTGTGGTGTGGTCAAAACTGAAAGCAAACAAGGTGATAATTCGATTTTTCCACGCCTCCCCTACGATACGCACGCGATAGCGATGGTCGGGTTCTCTGTTGGTGATCGGGTAGTTTGTGGAGCAGACAAAGTTCTAGGCAATAAGCCAGCGAAATAAAGGTACGGGAGGCTTTTCAGAAAGGAACTACAAAGTGTTGTAAAAGGCTAGGAACGGAGGGAAGCGGACGTAGCAAAAAGTATGTGGTTTGTTTTGACGAGGTTACAACTACGAAGGCTTTTTCCACTCGAAGCTTGAAGCCGCTAGTAGTTGTAGAGAATGGCGAAGCTGGACCAAGCTTTACGTCACCAGTGACCAGATGAAGCAGACGTTGTACTAATTAATTCTTCCGTTGGCGATGGGCGGCTACCTACCGATGACGATGAGTAGGTCAAAGAATGGTAATAGCTGCGTAACTAAGCATATGCTGAATGGCCTACAATAGGCTAGACTTCATTTACAATTGCTGCAATTATTTATTCAAATATATTCATCAATTTGTACGCTTGTAATCTATGTATACAATCAGCCACATCAATGGAATAGAGTTTATATAAGGTGTTTGAATTTGATTATAAAATTGTGACTTAAGTCACAATTCTAAGTCACAATATCTTGGTCAATCTATGATTAACAGACCAACAGTAGCCCAGCAACCGAGTAATGAATCGGCCAAGATTTTGGCAGATCGATTATTGGGTTTGCTAAACCAGCTGTCAGCAATGAAATTCCTTCTGCGTCAGGGCATTGCATTAAGAGGACATTCTGAAAACGAAGGCAATTTACCTCAGTTGCTCTCAGCGTGGACTGTGAATAGCGCTATACTGAAACATTGGGTTAAGGAGGGAAAGTACATGTCTCATGACATAGTAAACGAATTAGTGACATTAATGGGTCACAATGTCTTAAGAAAGCTTCTGTGTAGAATGAAGAATCAAAGTCCAGAATGGTATTCTTTGATTGGGGATGAAGCCACAGATATTAACTACAGTGAACAATTGAATGTATCAATAAGGTATGTAGACAATGACTATAATGTTCATGAGAACCCTATAGGTCTCTTTGTCCTACCTAACACTGGTGCTGAGAGCATTACATCTGTAGTGAAAAATTAATATTCTCTTGCGCTGTACTCTACCAATTGATTTGTGTAGAGGACAAGCATACGATGGAGCAGCTGTAATGCAGGGAAGACTAAGTGGTGTTGCTGCTAGAATTCAACAAGACGTTCCTCAAGCCCTTCCAGTACACTGTCTAGCTCATTCGTTGAATCTTTGCCTGCAAGATTCTGGTCGAAAGATTACTTTGTTATTACTAGTGTAGTGAAGTGTTCCAGATGTAATGGTCAGATCATGGAGATGTCAGAACTCATGACCGGAGGTCATTAAGCATGTAGTTATTGGTAGTTAGAAAATGACCAGATAACATGACCACAAGGTCAAGCATGTAATTAATGATATTCTCACCTGTGTAACAGATACAGACCAACCAGCTTCCTAGCAATGTTACCACGGGAACACCCATCTTGGACTTCTCAGTGGCTGCCACGGCTTACCCAAATAGCCAGAGAAGCCCCAAGCTCCCCCGCAGTATCAAAATGCCAGTCTCAGTGGCGTAACCCCTGCAGCCCTTCCGCAGGTTCCTGCAGCACTGTTCACCCAACCTGGGTAAATAGTTAACTACACCATACCCTCCATCCTCGTAGTACTACAGGAACCAAGTGCTCAGGTGAGCATTTTAATAAAATGAGTGCTGTGTACTGCTCTCTGGTTCTTAAAAATTAACCAAAAATGTGCACTAAATTGCCATGTGTGTCTATATATACATGTGTGTGCATGTGTGTCTATATATATACAGGTGTGTGCATGTGTGTCTATATATACAGGTGTGTGCATGTGTGTCTATATACATACAGGTGTGTGCATGTGTGTCTATATATACAGGTGTGTGCATGTGTGTCTATATATACAGGTGTGTGCATGTGTGTCTATATATACAGGGTGTTCGCGAAAGAATGCAACGATTTAATATCCCTATTACTCAGGATTGAAATTAATAAACTGCTTCATTTCTTTAAATATGTTGCAGTAGTTAGGCAAATACATTACATTATTAGCGGTTAAGTAACTGCATCAAACCCTCATAAATCACAATATTCAAAAACTTCTATTAATAAAGTTATTCAAGATTGCGGTTAACGATAATTGATTTTAATAACTAATAAAAAGTAACACATGATCCGAATATGCGGTGGAACAGTACTGATTTCAAGTTCCTAGGTTCAATAGTGAGTTATTAACATTTAAGACCATCATTGCTTTGAAGCTGTTACGTGGAAAATATTTTTAATAACCATCATAAATTATTCCAGTATAAAATGAAGTACAAAACACTTTATTTTATTTTTTATTTTTTATATTTTTTATAAATAAATATTAATAACTCACTATTGAACTAAATCATACAAAAAACTCTTCATCATCCCCATTCATTGTCCCCATTACTGAAGCTGAATTGCCTCTCTGAATGGCAACAGATAGCCTTTGGGCAAGATATTGGAAAGAGTTTGCTTCTCCTGACACTTGCCTCAACCGATGTCCCAGCTCTTTTAGGAAATCGGTTGTTTTTTGGCCATACACTCCTGATGTTTCTATTGCCACAGGAGTGAAGAAAAGGTGTGAGATAAGGTGTTTGTACTTCTGAGTCTTCTTATCCTCTGCTTGTTGGGCAACTGCTCCAACTTGTTGTGCCGCGGTTGTGGAGTAAGAAGGTGCAAACGTATCTGGGCAAGTGGCATCCCACACAAGATGGAACCATTGTAATTCCATCAGGTCGCTTTCCATCTGAGCGATAGAGACCTGAAGGCTCAAGACGTGATGGAACATGTGCTGCCACTAAAGCTCTGTGTACTATGTCGTTGATAGCTGAATGGCGGGTAATGACGACCAGCACTCCTCTTGCAGCTTAAGCCATGTGTGGCGAGACTGAATCCTCTTTCGCAGTCAGCACTGCTGGTAGGCAAACACAGTAACAAATCCACTAACTGAAGCACATTTAGGTATGAGTTTTGGGCACTTTTGAAGATACCTGTCCATCCAGGTCCACAACTTTAACTAACCATCAGCCCTACATTTATTGACATTATAACAAATGAATAGGGGTCTTTAAACTTTTCAACACTAATTAACCATTAAAGATTATTTCACCAGCATGTCTTCTTTTGCTGATACAACTTTTAACGACAATTACCAGTTAATTAACTGCTTGTGGTCAATTTCTCTTGATCGTGAAAAACCCTGTAGTGCAGTGAAACTGTAAATATTTTTCACCAGCTAGAAGATATGTCTCTCTTAGATCCTTCAAATTCCATGACTTCAGTTGGTAATTATTTAACTATCCCTTGGAGATATGCAAACCTGGATCATTCGCAAAATGTTGGCAAACACCACTTGAGCTGTTGATTCAAGGATGGCATGTTAATGCTCAAGAGATGTTTGGTGATGGTGAGGTACATATATGGTTAGAAAGGATGTTTTTATATATGTGGTCTGAGGAGATAGTTAATTCTCCTTTTAGAATAGCACTTGATTGATGACAATGAAGCTACGAAGGTATTACAATTCCTCCAATCTTGTGTCCATTGAATGAAGCTCAGCACTCCTTATTGAGGAGGTTGTGTGGGGAGGACAATGACTATTCAGAATCATTTTGCACTGGAAAGTATCTCATTGAACGGTCATTGGTCCATACAATGTTTCCAGCTTGCTGACTGAACATGTAAGCTGCCATTTGTTGTACCTGTACTGTGCATATTTTTAATGTGGTGTGTGCACATCATTAAACTTTTTAAGTATACATGCATATGACAATGCTGTAGCATGGTGGGCGGCGAGTTCATAAATAACGGAAGAATAAATTTACTTATTCATATGTTTTGCTCAAGTGGATATTTAGATTTGGGAATATAACATGCACATAAATACTATACACATGCACTTGTAAGCTACAATATATGGTATTACTTAGGATTACGTGTGGTATTCCTAGAATTACATGAATACCTAGGTAACGCCGAATAAATTATTATGTGAGCACTCCAGAGTACTGCTGGTGTATAGCCTCACATTGCTATGCATGTTGTCTGCCCATACAGGCTTATACTTGTGAGCCTACATTTAATGGAGTCAAGATAGCCGAATATCTTCATCCAGGAAAGGGTGTGGTCAAACCCTTTCCTGGATGAAGATATTCATATGTGGGGAGGGTGGAGAGGGTGGAGGAGGGGATAAGCATGAATGCCAAGTGTCGACATCATAGAGCTAACAGCAAAAATGATGCAGCTACTGAAGATGATGGTGGTGCTGGTGCTGTTGAGCGAGAATTGCGTAATCATCCTGACAAAGCCTGGGTCTCCTGGCTGCTGCATAGCGGCATTTCTATTGGTTACAAAGGCCCCACCCCTTACACAGCTCGTAATCTTTCCTCTGCACTTCAGCATCCCAAAGTCATCACATCCAAGCTTCAGAAGGAGGTTGCGACAGGCAGAGACTTGGTCCCTTCGCAGACCAGGGACCCTGATCTCTCCTCATACCACTGCCATGTTCCCAGGCACCCTGATCTCTCCTCATACCACACCACTGCCATGTTACCAGACACCCTCATCTCTCCTAATACCACTGCCATGTTCCCTGTTGTCCCAAGATCAACACTCCTGGCAACACGTCCGTACAGCGTTCCAGCAGGCCAACCCACCCAGTCAGTCAGTCCAACCCATCCAGTCCAGAGGACACATTCAAAAAGCAAAAGAGTGAGTAGAGGATGAGAGCATGGGTGACCACACACCACCCTCCTCATGTCCTCCAGCGATGGGTCTGGGGGCACCATGTTATACGTTGAAGTTTTTATTACATCGAAGAACTGGCTGTCATGGGACCAGGAGGTACATGTCCCCTGAGATCCTCACGGCTGAGTCCTTCCCCCACAAGATGAGTGTGGACAGTCTGGTCAGGTTCTATGTGCACGCTGATGTCTATGCAATGGCCCTGGTCATTTGGGAAATGTGCAGAAGGACGGTGACTGATACTGGTAATTGGGAGATATGCATATGAGTGTCATCTGTTATATATCAAAAGGTCGTTCAGTTCAAACATGTGTCACATTCACCATGCTCCTTACCACATACCACTCCCCCTGCGGTCTCTGTCCCTATAACTACTGCTTTCCTGCTTTCCTTTCCTTCTCCTCCCTACCCTCCCCCAAGCACAGGGGAGTGTGACTCATGTGCCGTTCCATATGAGGACATGGTGCCCCCCAGCCCCATCGTTGGAGGACATGAGGAGGGTGGTGTGTGCACAAGGCAAGCGCCCACCTATTTCTGAGCGCTGGAGCCAGGACGCAGTAAGGGAGATTGTGTGACCTGAACCACACATAATCTCACACCTCATCTCCTCCTCCCTCGCTTCACTTCACCTCCCCCTCCCTCATCTCTCACCCATCCCCCCCCACCTTCCCTCACCACCATCACCATTACTTCCCCTGTCTCTTCAGGTACTGTCTGAAGTGGTGGAGCTGATGAAGGAATGCTGGAGGGACAGTCCCCATGCAAGGCCATCTTCCGTTTACCTCAAATACACACTGTCAACACTCTCCTCCATCCTCCAGATGACCCCACTCCTCCTCCCTCTTGGCCCCAGATGACCCCACCCCTCCTCCCTCTTGGCCCAAGATGACCCCATCCCTCCTCCCTCTTGGCCCCAGATGTCATGACCCCACTGCTAATTTATAAAAGCTAAAGTTCAATGTGCAAAACGTATGAAACTTCAAGACATTCCTGTTGAAACTATTACTGAACTCACACATCTTTCAGACGTTGAAATAAACAATATTGAGGTGTGAAGTAGCCATTGTATGGTATTGTGTATTGCTATTGCTCCCTCTCCTCACTGATACACCACCCCCTCCCTCCCCTCACAGATACACTACCCCCTCCCTCTCCTCACTGGTACACCATCCCCTCCCTCTCCTCACTGGTACACCATCCCCTCCCTCTCCTCACTGGTACACCATCCCCTCCCTCTCCTCACTGGCACAACCGCAATTCTTATCTATCTCACCTTACAAGTTCTAAATATCACGTCACGTGCAAATTTCCGTCGTAACGTGTAACGTGTTTTTAGAATAATGTTGGGTTGGAAGATTGGTCACCAGCATAAGATTCCATTTTCCTTATCCTTTGTTCCCCTCATCCCTCACAGATGGTGGATGGATGGATGGATGGATGGATGGATGGATGGATGGATGGATGGATGGATGGAGATGTCCCCTAACCCCTCTCACCCTCCCCTCTCCCCCTCCTACCCCCTCTCTCCCTACATTATGCAGGGACCATTAATCAAGGAACATCACCAAGACAGTGGGAAACTCCCACTACTCAATAGAGAGTAATGCATACATGTATATAGGTGTGGGCATGGGCCTCTGTATTGTACATGTATATATATTTGACTTCAAGAACGCGATATCTGAAAGTGGAGTACACAAATTTCTGACGTTTCATGTTCCTTCTAGCTTTCTTGTATGTGTGTGGTGTGTGTGTGTGTGTGTGTGTGTGTGTGTGTGTGTGTGTGTGGTTTTTATTGACCTATAGTCATACTAGTACTGTATAGGAGAACTAAAAACGATACAGTAATTCATTATGTGACGTACTTAGTGCTTCATGTTTACACGTTAGGCCCAATATTGCCCAATTTTGCCCAATATTGCCCAGTATTGCCCAATTTTGCCCAGTATTGCCCATTATTGCTCAATTGTGCCCATGCACAGGGTAATGGGATGTTTGATTGTTCGCAAGTTTATGTTAGGTCTGGGTACCTTGTGAGCTTGTGTGACTCCACCCCTACCACTTGACAGGTACAATAAATCATTCCTAAGTTTTTGACCTGGTGAATTAGTATAGTTATCAACAGGGTATGACATTGAGAAAAGCTTGTCTGCTTTTATAGTGTGGTACATGGGACTCTGATGTAAGGTCTGGGTACCTAAGTTTTGACCTGGTGAATGAGTATAGTTTCCAAGAGGGCGCATGACATTAAGAGAAGCTTGTCTTCTCTTGTCGGCTCCCTCGCAACTACTGGTCGTCTCATCACATTTTGCCAGGGCCGCCTCGGATACATAGCTTCTGGCACATTTGCAAGTGCCCCTTGAGGCGGCGATGGCTATACACAACCCAAAGTTATACAGGGTGATATATACCCCTGAACCCTTTTACCTACCTAAAGCCAGGAGTGTCAGCAAAGCATGCGCAGCTGCCTTCATCTATTATAGTTTTGTCAAGTTGGGCGTATTAGCGTGGTTATAAATACATGTACATGTAACCTTAGGTCCGCAAATGCACAAGAAAATGCGTGTGCATTGTGCAATAAATAAGGAAACGTTGTAGATGTAATCTTCGACGCGTACCTGTTACGGCACAAAATTTTAGTGTGATGCTGTATATTTTATATCTTATACTGTTGGTACTTACCTGAAAATCAGAGGCCCCATACAGCCAGCCCCCTTTGGGAGGCGGGGCTTCTCGATTGCAGCCAGACGGCAAAACCAAGTTCGGCGAACCTTTTAAAGCTTAACTTTTAGCTGTGTTAGCTTAGCTTCAACCTGTTTTTAACAGCTGGTTGCTCAATTTTTGCCATCTCCAATGGGAGGCGGGGCTTCTCGTTAGCAGCCAGACGGCAAAACCACGTTCGGCGAACCTTTTTAGAGCTTAGCTTTTAGCTGTGTTAGCTTAGCTTCAACTGTATTTCTTTTCTTTAGGTATGGTTTTATCTGCAGGGTTACTCATGAGGATGTAAGTATTTCTTCCTAGTCCTAGTCCTCCCCTCCCCTCCCTGCCCCCTTTGCACCTGTCCGTTCCTGTTCTCTCATCACCTCTTGTTCCTAGCAAAGAAAAAAATTCGAAACATCTTGCATAGAATAATGACAACACACTATCACGAAGCAGAACATGTCAAACTTATTTTCCCACTGTGCTAATTTTAACAATACAGCATGTGCAGTCACTTGTTAGTAGCATCCAACCAAACAGAATCAAGGTGATAATGCAAAGCACATTCACACTATGTGTCTCAGGCATTAATTCACAATGATAACATGTATGCATTAATGTTGGTAACTACATATGTATCTTGTTCACATGATAGGAGGAAACGCATCGTCACTTCTTGCGTGGCCTCCCCCTTTTCTTGGCTAATAGGATAGATTTTGTACTTCAGTTCAATGCAATCAGTATCAGTCAGTATCAGTAAAAATTCACGTTGCCCTTGCAACACCAATCCTTACCTGCTGGCTGCTGGTCGGTTCTTCTCTTCCACCTCTTGCTCCTTCAAAACTGGGGATGAAATTATTATTGTTGTAACGACCTTGGTTAGCGCAACCAAATGTATAATCGCAGGAAAGACAAAAGACACAATAGTACAGCACGCATACACTTAAATAGTCAATTCCTAGAAGGTTCGAGATGTACATGCATTTCTTGCGCAAGCGCATTAGTAGCGACAATCAAGATTATTGGAGCCTCCTGTTACACTGCTCCCTCTTCTGAAAGGTTGAACTCCAACATATTACGAGTACGGCACAGCTCCATAATAGACCGGTGCACGACGATTTTGCCTGGGGTACCGATGTTGATTTTGCACCCCTCTTCTTGTGATGGGACCTCCTGTTGAGGAAGTTCATCATGTTGCATGGCCACCTCTTCTTGTGATGGGACCTCCTGTTGAGGAAGTTCATCATGTTGCATGGCCACCTCTTCTTGTGATGGGACCTCCTGTTAAGGAAGTTCATCATGTTGCATGGCCACCTCTTCTTGTGATGGGACCTCCTGTTGAGGAAGTTCATCATGTTGCATGGCCACCTCTTCTTGTGATGGGACCTCCTGTTGAGGAAGTTCATCATGTTGCATGGCCACCTCTTCTTGTGATGGGACCTCCTGTTCTTCATTCTGGATGTCACGCTCTAGGGCTTCATGCCCATCCTCATGAGCCTGCAGTTCAGGTAGCTCCTGCTGTCTTGGCATTCTCATTTGTCCCCTATCCCTTGGCTGTATCTCCAGACTTTCCTCATCGTCGTCCACAATCCTCAAATCTGTACCCACATGGCAATGCTCCTGCATCAGAGGCAACTGATTTTCTACTTCCTGTGGTGAGTGGTCCTTCCCAGGTCTTGCTGCTTGCATAGAGGGGCAAGGTTTCAAGCGATCAAAATGGACTACCAACCGCTTGCGCCTGTTTGTGTCTTGAATTCTATAGACCACTGTGGAGAGCTTCTTCACAACTCTATAGGGCCCAGTCCATGGACAGTGTAATTTCCTCTTCGCTCCTTTAGGGATAACAGGGTTGTGCAGCCAAACTAAATCGCCCACCTGATATTCATCCCCATGAACTTTCCTGTTATACAACTCCTTCTGTCGCTCCAGAGCAGCCCCCGTGCGATTCCTAACTGTCGAATAAGCTTCCTCCAACGTTTGCCGCAGGTTTCTGACATACTCCTGTGTTGTCATCTCTTCCATAGGGGCAGTCCCATAAGCAAGATCGACAGGTAACCTCGCTTGACGGCCAAACAATAGAAAAAATAGTGAAAAACCTGTGGATTGGTGGACAGAAGTATTATAAGCCATACACACTAGCCTTAACTTTTTATCCCAATCTCCAGGGTGCTCATGCACAGTTGCAGCTAACATACTCAGAAGTGTCCGATTTAGACGTTCTACCAAACAATCAGATTGGGGATGATAGGCCGTTGTCCGCGTCTTGTCAATGTGCAGCAATTTGCAAACTTCTTGCATAAGCTTCCCCTCGAACTGTCGGCCCTGATCAGAGTGTAGCTGTTCCGGGATAGAAAATCGGCAAAATACTTCTTCCACTAACTTCTCAGCAACTGTCACAGCTTCCTGATTTGGAATAGCAAATGCTTCCATCCATTTAGAGAAATAGTCAGAAACCACAAGCACATAGTTATTTCCACTCTGCACTGGTGAAAATGGCCCAACAATATCGACTGTTATAATTTGCATGGGGTATCCCGCTTGCATACTTTGCAGTGGTGCTCGCCTCCTCTGCCCCGGACTTTTCCTCGCTGCACAATCAGCACAACACCTGCACCACACTTTCACGGCTTCAACATGCCCTGGCCAATAAAAACGCTCCTGAAGTCTGCTCAAGGTCTTGGCTTCACCTAGGTGCCCTCCCGATGGTGCATTGTGCACTTTGTGTAACACATCATCCCGACTCACCTTGGGCACTATCAGTTGGAGATGACTATATCCATTGGCATCCTCATGCTGTCTATACAAAACGGCATCTTTCAACACAAGCTGGTTCCATTGCTCCACAAGTTGTGTGAATTCTCTGCAGGCCCTTTTATACTTATCAGGATCCGGTCTCATCCCCTGACACATCGCATGATACAACGGCCCAATGGCTTCATCACTCTGCTGCAGCTGCTGTACGGCGTGATCTCGAAGCAATGCAAGCTTCTTGACTAGGCTGGATGTTGGATCTGGAAAGGGCGTCGGCATTCCCATGATCCCGCCCCCTGCGATGAATCACCTCAAAATCAAATTCTTGTAGCATCTCCAGCCATCTGGCCGTTTGCCCTTCTGGTTCTTTGAAACTATATAACCATTGTAGTGCACTGTGATCTGTTCTAAGGACAAAGCGTCGCCCAAGTAAGTAAGACCTGAAATGTTTCGCAAATGTTACCACAGCCAAAAGTTTTTTCCTTGTTACTGAGTACTTCCGTTCTGCCTTGTTGAGGACCCGGCTAGCATATGCCACAACCTTCTCGCACCCATTGACTTCTTGTGAAAGCACTGCTCCCAGCCCGTACTCGCTTGCATCTGTATCCAAAATGAAATCATTGCTAAAATCAGGAAAAATAAGTATGGGGGCGGACACAAGAAGAGTTTTCAATTTCCCAAATGCTTCAGCACATTCTGACGTCCACTTGAAGTCCCTCCCTTTTTCCGTCAAGCGGTACAATGGCTTTGCGATACCAGCAAAGTTTTTAACATACCGCTTATAGTACCCCGCCAGTCCGAGATACCTCTGCAATTCCTGCACTGTTGCTGGAGTCGACCACTTGCTTACAACATCCACTTTGGACGGATCCGTTGAAATGCTCTCACGGGAAATCTTATGACCTAAATATAACACCTCTTTGCGAAAGAATGCACACTTTGAAAATTTCATCTTCAGTCCCGCCTCCCTCAACTTATCCATCACTACGCGTAAATTAAGCAAATGGTCATGAAATGACTTCCCCATAACAACTATGTCATCTATATACACTAAACATCTGCTCCATTTAACCCCAGCAAGCACCATATCCATCAGCCTCTGAAAAGTTGCTGGTGCATTACACAACCCAAACGGCATTACCTTGAACTCGAATAATCCCTCCCTGGTTGAAAATGCTGTTTTTGGCCTGTCTTGCTCGCTCACTTCCACCTGCCAGTATCCTGACAGTAAATCCAATGTTGAGAACCATTTCGAGCCCCCTAATGCCTCCAAGGTTTCGTCAATCCGTGGTAGCGGGTATGCGTCTTTGCGGGTCACAGCATTTAGTTTCCTGTAGTCAATGCAGAACCGCATTGTGCCATCTTTCTTCTGAACGAGTACAACAGGTGACGCCCCACCCATAAAGCAACCTAGTAGGTCGATTCCCGTGGCAAGACAACGTGAGGTTCGCAAGTTGTTGGACGAAATGCTCCAGAAAGATGTCATTCAACCGTCTGCAAGGACGTACAGCAGTGGTGCAGCACTCTATTGTCACAGGTGGGATGTTCTTCTTGACGTAGCTGGCGGGTGCCCGCTCCTTCACCACGTCCTTGCTGGCCACCATGTAGGCCGGCACCACCTCCACCCCGACATCGTCCATGAACCTCTGACACTGCGCCGTGATGAAGTCCCCCGCCAGCGGCGTTTTCACCACGGCCCCCTGGAGGGCATAGCCGTCATGGACGGGAACAACTGACGTGTGCGTCGCTCCCGAGTCGACCACCAGAGCAGTGGAACGACCATTAGCAAACGCTGACAGTACAGCAGTCTTGGCCAGGAAGAAGGCGGGTACGTTGTAGGTCTCAAACATGAGCTCAGTTAGCTTCTCTCTCTTCTGCTTCAAGTTCCAAGGTGCTTCAGACATGAGGACAGGGTGGAGCTCCGGGTTAGATTTGACATGTCTGATGAAGAGGTGGTCCAACAGCTTCTGGTAGTTGTCCCAGTCCTCGATCATGCCACCTTTATCCACGTTCCCAGAGAAGGGGTGGAGATGGTGTCCCCCATGAAGGATGGCAGCCATCCTTCATGGGGGACACCATCTCCACCCCTTCTCTGGGAACGTGGATAAAGGTGTTGTCAATATAGTACTTCCGCTGGGGAACGGCTGCCGATCCTTCCTTGTCCCCTGTCTCCATGGGTGTCTCCATCTGGGGCCCCACCCCTATCACCGTTGGCACATCAGCCTTCGGGGTATCTTCGCCAGCATAGCCGACACGCGTGGTGTAGGACCCAACGTCAAACACCAGGGCCCCTACTTCGTCTCCTCCGTACACAGCACCACTCATACCTTTAATTCGTGCGCACTCGCGTATTATTACTGCAGTCGTTCATGCATAGCGCCCAAAAAAAGTGGGTCCTGGTGTTTGACGTTGGGTCCTACACCACGCGTGTCGGCTATGCTGGCGAAGATACCCCGAAGGCTGATGTGCCAACGGTGATAGGGGTGGGGCCCCAGATGGAGACACCCATGGAGACAGGGGACAAGGAAGGATCGGCAGCCGTTCCCCAGCGGAAGTACTATATTGACAACACGTTTATCCACGTTCCCAGAGAAGGGGTGGAGATGGTGTCCCCCATGAAGGATGGCATGATCGAGGACTGGGACAACTACCAGAAGCTGTTGGACCACCTCTTCATCCTTATCGGCTAAAACATCGTCATACATTAACAGCAAGGTCAACAATTCCTCATGCTCCTCCTCTGACAAGTCATCACAGCTCTGCACACAGTTGTATAACATCTCTCTTTTCTGTGCCGATATTCCACCCACCACCCTATTGTCCACAGGACCATGTACAGTCGCTGCAATGTGACTATCTTCAATCCTCTCAGCCCTTGCAACTACCATTCCCTTGTAAACAGTAACTGCTACTGGCGAAGGATTTACCATACGCACTGGTATACACCCCAACTCACAATCCTGTATGGGTTTGACAACAGCACCCGCAACAAGAACTTGGGGCACATTCTGGTCTCTCAGGCCTTCTACCAACCAGGTTCCGCTACCACATAGAGAATTTGTGCTTGCTAAAACTTCAACTTCGCTCCAAGCTGGAACAGTTACATTCTCCATCAGAGTGGCCCTGGCCTGACACACCAAATCAACCTCCTCACATCCTGCAGTCTCTAATGGAATCTTTAAGCCATGACACTGTATAACCATATTGGGTACATCAATAATACAGGCATGTTTTTTCAAAAAGTCAATGCCCAATAGAGACTGGACACTTAGTGTACTTACAACAACAAACTCTACTGCAAGCCTTTGACCCCCTACCAATATGTCCATGCTAACAACACCCTCCACATCAACAGGACTCCCGTTCACACCTACCAACGTCCCCCCGTTCCATTGTTCCATTTTAAACTTTGCACCACCAAGTCTCATCCATTGATCCTTTCCCAGAAGGCTGACTGCAGCTCCAGTATCAATCATCAACGTTAGGGGAACTTGATGCACAGATGCTGTGATGAAGTAAGATTTTGAGGGATTAACAGCAAAATTAGTAACAACAAAAGAAGATTGGACCTTTCTTATGCCCTCTTGCGCTCTTATGCCCTCTTGCGCATGGTCCTCTGCGCTGAGGGCAGTCAGTTTCCCTGTTTCTTTCTTCGCAGAGCACAACCTCTGGCAAAATGCCCCGCCTTTCCACACCTATAACACAACAGTTCTTTCTTTTCCTGCTCTTCTTTCTTAGTTGTTCCTTTTCCCGAGGGTAGCTGGTCAGTCTTTCTTTCGTTTTCCAACTTTTCCAACCGTTTTGTGATTGAGTCTAGCAACTGCACGACCCCGGGTTGCACCCGAACATTGCAAACATCATACCCATTCTCTGGTTCTTCCGCCTGCACCGCTGAGACCCTAGTCGGCTCCTCCTTCCTCATCAGTGCATAGGATTCCACTTCCAGAGTACACGACACTGCTTCTTCAAGCGTTTCTGGCCTCTGCTGACGCACTGCAAGTGCAATATTCGCATCACTCAATTCACCCAAATACCTATCGAGGGTCAAAACTTCTTTGGCATCCTCGGAGAGGGTTGGAAACGCTTTGTCAGCCAGACACCGCAGCTGGTCGGCGAAGTCACCCCACTGCTCTCCTTTCTTTCTTTTCCTTAGACGGAACTCCGCCGCGTAACGTTCTCTCTTACTGCTGGGCTCAAACCGGTTACGCAGAGCATCCATAGCAGCCTGAAAGTCTCCTTTCGCCTCGTCCGATAACCGCTTCCACGCCGTCTGTGCCTTTCCCGTTAACCTCACCGGCAACCAATTCAGTTTAATGGAGTCATCCCAGCCGTTCACCTTTGCTACCGCCTCAAAATGGTCGGCCCAGTCAGTCCAACTGGAATCCCCAGTATAGGCATCGGGAGTCACCACCGGTCTGGTAGCCCTCGTTGGGTACGCCGTTCCTGGTCCTCCCGAAGACCCCACCATCCTGCCGACTACGCCACTTGTAACGACCTTGGTTAGCGCAACCAAATGTATAATCGCAGGAAAGACAAAAGACACAATAGTACAGCACGCATACACTTAAATAGTCAATTCCTAGAAGGTTCGAGATGTACATGCATTTCTTGCGCAAGCGCATTAGTAGCGACAATCAAGATTATTGGAGCCTCCTGTTACATTGTCATTTGTTAAGGGTGCAGTATAAAAATAATAATCCCTCTTCCAGGTTCATCACTTCCTTCTATTCCTCCTCTTTCGCCTTTTCCTACTACTTGTTAAAAAATATATAAAAGACCGTCAGTCCACATTAACGGCATGGACACATGTACATGTTTTCAAGTATGCATGCAAAGCATTAGGGTCAGGTTCATCTCCACCATCTAAAAAGATAATAATAATATACTAGCATACACAAACATTAGGAGTATGATCTGCTGGATAAAATAGTTATTCAAATTAAACTTAGTACGATAGAGGAAAGATTGTTAATAAGGCGATAGAAAAAAAATGCGACGGAAGTCAGCCACAACGACAAATTATTACCAGATCGAAGATAAGATCGATCGCCCCGATTGATAAAGTAGACATCCAGCGGCGGATCCAGGGGGGGGGCACTCGGGGCACGTGCCCCCCCCCCCCCCCCCCCCTTCATTTATAAATTCATAACTTTTCGGGCCGCATTTTATAATATAGCTGCACGATTGCGCTGTCTATTGATATCCGCACGCATGAACTCTACTACTGTACTATATCCCGGGCCCCCCGATACGCGACCATACTCCCCCCCGCCCTTCGTATCGGGCCAGAAACCGACAGCACCCCCCCCCCCCCCCCCCCCCCCCGCTCTTCGTTTTGGGCCAGAATCCGACAGCACCCCCCCCCCCCCCCCCCCCCCGCTCCTCGTATCGGGCCATAAACCGACAGCACCCCCCCCCCCCCCCCCCCGCTTTTCATATCGGGCCAGAAGCCGACCCCACCCCCAGCCACACCCACCATCCGTGCCCCCCCCCCCCCCCAAAACCTGTATCCGCCGCTGACATCGATAATAAAAGTATCGCATCGACAGAAAAATGTGAACTTTGTCCCAAACGGCGCTTCATACTATGGGCTTGCGGTGTTGCGGGTTCGATAACAGATTTTGCGGGTAATTTTGGCACAAATGACATTCCATACAAATAACATGCCATACACGTACGCATGTAGTACCATCCGCAGCTGTGGGTTTGATGGTCTAGGTACGCGTTTTAAAATGATATTCACGACCCGGGTCTCACAATTACTACTATCGATAAAAGGTAGGCCTACACAACCAATTCTTGAAACGCCGTGACGTGAGTGGTACACAACTTTCAGTGGCGTATTTAGGGGGGGGCTCAGGGGGCTCGGGCACCCCCCTCCGTCTTAGTCTCGTACCCAGACCCTCAATCCCACAGCTGCGGGTGGATTACATCACCGCTACGTGGAAGAGGGTCTGGCGAATAGGTCGAACTTTTTGGTTCTGACTTGTTTTGATTGTTTATGCAGTTATTGTGTCGTCATAAGTGTCGTCATCGTGTAATTAAGTGCCACTGCAATGTCTGTTCGGTGTCTGTGTCGAACTGCTCGCAAAGACGACAATTGGGAAGGCATACGCAGGCAGGACTCTACAGGCCCGTAGCCAGGGGGAAGGGGGCGGTTCGGGTCTAGTCTTGTACGCGCAGCTTAAGGTCAAGACGGAGCGCACACAGAACAGCTCTCTCCCCTTGCTCTTCAGACCCTTCCCCGGGCTGTTGCCCACCGAGCTTTCAAAGAGGATGGCCGAGATTGATACTCTAATAAACGCCCACCATGTACAGAGGGCCGTGGACCTGTCCCGCAGGCTCATAGCTCTGTGCAAAGAGGGCATGAAGTACTACCACACCTACCACAGGCTGCCCCTCAAGGTTGCCGTGACCGCAGGCTTCGTGGGTTGGCTGGCGTGTGTGCTTGTGGCTATGCATCCCCATGCAGGCTGATGCAGCAAGAAGTTCTTGGACAAGATTCCTGGCCAAGATCTTGCCCAACTTACCAAGATTATGCCGGCCAAGTTTTGGCCAAGATCTTACCCAAGATATGGCAAGATCTCAGCCTCCTGGCAAGATCTTGGCCTCATGCCAAGATCTTGCTCTTCTTGGCAAGAATCTTGCCCAAGAACTTTTTGCTGGGTGGAGGAGAAGTTGCCCCCTTCTTGTGGGAGGGTGGGTGCTTGCTAGTAACCACAGTGGTGGCCATTGTTATGGTTCTATGGTACCAATCCTCCCCCATCCAGTAATACTGGTACTACGCGCTGCCTCTCGTCTGTTGGTCCTATGTGTGGGTGCGGAGGTCCGCGTTCCTTGCCGCCTGGCAAGGGATGGCAACCAATCGCGTGCTGCTTTTGAAGGGGACAGTGCACCTGGTGGGTGTGGTGGTGGGCTTGGAGGCCCTTGTCATGAGCTTCTTCTATCGGGAGGTGCTCTCTGCTGTCCTTGTGGTTGTCTCCGTCTTGCAGTCAGTCTTTGGGATGCACGAATAATAATGGCATCTAGCAATTTCTAATCGCTGTTTGACTCATTATTGCTATGGAATGCAATTACAATGTTGCGACCGTGACGTCAGACCGTGCTGCAATCTGATTGGTCCTCCGAAATTGAGGAAAGTCAGAACCAAAATGTTCGATCTATGCGCCAGACCCTCTTCCACGTAGCGGTGATGTAATCCACCCGCAGCTGTGGGATTGAGGGTCTGGGTACGAGACTACCTCCGTCTCGAGTATGAATATTATTAAATAACATTAATTCACGCGCTTAGTTACTTGCATCTCAGTGGTGTATCCAGGGGAGGGCTCCGGGTGCTTGAGCACCCCCCTCGGCCATAGATCCTTCCATACGGGCCGCATTTTATTATAGCTTGCGCTGCTTATTGATACCCGTACGCATGGACTGTACTACTCTACTATATCCCGGGCCCCCCGATACGCGATCATACCCCCCCCCCCCCCCCACTTTTCGTATCAGGCCAGAAGCAGACAGCACCCCCCCCCCGCTTTTCGTATCGGGCCAAAAACCGACAGCACCCCCCCCCCGCCTTCTTGTATCGGGCTTGACCTTAAGCACCCCCCTCACTGAAATCCTGGATACGCCACTGACTTTGGCGTAACGTTAGCGTATGCGGGCCCGTAACAGTGCAAGTAAATGAATTATGATACGTTATTCATTTAACATTTTTTTATTTTTATTTTTATGAAAAAGGATTATTTTTACATGTACACATGTTAGATACGAGTTGATATAGATCAACTAGATGCTTTCTACAGCTAGTCCAGAGTGAACCTAGATTCACTGTGCACTAGGTCTACAGGGTGAGAGACACTGCAGGGTACACGCCCCTTTGAAGAACGAACTCCTCTGATGCATAGGATGGATGAGCGGAGGAGAGAAAAGGACAGACGGCATCGCAACCATCTAATGGTTTGGCTGTATGATGAGTTCCATTTGGAAGCTAGCCGGTCTGCCAGGCGTTTATAGAAAGTGGTTGCATGCAATTGGACCCATTCCACTAGTAGTCATAAGTGGAGAGTACAATGGGGGTGAAAGAGGCATGCTCTATTTCCCTGATGCGTTGCTCATATGCTCTTTGTTTTCTTTTTCATGTCTGCGGTAGCAAGCAGCACTGGGTGTGGGCAGCCCCGGATCCAGCATAGGCTCGGGGGGGGGGGGGGGGGGGGGGGGGGGGGGGCCGCCCCCCCCCCCCCCCCCCCCCATTCATACGAAATGCCGCCCTCTGGGACCAATTGCCGCCCCCCCTCCCCCCCCCCCCCCCCTCCCCCCGCTCCATTCCTCACGCACTATGACGCACGCGCGCACAAACCAAGATATAAATCATCGTACGGCAAGCAGCCACTCCCCCCCACTTTTCGTATCGGACCTGATGCAGACTGTACCCCCCCCCCCCCCCGCTTTTGGATCGGGCCTAAAGCGGACAGCACCCCCCCCCCCCCCCCCCCCGGCTTTTTGTATCCGCCCCTGGCATCGCATGCATTCATTGCCAATGTGCCGCCCCTCCAGTAAAACCGCCCTCCCCCCCCCCCTTAGCCAAATCATCCGGGGCTGGGTGTGGGTGTGGCGTTAGATGGAGCAAGTGGGTTTAGGACTCTGACGTTATTCATTTAACAGGGCTATTACGGTCCCGTATACGCTAACGTTACGCCAAAGTTGGGTACCGCTCACGTTACGGGCGGGATAAGAATTGGTTGTGTAGCCGGTAATACCGTAATGTTCTAATTATCATATTAGTACTGTAAATACATGTGTACGTGTAGTTTCCAGTCGCGTGGCAAAAGGTACTGTTTACTTTGCCATGTTGTCTAAGTCTTAATTATTTTCTCCGCATTATAATATTGTTTTTAGGAACTAGTCCTACATGTCTGAAAAGTATCTCTCGGACGTGCGTGCCGTGATAATGGAGCAGGGCCTGGGCAAGGCCAGGATGCAGATAATCTCCAAGCAACTAGAGAGCAAGGGAGGAGCCATCGAGCAGCAGCAGCAGCTGCTGTCGTCGGGGGCTGTCACCCACGTACTCGTAGGCAACAAAATCAAACTGTCCAAAGTTTTACAGAGCCTGACTGTGGAGTGCCTGCCAGCTGGAGTTCTGGTCTTGAGGGCTGACTGGCTCAGCAGCTGCCTCGTGAAAGGGCGCAAAATAGACCACGTTCCCTACCTTGTGCCTACGGAGATTCCTGTTGACCACGCCCCCACCCCCTTTCCCCCTCCTCTCATCAGAGACCACCCTAAGCAGGACCCAACATGTATCTCTATGCTCCTCCTCAGCCCCCAACCATCATCGCCCTCACCTTCTGGCGATCTGGAGGGTAACCCGCACACTACAGGTCTGGAGGTGGGTGTGGCACCACTGTCAATGATATCATCATCTGAGGTGAGCAATGTCTTATGTCCACAAGAGGGAGTAGTCACCACCAGCGGCCTCAGTAACAGATCACCTCAAAAGGTGTGTGCATGCGTGCTAGTATGTGCATGTGATAGTGTGTTAGCAGTGTGTGTTGTGCATGCATTGTGTGTATGTGTCTGTGTGTGCATGCAGCTATCGGAAGTCTCACTATAGACTTCCATATAGGTTTTGACCCCGACTATGTAAAATCCGGCGACCCTACCGTAGCTTCGCTCCTGACGATCGGATCGTCTAACTTGTTGCGGCAATCGATCTAGAAGTCAAAACGGAGTAGTTTCGTTTTTGTTTCACGTAGTAGAACCGCGTGGTTGTCGAGAACGAAAAATACTGCTGTCTTCGTTCCCCTTCCAAAAATAATGGGCGGGTCGTCTTCTGCTTCTTCTTGGGAACTCATAACTCGGAACAGGAACACTTTTAAGCAATGAAAATTGCACCAATAGCTTTAGAATTTGCTGGAGGACTCGCTTTTAGGCTTTGATACACAAAAGCCTAAAAGCCTATATACGGTCTTATCAAGTCTAATTAAGCAAAAGTACCCAGAAAATACGTCTGGATTGAATTAAATCAGTTAAATGAAAGGGGGGAAACCTGCGATGCAACAGTGATTTGGGTGTTAAAAAAATTAAGGAAACAAGTAAATAAAAACATTCTCACTGAGAAAGTTGGTAGGACATAGGCAAATAGTGTACTGGTGTAAAAAGCAAGGAAACAAGTTTTATCAGAAGGAAAAATGTTATAGTCCTATATTTAGCACAGAAACAGCATATGCCTTAGTGCTAAATATAGGACTATTACATTTTCCCGTCTGATGAAACTTGTTTCCTTGCTTTTTACACCAGTATACTATTTGCCTGAAAAACCTATATCCCACCAACTTTCTTTCTCAGAGAGAATGTTTTTTTTACTTGTGTGCATACACATGTATGTGTGCTTGCATGTGATTGTGGATGTGTGTGCACGCATGTACATGTACAGTACCGGTCATAATAAAAGTCACGTTCCGTTTTAGTTCTACGATCGTAGCACTGTGCAGTCTTTTTAGAACACGAAGATAAAAGTTAAAAACGATGATCTTATGTACGTGTTAACTAGTCCGCGAAGTGCACAACTCCGTTTACACCGGTTTTATAGCAACGTACGCGGTAACAAAACGATGACGCTGCGTAGATCGCTGAAAGGATTGAATTCTAACGTAGCGTATCGAGAGTTACGTTAGTAACTCTCATATAGGATTTGACCCCGATTATGAATGTCATTAAAAAAACGCGACCCGCTTCTAACAAGACTCCCGACGAGCGGATGGCTTACCTTGTTATCGTCGTCGTACAAGAAGGCAACAACAAGCAGTTTCGTGTTTGTTTGATGTCACAAAACCGCGTGGTTGTAGAGAACAAAACAATTTTTGAAACTCGTACCCAGTCCCACGTATTTCTCGTTCTTCTTCTTCTTCTTCTTGTTCTTGTTCTTGACCACGCATAACTCGGGATAGGAACACTTTTAAGAAATGAAAATCACACCAATGGCTTCAGAATTTACTGGCATTTTCGCTTCTGTGGTCAAAACGTCTCGAGGCTACATGACATTTATCGGTGGTTGTGTTAGCAAATCACGTATAGCTTACTGCACTGACACGACTCGGATAGGTCCTACGTCGCTCTTTATACGAAGTACTAGCAGTATACATCAAATGTGTACGGTCTGGGCACTACACGTAGTGGTAATTAACTTTGGCGGTTATGTATTTTTAATAACGTGCACGTGCGTACTATAATCATTCTATCGTTTAGGTTTGACGCTCTTTGTAACTTAGTGAAGTTTTTTTTTCTCAAAATGCCTTCATGCACGTCAGGATAAGGAGAAAGCCAAACGACGAGCATAGTACCTCAAAACTAGAGACGACGTATTAGATTCAGCCCGAGCGGAACTACAAAGCAGAGCCTGAAAAGAAGCGGGCCTCTCAAACGTAAAAATATTCTGCCTGATCATGTCAGCCCTTACATGTGTACTGTGCTTTGCATACCTAATCCCCTGAGTACTAGTGACTTCTGCTGTGTGGAGTAGAGGCTGTCCACCTCACACACATACTGACCCAGACCACTCCATGTCACTGGGACCCCCCTACCCCCATCATCACATCACATGGTAGGGACACCCCCCTCCCCCCATCATCACATCACATGGTAGGGACACCCCCCCTCCCCCCCCCCCCCATCATCACATTACATGGTAGGGACACCCCCTCCCCATATCATCACATCACATGGTAGGGACACCCCTCTCATCACATCACATGGTAGGGACAGCCCCCTCCCCCATCATCACATCACATGGTAGGTGTACATCATATTAGCTCAAAGTACATGTATGTGCAAGTGGCAGCAGTGAAGTACCACACACACATCATCACACTCACATACACACCACACATCATCACACACTCATATGCACATGCACACATCACACACACACCACATACACATACACACACACCACATACACATACACACACACTCATACACATACACACATGCACACACACATACACACATGCACACACACACTCACATGCACATGCACACATCACAAACACACTCATACACACGCTGGGGGCAGGAGACCCTCCCTTCTCCCCTCGGGAACCACCCTGGTCTGACCAGCTAAGGTGGTCCACCCCTTGCCCCCCGGCCTTGGTGCCATGTGAGACGGGATCAACCCAGGGTGGTATGGGGCCACTGTATGGAAGGGGTGGCCTGGGGAGGAGGATATGTTAACAACCATGTACATGAGGTAGGAATGGGGAGGAGGGAAGGTGACATGTTGGGGAGGAGGAGGGAAGGTGACATGTTGGGAGGGGTGGGTGAGGGGAGGGACAACTAACCTAGGTGGTAGAGGGTACATGCCTCTCGAGGTGTCTCCAGGAGGGGGAAAGGGTGCTCCACGCTGGAAGCCATCATGAGGATGGTACTGGTGATGGTGCATGAGGAAAGGAGCCATTGGGGGTCCAGGAGGGCCCATGGGGGGTCCCGGGGGAACGTTGTGCTGGTAGAGGGACACAAATTAATGACACGTGCAAACATAACACACATCCAGAGAGCCAACGGTGGTGCAGAAATACATACTGATGATCACAGGGGGGGGGGGGGGGGGGGGGGGCTATAAGGCATGGGACTTCCCATCACAGTGGGACTATACCTGCCCATCACCAACAGGGGGGGGGGGGGGGGGGGGGGGGACTCTCATCACAGGGGGGGGCTATAACTGCTCATCAAAAGGCACTATCCGCAGTACATACCCTGTACATTCATTGCAAACACTAATTCATTCGTGAGCACCTGTCAAGTTACACCACCAGCTTTGTTCAAATAATGAATGAGAACATTATAATTAATGCTCACCAGGAGGAGAGGTGGGAAGGGGATGGGGGAGGAGGTGGGAGGAGAGAGGTGGAAGAAGTGGATGGGGGAGGAGGGAGGCCACACTATACAATAGATTACTAACCTGAATGCCTTCGGGGGTCATCTTCATCTGAAGAGTCATCTCTGATACGAGGGGCCGGTGTATGGCCTGAGGAGGCGGGAGACCGGGCAGCTGGAACCTGCTCAAGAGGCGGTGATGACTTGGGGGATGGGCGGAGCTTTGTGCCAGGTTTCAAGGTGGCCACAGAAGGCCTGAGACTGACCTGTGTGCAGGGAGTGGGACACGTAGTTATCCTGAGATACACGTAGTTATCCTGAGATACACGTAGTTATCCTAAGATACACGTGGTTATCCTAAGATACACGTGGTTATCCTAAGATACACGTAGATACACGATACATGTAGTTATCCTGTGATACATGTACTGTTATCCTGAGATACACGTAGTTATCCTGAGATAAATGTTAGTTATGATGTGATATTAATGTTGTGTACACACGACCACACTCCCATAGCCTTGGGGAATAAAACACACCCTCATATTAATTTGTTCCAAAACACAGCTACATAATTCCCAATGACGTGGGTTACCTTGGTACAATATATGTACACACAAAGCTTGTATCAATGATATGGTTAAGTGAACAGTGACGTTTGATGGTTCAAGGGTTGGGAACACAATCCTTTCCTCCCTGGATTCACCTCATGCTGCCTCCGCGAAAGGTATTTCATGCAGTCACACAAGTCACTTCCCTCCTCCCCTCTCTCAACCTTCCCATCCTCCTCCCCTCTCCTTACTGCCCCAAGGAGATGGGAAGGGTTAGTAGGTATGGTCCTGCCCTACCATACCTCCTCCCCCTCCATCCTCCTCCTCCCCTCTCCTACCCCTTAGCACATACACTTTCAGCAGACTTGGACGATGGAGTTTTCTTGTGTTTCTTCCCTCTTCCAACACCCTTCTCTGATGAAGGATGGGTATCAGCTGATGGTGACTGGTTGGCATAAACTGGTGGGTAAGATGAAGAAGCCAAGCAAAATTCAGGTGTGCTCTGGATAGAATTGGCATCACTGTGAGGTCCAACGTGCTGTTGGTTTGGCCCGTGAGCAATCGTATGTTGTGGGTGTGGCCCTGGCATGGTCATACGATGAGGGGGAGGTCCGTAATATTGTGGGTGTGGTCCGTGTGGCGGTGGGTGTCTGTAGTGAAGCCCAACATCGTGTGGTGGGTGTGGTCCGATATATTGAGGTGGGTGTGGCCCGGGGTATGGGTGGGAACCTGAAAGGCACAAGAATGATATTCTGCATCAAGGTGAGAGGAGAGGGAGGAGGTGGGGGGAGGAAGGAGGAGAGAGGAGTGTGTGGGAGGAGAGAGAGGTGGGAGAAAGGAGGGAGAAGGAGAGGGTGAATCTCGAGGGGAGGATGGGAGGAGGAGATGGGTGGGAGGAGAGGGAGGCAGGAAGTAGGAGGAGATAGGGAGGGAGTGAGGAGGGAGGGAGGAACAAGAGGGGTGCATGCTAGTGGAGAGGCAGAAGGGAACGCTGATACACTGGCTTGGTTTCATTACCGTTGTGTTGGGGTGGTGAAAGATCTCCTTGAATAGGACTGGGAACTAGGGTCCCTGGACTCCTGATACGCCTCTTCACGTATCTTGTGGATGGGTCTGGGTGATGACTCTGGATGAGAGCGCCTGGGGACCCACTAGTGGGCCAGTGGGTGGAGCGAGGGACGTAAACCACACCCACAAATGCCCCAACACAAGCTGCATGAGCAGGTGATGATGACCACGTGATCAAAGTCATCATGTGATGAGTGAGCATGCACACAACACATGACCAACACGTGCTCCAGTACATGTGTGATCACAGCACAATGATCACGTGATGATCACGTGACCAGAGCCCCACCCCCTACCTACCTTGTTCTTCCTGAGGTCCGCAAGGTCCCGCAGCATGAAGCGTATACGAGGAGGGAGGTCCTTGTTCTCTGAGAGGCCATCGATCCTCTCAAAGTAGGTGTCCATCCAACCCTGTGAGGGGGATGGAGGAATTAGCAAGACACCAAGATACCCCCTCCCCTTCCCCCCTTAGGATGTGGTACACTGAAGTGTTCCATGTGAAGACAAGCAACAGCACGCACACACACACACACATATACACGCACACACACTCAAACACACACACAAATACACACCCACAAACACACACACACAAACACACACACAACAAACACACACACACAAACACACACACTATTATACAGTATACTACACCCTCCAACCATCTCCGCGATCACACCACACACCACAGAGTGGTGACATAGTAATATGGAGTGTGGTGTGATGGTGGAGTGGTGACATGGTACTGTGAGTGTGTTGTGATGGTGGAGATGGTTGTATAACTCCACCATCACACCACACACCACAGTACCATGTCAGCACTCCACCATCACACCACACTCCAATAGTACCATGTCACCACTTCACCATCACACCACACTCCATAGTACCATGTCACCACTCCACCATCATACCATACTCCATAGTACCACTCCACCATCATATTACACACTCACATCCTATCACATTACATTCCCGGATGTCATACTACACATACCACGCTATCACACACCACACCCATCACATACCACATCACTCACACATACCACACACATCACTCACACACACCACACACCTTGGCCTTCTCTGTGTCCAGTTTGACTCCCACAGTGGTGATGAAGTAACAGAGACACTCAAGGCTCTTACAGATGTCCTCAGTTGTCTGGTGACGTTTCTTCTCCAACAGCTAGAACATCACCACACAAATATAAGGTTTAACATCACCGATAACACCATATAAGGGTAAATACTACAACGCACACACGCACACACACACACACACACACACACACACACACACACACACACACACACACACCTCTTTGACACAGGAGTGGATGATCTTCTCATGTAGCATGTCCAGTTTGAAAAGCTCGCCTGATGGGAGAGGGGAGGTGAGGGAGAGAGGTGTGATGACATCATTACCACATACGTGACCACTGGGGGCAGTTAATTTAATTGAGCACATACAGTTTGCTAGGGCAATCTAATATATAGGGTATCCTGGTTAATACTAATAGTATTGCAACTAGTTGTTATGACAACTGGCTAAGTTCCTTCACAGGAGGATAAAGGGAAAGGGGAGGTGGGGAGGTGATGAGGGGCACTAGCTTACCCACAAACTTAATGTTACCCAGCATCTTCCATTTGGTGATAACAGTCTGCTCCTTCTCTTCAGCAGAGAGTCCATCACTCTTGTCCAGCACTGTGTAAAGGCAAATAAGACGTCTTCATTAGAGGGGGAGTGGCCTCGCTAAAGGCTCCACCCACCGGCATTGGCCTTCTTTCGCTTCTCAAACTCCTCATGGCACTTATGTAGTAACAGTTTGGGGGGGGAAACCAGGTGACAGCATGTGACCTATTAAGTCACGTGACAGCAGCTTAGCACTCACAGTGGTCTGGCTTCCTGCCTCTTCAAAGTTAGGTGCAAACTCATTCAGCCTGAGGCATAGCTGGGCGTACATACAACTATAGGAAGGCTCATCTACTGCTTTGTCAAATACCTGAAGAGGAATAGGCAGAACACACACATATATAAAACATGAACTCAAGACAAGATATACACACACACACAAACACACACACATACAAACACACACACACACACACACACACACACAAACACACACACACACACAAACACACACACATACAAACACACACATACACACACACACACACACACGATGCGGCGTACCAATAGAATCGCTCCTTTTAATATCTGCTTATCCGCTGAGCCAATGATCAGCACAAGTTCGTGTGTCAGTTTGTCGAAGTTGTCGGGTGTTAGTTTATTTAGTATTCTTATCGCAGGAGAAGAAAGGTTTAATGGCAGCGTAAACAACAGACAAGGGGGGGGGGGGGGGGGGGGTGGGAAGGAATAATACAGCACGCATCAATCTCTCGCCCGTACATAACAAGTAACAGGTTTCAAACATATACCTAGTGAATTCAAAGCGTTCCAAGCTAGAAATTCGGTTTCCATAATGGAAAAGCCTGAACTAACTGCTGGCTTGGTAATCCCACCCTGGGACGTTTCTAACATTTTTCCGTGAAAGGTCCACGTACCCTTAGTCTCGTACCCAGACCCACCCTTACGTAAGCATTATCGCATAATGTATAATACTACGTAGAGAGGTATCACACATTATGCGATAATGCTTACGTAAGGGTGGGTCTGGGTACGAGACTAACGTACCCTCTAATCTTGCGATACAGAAGCTCCGTCCTATCGACATCCTCCCTAGCATTGGGGGGTAGCCATCTCTGGCCTGTTGGAGCCTTCGGTGTTTGTCCTCCAACCGCCGACCGTAACGATGTACCCTCGACTAACCCCTAATCGGCCACCTTGGTCCTGAGAGAAAGACGACGATTACGGAGCGCATACGCGGTGCCCTTCACACACCAGTCAAGTTCAGCTTGCCTCGCCAGATCCCTTCGCTTACAAAACAGGAAGACAGTGACCTTCCACACAAACGTAGATCGGTTCGGACCAAGCTGACCAAAAATGTTGTAACGGTTTAGTACAAAACCCGTTAGACTCTCCGAATGGCAAAGGCATCTCACTTTTTTTTTTGCGGGCCATGTGTTCATTGATGTTTGGTCCCCAGGCCCACATCATTACGATATTAGCTACGCAACATTGATGGGGGGGGGGGGGGGGGGGGGGGGGGGGGAAGGGCTATGCATACAATAGCAACGTACACCTATTTATCACTACGTGTATGTTCACACATCTAGCCAGCTGCAAAGTCACTGTCCATATCTGACAGTTTGTTATGCTGAATTTTCTTTCATTTCAAACTCTGGAGCCATGTCCTTGACTTCTGTATTACCACCAGCATCATCCACGGGGTTTGTTTGATATGTACCAGATGATGTCCCGTTCCTCCAAGCAATACTTTAGGAGGAAAAGTAATATCTCCATACATGAATCAAGCAGACTCCTGGCCCCAAACCTGACTCCACCCCTTAACTCCACCTATAACTCCGCCCCTGACTCCACCCCCAACCTTATCTCAAGCATGGCTGTGGAATACATGTGTATTCAGCCTTACCTGATAATGACACATGCTCCTATGGTAAGAAGGACTCCTCCCACAAACCCTACTATGGTTCCAGCTGCAATGTGAGCTGATGATAGTCCTTCCTTTGGGAGGTAAGAGGTATTTAAACCTGCACCACTGTGCACCTGGGAACTGGTGCCATTTATGCAACACCCTCTGCTTAGCTGGAGGGTGGAGCCTCCAATGGCAATACAACCACAGGATGAGTCAAGCAGCCAGCTCTGAATCATACCCACAAGGTCACTAGCAGTCACCAAGCCGTCATCAGATGCATACTGGACCAGAACAGTAATGACCCCTGCAGTCCATGGTTCATTATTGGAGGGGCAGGTCACATTAGCCTGTATGAATGTATCATTGTCCAATGAGCAGGAACACAAGGTCTCTGTAAGACCTCTCAGCTGAGTGGTTATATTCTGCACATAGGTTGGCTACAATAGTGATGAATACAATTGAAGGTCTATGGCTGTCTATAGATGGTATGATGGTACCTACCACATTTGTACACAGGCCAGTCAGAATGTCAGTAGAGGTCAGTTGTAGCCTTAACATTGCTGCATGTGGGGGAATATGTGAAATACATCTTAGCCCAGTCTAATAGATAAAAATTTCTCTCATAAAATTAATCTCAGCATTATGTGACGTAATTGTGCTACATAATAAACTAATCTGTTAAAACTGTTCACTGAAAAGATAAATGAAAATTGTTGTGTTGTCTAGTTAGGTTGGTACCTACATTCATTTCTAGTAAAAATATTCTGCCTGATCATGTCAGCCCTTACATGTGTACTGTGCTTTGCATACCTGATTCCCTGAGTACCAGTGACTTCTGCTGTGTGGAGTAGAGGCTTTCCACCTCACACACATACTGACCCAGACCATTCCATGTCACTGGGACTGTGTGTGTCAGAGTGTTCCCTCCAACAGTACTAGCTATCACTGACCCACTCTTCATCAGGGTGATGTTGTGGACATCAGGAGATCCATTTAGTGCCATACAGGTAATACTGATATAGGTAGGGTGACGACCAATGCCTGCAGGTGAAGTAACTATGGAAACTGTGGGTGGAGCTGGTAAGGAAATAGATTAAACACAAAGCATGCAGTGACATCATTGTTACTCATACCATAGATCTGAACTCTGAAGGTTCCCCCAATTTTTAAAAGATCATAAGGAGGTAAAGAAAAACTAAAAAATGTATTGAAATAAAATGGAGCACAGTAAACTGCACAGGCAGTGAAGATTCCTTCATACACTCCAAAGTCTTTGGATGTGACATTTGAAATATTGAGTACTATAGTTCCAGACTGAATGGTGTAGTTCACTCGGCTGTCAGAGATCTGGTAACCATTGAAGTAAAGCTTAGATTGGACTGAAATGTCGCAATTAAAACAGAAACAGTTGCTCTGCTGTATGAGTTCAACCTGTGTAACATTGAACACTTCCTTCACATATATGTTGGAACTGTTCATTACTGTGAGAACATTTATGTTATCATCAGCTGAAGCCTTGCTTAAACCAGCTACAAAAACAGGAACAAGTCATTGAAGTAAAATGTTACATCTCTATACCTTACCCTCAAATGATGAGGATGATACAGTGAACGTCACAGGTGAGTGCGCAGCAATGGATACTTCCATCAGAGACAGCAGGCTTTTATGGCACCAATTACTGTTATTAACACCATATATGGTCTGTATCTTGACGGTGTACTCTCCCTCATCTGAGCTCCCTGCTCTCTGGATGGTCAGCCTGGTCCCCATGCTGTCACTGTACACCCTCATGTCAGAGGAGCTGTTCACAGGTACTGGGTTACCATCTCTGTACCACTGGAGGGACTGGATGTAGGAAGCTGGATCTGGATAGAGTGAAAATATGTTTACTCCCAGGACTATGGTGTCTCCATAGTGATAGGTGACCTTGGTTGGACCAATAGGAATGAGAAACCCTACATGTAATGATAACCATTAAATACTTAATAATGATATGCTAGTAGCTTCATACATTGTGGCCTGATCACAGTATAGCCAACAGCCACCTCACTTCCGTTGGAGAGCACATGACAGAAGTACAGACCCTGCTTTGGGTGGGCATATCCTATGTGCACAGTAGCATTAGGTCCTTGTGAGGACATGAAGGCCCCTGGGATAGCAGTGGACCACTGGTAGGACACTGGACCAGGAGGGACTGGATCAACTGTACAGGTAAGTGACACAGGAGACCGTGTTGTGATTGGTCCACTTGTCAGGATGTTGACAGAGACTTCGTAACCTACAGTGCAAGGTAAAAGAAGCCAAATTTAAGTGATTCTTAATAAAAGGATGGTGTGGAAATTTTTTCTCTGGTCCCAAGTCAGAGCATCAAAGCCAGAAATGCAGTTTACAGTAAACACATGTACCTCAATCGAATACCTTCACTTCGAAAATTCTGACTTGGGATCAGAATTAGAGTTCGGCAATTTCGGGCCAAGCTATGCACTATCAGGTGTAAAAGGGATGTTAACTGGCTGAACGTGAATAATTTTATTTTCTGTACACCGTGGCAGACAAATGTACCCCCGGGAGGACGCCCACACATTTAGGAATGAGGATCATATATTTCTCATCGCAAGAAAAGGTGTGTCTCTCATTTCTTAATCATTTTATTTTTTATTGGGAATACTTTACACAACACTTTCATGATTGCATACAGTGGTAATTAAGGCTCGTTGATATTATCATCATTCCAGTGCGACTTTCTTTATGGCATGCAAGTCCTGAACCATCCCAACCTGCAAATACAATTTCTCTGCATGCTGATTGATCTGCGCCCTGTCCCCACAGAACTAATTGTATTAAACCAGGACGTTGCTTATTGCAACCTGCCACTCCTTCTTTGCCTTTGTTCACTAAGTGGCTACTGGGTATCACAAGGCCACTTCAGTAGGATTGTGTTTTCACTAATAAGTTTGCATAGTAGTCTATGACGCATCATGTGCTGATTTATGTGTTCGTACTTAGCTTCATAACAGCTTTCATTTCAGCATACTTAGTAATAGCGTGCAATGATCATTACTGTTGGCATGCTTTACGCAAAGTTTACGTTCAGTTTTCTTTACATGAAAAGGTAAAGTGGGTGGGGGTATACCCCTCATGGGAGTGTTATACTTTCTGATCCCAAAGCGTTGAAAAGCATTATTATTGATGTATTCGCCCCTGTAACAAGAGTCAAAAACATAATAAGCGATCACGTGCGCCTCCTATTTGCCACACCCACTTATGAATAATTAAATGAGCTCTCGTTTGAATAACGTTATATGCATCCACATTAAAAGTACTTAACAGAGCGTCTCCGTAATTTCGGACCCAAAAGGGCAATTATTTTGGGTGCGTTATCAAAAACAAAAAATCAGGAGAAGCAATTAATTAGATTCTGAGACCGTTGGAACAGACCTGATTGAGTGCAGAGTTGGTTCCCATGTTTGGGATATCCTACAATTGTATTGCTATACTATGAAGTAGGCTGCCGAAGTTAAGACGTCGGCATCCGTGAAATAGCAATTTGTGACCTAAATAAAAGGTGTTTATAGGCATATTATTTTGTTTGACAACAAGTTCATCAATGGTGATAGGCAAGTGGTCTTTTATTACTGACGTACGCAATTTCTCTTTCACAGTTCGCGCAATTTTCGCTAAACCCGAATTGCATGCTCCAGACCCCCGAACCGCTCGTCTCTGACAATGGATAGCTCTCCAGTGGAATCGCAATACAATATTGCTTCTTAGCTTATCACAGATTTATCTAATACAATTTAACTACAGGGTGCTTAAATAAAAACATTCTCGATACGAGATGGTTGGTGGTGTATAAAAATCAAAGGTGATGGTGGTGTAAAATTAAACAAGGGAACAAGACTTCTGATTGAAAAGGAAAAATGAAATCAGTAGACAACATGCTGTCATATTTAAATGTGCATGCTAATATAGGTCTATTTCATTTTTCCTTTTCAATCAGAAGCTATGTTCCCTTGCTTTTTACACTACCATCACCTTTGATTCCTATATACCAACAACCTTCTTGTGTAGAGTTTTATTACTTGTTTCCTAAATTTTTCTGGTAGATTTGGTATTGTATTACATATAGACTCAGGTAGCAACTTGTGCCAGATTTATTTTCTAAAGAATTGTTGAGGTGTACCACTATACTAGTCCCCAGACTACCTCCATTGAGGACCAAATGGTGATGAAGATTAAAGCACCGGCAAAAGCGAGAAGCCATATAACACGTAGGATAAATTTACCCTGATCTCGTGTTATTATCAGATAGACCATGTACCGCTATACTTTACCAAATTGACGTAAGCACAGCGCATATAACTATAAAGCGGAGAGAGAGAGACGCAGTGTCTACCGCTGTAACTATTATAGAAACTATTCCATTTTAGCGACATACCATGCATGCTCATAATTTATGGATCCAGCATTTATCAATGCTGTTATATACCTTTGGATGTCGTTTTGTTGGTCCTTTTGGTACGGGCTTGACATGCACTCATTTGGCAGATCTGGCAGCATCTGGATCTTTTAGATGCTCGAATGCCGCTGCCGGCAATCAGAATTGTCCTTGAGATTGCATGGTAATACCATCGAATTTGATAACGCTGGTTATATATACCGGTGCGTCATGATCATTGATGTTATAGATCAACACCAAATAAGGTATTACTCGCTTCAGCTAATTGCCCGATCTGTTAGGCGTCTAACAGACCCCTGAAGATAATCTGCGGACGCATCCTGAAGCGATTGGTACACTTGGGGTGCTCTATACAAACGTTCCTTATACTAATACTAGGAATAAGATGACGGATTTTAGGTGGGACTGGGTACGGACGATGGGGATGAGTATTTTTGAAGTACACCATCTTATGACATAGATACAATGCAGAACTGTTGTCGTTTTAAATATTGCTGATTGCCACTAAGAGCGAAGTGACCAGAGTCTTGGCTGTCCCACTAGACGTGAGAGACGTTAATTGTTAATGACAGTCATGCATGATACTGCATATGCCGGGAACCTACTTGCGTAGGTTCCGATTATAATGACCCGCTACAAGCGGGATTAAAATTACAGAGATGCTCTGTTAAAAACTTTAAAAACTATACGTACAGTGTAAAGTGCCCAAACATTAATGATCATTCAGGGTACTATATATGCATATGATGTTTACTTTTACCCCCCCCACCCCCCGCCGAAATTTACCTTACTAGGTAGTGACATGGGTCAGCGTACAATATTTAGAGCTTCCAATTACAACATGCAGGTACATATAACCAATACTCACGCATAAAGATAACAAAATTAACCCATAGCTGTACGCCAAAGGTTTGTAAAAAAATAAAATAAAAAAAAATAAAAAAAAAGTAACATCAGTTCCTGTTGCATCAGTATTGGGCATGACCAGGGCCGTTCCAGTCCGGCCGATCAGGCCATGGCCAGACCGGATTATAACCAGAACATTTGAAATCATTTATAATTATGAAACGATCGACAACGATGAACCTGCAATCGTCTCATGCTTGGATGACTTTGGTAGCTCACGAGAACGTACAGTACGCTGTATCGTCCTGAGCCAAGTTAATTATCCACGTGCACAGTGTGGGCGTTATTCATTTCCTGCGACTCAGAGCAATACAATGTTACGCCCACACACGCTTAACGTGTAACACAGTGACACGCACTTTCTGAGTAGTTTTTGTCGGTTTTACGTATCAAAAAAGCGCTGGCTCCTGGGGCTCTGCCCCAGACCCCGATGGGAGAGCTTTCAGCGCCCCCCACCCCCCCTTAGCTGGGCCCTCCTCGGGACTTTCTACATATTCACGTGGCCGGACCGGTTCTTTTATCAATGCTACGGCCCTGCATGATGAGGTGTTTGTTCACCAGTTGGCCAAACCAAACGCAGTATTGATGTAGCCTCCGGCACACTACACTGACTAGGGGCACGCACGATAGTTCGGCACCCGATGTGTTACTATTTAACGGGAACGTAGTTGCATTAAACTATACTTACTGCTTCTGAGACAACCCAGAAGGATGGCAATTATCCTTTTTCAAATATTGAAACGCCTTCTTGAAGGCGCTGCGTTGTGTTGAAAGTTGGGTGCCGACCACTCCCCACTGCCGACTACGCTACCCTGCTTGTTAGTATTGATCAGAGATAATATATAACGGGATTGGCAACGAGTCCACTTAACGCTAATTAACGCGTGCCTTCCCCACGTGAATCCATAGAAATTTCCTGTTCCCCTAAGTTTCCAGGCAACCTTGTACAGGCACTTTGAGTATAATAAGCCAGACATAAGTCCACTGATCTGACAACCAGTTTTGCTTTATTCCTCAATCAACTATAATCCTATAGGAATGGATTGGCATTGACCTTTGGGTGATATAGTTTACTAGCTTAATCCTTGCTAACTTACAAGTTACAAAAGTCATATTTATATCCTGGAGGCTTCACGACCATGCAGCACTAATTGCATTGATACAGAGCCACCATAACTTGGTGCACTGTGAACCTTACTAACATGTAATGGCCTGTTCCAGTTAAAGACGTGGGGTTGGGCATGTGGAGGTGTTGGGCGGGGGGGTGTTGCTAATTTGGCGGAAGTTGTAAAGAGGAAGATGAGAGTCACAAGACCGTTTTACCTTTAGTGCAGCCATGCATTATCCAAATTCCACTCGATCCAGACCCCTTCACAGTGCACCAGCTCCTGAACCCATGCCTTCATCACAACTGCTCCTGCTGAATCCCCTGAAATACTTCCTCAATTTGCCTTGCCCCCCCCCCCCCCCCCCCCACACACACACACGCACTCTTCCAAGCAACAATAAATCTCATCCCCTCACCACAGATGACAAAGGGGATTGTGGGGGTATTAAAAAGGTTACATTCGAGATGGGTATGAGGAGTAGAGTAGGATCGTTTGAAACCAATCGAATTTTTAAAAGACTTTTAAGCAGTAGTGGTTGCATGCTAAAACTTTTATACACATTCAAGAAGGGAACAACACACTCTTGTCAACGGTAATAAAAGCTGGACAGAGCAGGCAAGTGGTAGTACTCAACGATCAAGAAACAGACTATTCTCGCGAGGCTGTGGGCGCTCGCCGTTCTTTTGCGATTAAATTCACATTCCTTTCGAAAAAATGCAGGTTGTCAACCAAACGTGTGGTGCACGTCACTATACTTGAACGCTAAAATGTAAGGAATGTGCTACAAGCCAGTATATAAAAGTTTTATAGTACTAGCTTGCATAGCAATGACTACACTGTCCCACAAGATTTGCATATTCGATATGTTATACGGGTGGTTCTGAGCGCGTTATTGGCAAAACAAGAATGGCACGCTACAATACAACCATTTTTAAGTTGGGGTAACGGATTGCAGAAAGAATCACTCGTCGATTCACTAGATACTGTCCCACCAAAAAGAGCGCACCCAACATTGGAAATTTTCGCTAAACTTGGGCAAAAATAAAATCACGCGGAGAACTCTCGATCCTGTAAAACTTGTTAAAATACACATATACAATAACCTGCAGCTGCTTGCGTACTACAGTGAAACGTGCTTATCCATCTTTGTTCCAAAACGCCAGCGAATTTTCGTGCCCCTTTCACACTTCTATGTACGTGTGATTCACAGCAGGTCGGATGGCACACATAAAATTGCAAATATCTATGGTCACGTGGCGCGTTGCCAATCCCTTTATATATTATCTCTGTACTGATCAATATTGCCGACGAGCAAGACTCATTCATTCATTGTACTCACTTTGGCACAGCTGCCCGAGAATGCTGCTTTGAAGTACTGTAAAGGTCCACAGGGGAAGTATTGCGCTTGATTTCATTTTCATCGTGGCACCAAGGATTATTAACAATTACTAGTATGGATATAATGGCACCATCCTCGTACGCAGACCGGACCAGTGACAGTTTTTTGTTGTAAGTTTCTGTTATGTTGTGTTTTGTTGCAATGCATCTACACTATAAATTTAAAATGGTTCTATTAGGCTTCACCAGTAACCGCTAATGTGTGATCAAAAACTCCGAGGACAAAAGGGGGCGGAATAACGCGGGAAACTACATAATTTATCGTCGGCTTGCACGGCCTTTGTGTCTGGCTACCTCGCTTCGCATACGTACTAGTAGTAGAGCTTCTGTCCGACTGAATTTCTACAGAGCGCACCAATGCCCACTGGGAGATGTACTTTTGCAGAAAGGACTAGCAAGCTTTCGTGACCTATCGCACGTAAGCGTAAATTTAAGTGGTGTGGTTGTGTCAGGCGTTAGCTGCATTTCCTTACACATCTAGCTTTATAAAATAATACTGTACATTCATGAATCGTTTCTTCACTGGGAGATTATGTTTTGGACTGTTTTTGATATACATTTTTCCGTAGCGGCGTAGGAAGGAGTTTAAAAATGGGGGGGGGGGGGGGGGGGGGGGGGGGAGGGGGGGATGGTCATCATGGCGGGAGAGCGGTGCCCTCCCCCAGCCAGCTAGGGGAGTGCTGTAAGCTTCCGCATTGGGGTCTGGGGATGTGCCCCAGAAGCCAACGCTATTTGCATCTAACGACGTTACAAAACTACACTAGACATGTCCAGCAATTTCGGACATCCATAGACGCCTGTACATCGAAAACGCATGTAACGTATTTGATTTTTTTCTAACATGAACGCAGTAGGATTATTTTTTAAAATATAAATAATGCATTCTTTTATTTTTCACATTCATCTTGCGAGCAGAAGAATCAACAACAAAATTAATTACTTTTGTTAATTTCGTAATAATCTTATTTAGAGCTAATGATGATTAATAACATGCCAATGGTGGGTGCGCCCTTATAGAACAAGTTATGCTGGTGCGTGTGTGAGTGGGAGGAGCGTGTCGTTTTCTAAATGCTCGTCTGGTTCAAAACGTTTGAAAATTTCTTTCATCGGCCTACGAAGATGCACTCGGCATGTGTCAACCTGTTTTCTACGACTGCGTAAGTTAACGGTCCGTTCCTATATCTTCACATGATTGCGCATGACAAGTACACCACGCGCGCGCACACAGCTCTTTTTCCTGGGTGTATATTAGGAAGAATCTCTTTTAAGAATCTCTTTAGCTGATGCGGATTAACCGGTTGGGTTGGTCTGTACCCTGGGTTAAATACCTCTAGCCGCTAGTCATTTATGTCATCTGGGCGTGGTCTTTACCTGAGCAGGATTGTGTGTACTAGTATGTGTGAGTATGTGTGTCTGTGTGTGTGTGTATGTGTGTGTGTATGTGTGTGGGCTCTTTTTCCTAGGATGTATGCTAGGAGAATCTCTCTATGTGCACGTGTGTGTATGTGTGTATATGTGTGTGTGTGTTTCAGTGTATACACACAGACACACACACGCATACTCCCAGCTCTTTTTCGTGGGATGAATCTCTTTATGTAACTGGTTGAGTTGGTCTGTGCCCTGGGCAAGAAGGAGTTAAATATCTAAAGCTGCTAGTCAGTTGTGGGTGTGGTCTATACCCTGGAAACGATTGGGTTAAATCTATCTAGTTGAGTTGCCTGGGTGTGGCCTGTACCATGGGCAAGAATGGGTTAATGTTTAAATCTCCCAAACTGCATGCTGGGCAGTTGGTCTGGGCAAGAATGATTCTCTAGTAGTTTTAATGTCTGGGTGTGGCCTGTACCCCAGAAAGGGCCGCTGGTCATTTTAATACCTGGGTGTGGTCTGTACACACGCGCACACACACACATATATATATATATATACACACACACACACACACACACACACACACACATATACTCTCCCAGCCCTTTTTCCTGGGGTGTTTTGTTCATATCCAATGCCTATGTACATATGTGGTTGTGTATTTGTCTGTTCCAGCTGCCTACATGTACCTTTATCTGATTGTGGATACTTGTACTTGTCCCTATTTTTATTGCAGGGATAAATAAAGTGCATGGTATCTCCCAGCTATTAAGAGAAGCTTATTGTGACCAGCCAAATATCATACTGACACCTGTGCTCTCTTCAGGATGGTGGATGGCCTGTAACAAGGTTGCTCTGGTTGTGAGTTCTATCTCTAAGTACTGTGTATGTGTATGTGTATGTCCCATCCCCTCCTCCCCTTTGAAGGGCTTAGTGTAGGAGAGGATGTGTGGTGAGCTTTCTGGTTAAGGAATGGACTAAAAAGAGCCCTGTGGGTGTGGTGAATTTTCCAGGATTGTGAGGGGTTAAGTAACATAGCCGACAAAAAAGAGCCCTGTGGGTGCGGTGAACTTTCTGGTTAAGGTGTGAGGGGTTTAGTAACATAGCTGACTAAAAAGACCCCTGTGGGTGTGGTGTATTTTCCAGGATTGTGAGGGGTTAAGTAACATAGCCGACTAAAAATACCCCTGTGGGTGTGGTGTATTTTCCAGGATTGTGAGGGGTTAAGTAACATAGCCGACAAAAAAGAGCCCTGTTGGTGCGGTGAACTTTCTGGTTAAGGTGTGAGGGGTTAAGTAACATAGCCGACTAAAAAGATCCCTGTGGGTGTGGTGCATTTTCCAGGATTGTGAGGGGTTAAGTAACATAGCCGACAAAAAAGAGCCCTGTGGGTGCGGTGAACTTTCTGGTTAAGGTGTGAGGGGTTAAGTAACATAGCTGACTAAAAAGACTCCAGTGGGTGTGGTGTATTTTCCAGGATTGTGAGGGGTTAAGTAACATAGCCGACTAAAAATACCCCTGTGGGTGTGGTGTATTTTCAGGATTGTGAGGGGTTAAGTAACATAGCCGACAAAAAAAGAGCCCTGTTGGTGCGGTGAACTTTCTGGTTAAGGTGTGAGGGGTTAAGTAACATAGCCGACTAAAAAGATCCCTGTAGGTGTGGTGCATTTTCCAGGATTGTGAAGGGTTAAGTAACATGGCCGACAAAAAAGAGCCCTGTGGGTGCGGTGAACTTTCTGGTTAAGGTGTGAGGGGTTAAGTAACATAGTCGACTAAAAAGACCCCTGTGGGTGTGGTGTATTTTCCAGGAGTGGGAGGGGTTAAGGAACATAGCCGACAAAAAAGAGTCCTGTGGGTGCGGTGAACTTTCTGGTTAAGGTGTGAGGGGTTAAGTAACATAGCCGACTAAAAAGAGCCCTGTGGGTGTGGTGAATTTTCCAGGATTGTGAGGGGTTAAGTAACATAGCCGACAAAAAAGAGCCCTGTGGGTGCGGTGAACTTTCTGGTTAAGGTGTGAGGGGTTAAGAAACATAGCCGACAAAAAAGAGCCCTGTGGGTGTGGTGTATTTTCCAGGATTGTGAGGGGTTAAGTAACATAGCCGACAAAAAAGAGCCCTGTGGGTGCGGTGAACTTTCTGGTTAAGGTGTGAGGGGTTAAGTAACATAGCCGACTAAAAAGACCCCTGTGGGTGTGGTGTATTTTCCAGGAGTGGGAGGGGTTAAGGAACATAGCGGACAATCCACACACTCCTCACCACACCCACAGGGTTCTTTTTTTGTCAGCTGTGTTTCAGGGTCAAGCCAGATCTAGCCCTGAGTGTGATGTACTTTTGAGGAACTACTGTTTGTTAATATTATATTCACAAGTAAATAAAAAACATTCTCTATGAGAAAGTTGGTGGCATATAGGATTTGAAGGCAATGGTGGTGTAAAAAGGAAGGAAACAAGGGTCTAATAATAAGGGAAAATGGAATAGTCCTATATTTAGCACACGAACAACACACATGTACTATATCCTACATATAGAAATGTGCTAAATATAGGACTATTCCATTTTCCCTTATTATTAGACCCTTGTTTCCTTCCTTTTTACACCACCATTGCCTTCAAATCCTATATGCCACCAACTTTCTCATAGAGAATGTTTTTTATTTACTTGTTTCATTGATTTTTATTCATACCCGATTATGAGCCGTATAGCATGTGAAGTAATCCATCTTGATATGAGAGGGACCTTTGAGTGACCTCGCCGAGCGAGATGCACGTTCAGGACTATGGCAATATGGCTGTCCTTTTTCAGGATCTGCTCGATATCTTGCACGTCGAGAGGTCCGTTCCTTTTCAGGATCTGAGGGGGCTTTAAGGGGCGGCCGAAATAGATTGTCGCCCCAGCGCTATCGAACCCACGAACGCATTTTGTACCGGGCCAGATCCAGACAGCACCGTCCCCCCCCCCCTTCTAATCGCATCTCGATACCTTGCGCGTCGAGAGGTCCGTTTCTTTTCAGGCTCTGCTCGATAGTTTTCACGTTGAGAGGCCGCTTCTTTTCAGGCTCTGCTTTGTAGTTCCGCTCGGGCTGAATCTAATACGTCGTCTCTAGTTTTGAGGTACTATGCTCGTCGTTTGGCTTTCTTCTTTTCCTGACGTGAAGGCATTTTGAAAAAAAAAAAAAAACAACTTCACTAAGTTACAAAGAGCGTCAAACTTACAACGATCGAATAACAAGAATGACGTGCACGTTATTAAAAATACATAACCGCCACAGTTAATTACCACTACGTGTAGTGCCCAGACCGTACACATTTGATTACATGATGTATACTGCTAATACTTCGTATAAAGAGCGAAGTAGGACCTATTCGAGTCGTGTCAGTGCAGTAAGCTTAACTATACGTGATTTGCTAACACAACCACCGATATATGTCATGTAGCCTCGAGACGTTTTGACCACAGAAGCGAAAATGCCAACGAATTCTGAAGCCATTGGTGTGATTTTCATTTCTTAAAAGTGTTCCTATCCCGAGTTATGCGTGGTCAAGAACAAGAACAAGAAGAAGAAGAAGAAGAACGAGAAATACGTGGGACTGGGTACGAGTTTCGAAAATTGTTTTGTTCTCTACAACCACGCGGTTTTGTGACATCAAACAAACACGAAACTGCTTGTTGTTGCCTTCTTGTACGACGACGATAACAAGGTAAGCCATCCGCTCGTCGGGAGTCTTGTTAGAAGCGGGTCGCGTTTTTTTAATGACATTCATAATCGGGGTCAAATCCTATATGAGAGTTACTAACGTAACTCTCGATATCCAAAGCGTACATATGTGGTTGTGTATTTGTTTGTTCCAGCTGCCTATATGTACCTTTATCTGATTGTGGATTTGTGAGGCTCTATTTTTTATTACATGTACAGCTTGCTAGAGAAGCTTGTAACCACCCAAATATTGTACTGACACCTGCGCCCTCTTCAGGATGCTGGATGCCCTAAGAGGGGAAGAGGGGGATGGGACTAAGCTCTTTCTTTCTCCCCTCCCCCCCCCCCCCCCCCCCCCTGCTATAGACACGCCCATGAGTTTGTCCCCATACCACACCTTTAAATACATCTGATGTATAATAGTATTCCCTGTACTCTTGTAAGCCCAGGGGGATACGGTGGCAATGCAGACATGCTGATGTGTGCATGTCCCCCATAATCACTCCAGCTTGACATTGCACATTGGTTTGTACTGGACCTACTTGGTGTTGTGTGTGTGTGTATGTGTGTGTGTGTATGTGTGTGTGTGTGTGTGTGTGTGTGTGTGTGTGTGTGTGTGTGTGTGTGTGTGTGTGTGACATGTTGCCCTGCCACTGGGAACCAACCCATTGACAATGTGCATGTTATATGCCGGGCCATTCATTAACCCTCTTCTTCTCATTCAATAGATTATCGTCCACTATTGCAATGAGGAAATGAGAAATCCTGTGCAGCTGTCATTATATGAACGTTTTCATTGTGAAACTGTGGCTCCATTCTTATTGCCTTGTTAACACACTTATTTATACAGTTGTATGGTTATTGATTAAAGTTGTTATTGATATCTTTAAAAGGCACACCTACTGACAAGTTACAGTGCCGTAGAGGCATGAGCTAGGTTACACAGGCAGATTTTTTCAGTGACTCTGTGGCAATTCATATCAGAACAGCCTTAGGGGTTGTGGCACAACTACCACTAAGAATTAACTACACTCCAACCTATATCTGGTGTTGGCTGTAAGGGGTGGGGCACACAAGCAATGGACAAAAGGACAGTTAATATTTCCCCCTACCCTGCAGGGACATGGATAGAACACTCTCTGATATTATTTAAGTAGCATGCATATGGCAATATATATGGGGGGGGGGGGGGAAGAAATGCTACCTGACACTTGTGATCTTGAGCTGCATGCTGACTCCAGCTATAGACAATTAATACTTCCCCTTACTTTTTGTACTGAACCAACTTGGGGTTGCCTGTTGCTGTGTGTGTGTGTGTGTGTGTGTGTGTGTGTGTGTGTGTGTGTGTGTGATGATGATGATGATGATGATGATGATGATGATGATGGTGATGATGGTGATGATGATGGTGATGATGGTGATGATGATGATGATGATGGTGATGATGATGGTGATGATGATGATGACAATGATGATGACAATGATGATGACGATGATGATGACAATGACAGAATACGTTAGTACATATCATATCATATCATTTGCACTAATACAGCTCGGTAACATTACAGCTTGCGCTAAAGTATTGGTTATGATGACCCACCCCCTCACCATGTGACATAGGTGGACATCATGATAGTCAGCATCTTATCTGATGTAGTTACATTTATATTATATAACTACATCAGATAAGATGCTGACGTGCTGGTGACACTACTCTCCATTAAATTCAATGGTTGTGAAGGGATTGAACATTCTTATATAGTCAATAGACAAAGTTGAAGTTTGATGCTGAGACTACTCATACTTGTAAAGTCATGTAAGCAATATTGTGAGCACACATGCACATACACACCACCCCCACCTCGTAATCCATTGCATTCAAAATGTTAACTGTAATTACAAAGCAAAAAAAGCAAAAAAAAGATTGACACAGAATGTATCAACAGGAGTCACATCACAAAGGACACTGGATGATGACATTGTTCAAAAGTTTCATTGGAAGTGGAGACTGCTCCTACGTTGGCGATGAACCTAAATAAGATAAATCATTAGCGTAATTAAAGAACAATAGAGCTGTTGTTGTGGAAGTAGGGCAGTGAGGTGACAAGAACAATAAAACATAACTTACATAAGGAGTGTGGATTTTCTTCCTCCTACACAGGTAGATGTATACCATCATCATCAACATGTATTACCTGTGACATCCAATGACTACTTTTCTCTTATCATTCAGTGGGAGTATGAGGGGGCAAGTTGCTTAACCCCTTACATAGTAGACCACACCGACAGGACTTGGTGCATCGGCCAAGTTGCTTAACCCCCAACACTCTTACATTCTGGACCAAACACACAGGTCTTAGTGTGTCGGCCAAGTTGCTTAACCCCCAACACTCTTACATTCTGGACCAAACACACAGGGCTTAGTGTGTCGGCCAAGTTGCTTAACCCCCAACACTCTTACATTCTAGACCAAACCCACAGTGCTTAGTGTGTCGGCCAAGTTGCTTAACCCCCAACACTCTTACATTCTAGACCAAACCCACAGTGCTTAGTGTGTCGGCCAAGTTGCTTAACCCCCAACACTCTTACATTCTGGACCAACACACAGGGCTTAGTGTGTCGGCCAAGTTGCTTAACCCCCAACACTCTTACATTCTGGACCAAACACACAGGGCTTAGTGTGTCGGCCAAGTTGCTTAACCCCCAACACTCTTACATTCTGGACCAAACACACAGGGCTTAGTGTGTCGGCCAAGTTGCTTAACCCCCAACACTCTTACATTCTAGACCAAACCCACAGTGCTTAGTGTGTCGGCCAAGTTGCTTAACCCCCAACACTCTTACATTCTAGACCAAACCCACAGTGCTTAGTGTGTCGGCCAAGTTGCTTAACCCCCAACACTCTTACATTCTGGACCAACACACAGGGCTTAGTGTGTCGGCCAAGTTGCTTAACCCCCAACACTCTTACATTCTGGACCAAACACACAGGGCTTAGTGTGTCGGCCAAGTTGCTTAACCCCCAACACTCTTACATTCTGGACCAAACACACAGGGCTTTGTGTGTCGGCCAAGTTGCTTAACCCCCAACACTCTTACATTCTAGACCACACCCACATGGCTTAGTGTGTCGGCCAAGTTGCTTAACCCCCAACACTCTTACATTCTAGACCAAACCCACAGTGCTTAGTGTGTCGGCCAAGTTGCTTAACCCCCAACACTCTTACATTCTGGACCAACACACAGGGCTTAGTGTGTCGGCCAAGTTGCTTAACCCCCAACACTCTTACATTCTGGACCAAACACACAGGGCTTAGTGTGTCGGCCAAGTTGCTTAACCCCCAACACTCTTACATTCTAGACCAAACCCACAGTGCTTAGTGTGTCGGCCAAGTTGCTTAACCCCCAACACTCTTACATTCTGGACCAACACACAGGGCTTAGTGTGTCGGCCAAGTTGCTTAACCCCCAACACTCTTACATTCTGGACCAAACACACAGGGCTTAGTGTGTCGGCCAAGTTGCTTAACCCCCAACACTCTTACATTCTGGACCAAACACACAGGGCTTAGTGTGTCGGCCAAGTTGCTTAACCCCCAACACTCTTACATTCTAGACCAAATCCACAGGGCTTAGTGTGTCGGCCAAGTTGTTTAACCCCCAACACTCTTACATTCTGGACCAAACACACAGGGCTTAGTGTGTCAGCCAAGTTGCTTAACCCCCAACACTCTTACATTCTGGACCAAACACACAGGGCTTAGTGTGTCAGCCAAGTTGCTTAACCCCCAACACTCTTACATTCTAGACCAAACCCACAATGCTTCGTGTGTCGGCCAAGTTGCTTAACCCCCAGCACTCTTACATTCTAGACCAAATCCACAGGGTTTAGTGTGTTGGCCAAGTTGCTTAACCCCCAACACTCTTACATTCTGGACCAAACACACAGGGCTTAGTGTGTCGGCCAAGTTGCTTAACCTCCAACACTCTTACATTCTGGACCAAACACACAGGGCTTAGTGTGTCAGCCAAGTTGCTTAACCCCCAACACTCTTACATTCTGGACCAAACACACAGGGCTTAGTGTGTCGGCCAAGTTGCTTAACCCCCAACACTCTTACATTCTAGACCACACCCACAGGTCTTAGTGTGTCGGCCAAGTTGCTTAACCCCCAACACTCTTACATTCTAGACCAAACACACAGGGCTTAGTGTGTTGGCCAAGTTGCTTAACCCCTTACACTCTTATATCCTAGACCACACCCATGCAGCAGTGATATTGTAAAGAAATATACAGCGCGCGTGCTAGATAATACACGTACTGAGACAAACTAACACTACTGTAAAAATTTGTGCCGGAATGATTTCGGTATCACATACCTTGCAAATATTCAGTGTGCCGGCAGTAAGTTTCGTGTGAAGGTATTCAAAATAATATTTCTGGCAAATAAATAGAGAGGGTTAATAATTATAGCGTTTAATCAAATTTCCCGTAAATGGCGCCACAATCGCGCTATCGACAAGTTGCATGCGACAAGTCGGCAGGAAGTCGCCATATGTATGCCGGCCTTTATGACTACCGTACGATAGCCTTAAGTGCACGCATCGTTATGTACACGCGTGTGTGACTGAATGCAATTCACCCGCGTGTGGACGCGGCCGAATTGCTGTGCATCACTGTCAGCTCAGGTTCAACCAGATCACCTCTGGTACTGCTTATTCAGTTTTTGAACGTAGTATTTTGAAACATTCCTATGCACTGAACATTTAGAATCGCGAATGTCAGGTGCGTACGGTTTGTGTCTAGTGTTAAATATTATACCTCACTATATTTTAATCAACGCCACGCCTCTTGGCTATGTCGACTGTGGACCTGGAGACCCTCTTACTCTCTGCCTCTTGCAGAGATCTATAAATGATCTCTGTCTCTTGTATCTATTTATCTTTCGATTTCAGCTTTACAAACTAGCTGAAATGCATTCACAACGTCCGGCCTTGTCGATCGGTTTTGTACAGTAGTACTAATAGTCATTATACACATGACACAGCAAAGTGCTCGTGTTCGCTCAACATACTGTACTGCCACGGTCACTAACCACATAGCTTTGGTGTACGTATACGTTTCGATCCAGCGCCAGTCGAGAACGTACGTCATTACCAGCTAGTATACGCTAGTTTATGGTATACGCACAAGGTCTCGCTTAAAAAAAAAAACCCGCCGGTAGAAGTTACATCCAAGTAGGCCTACCAGAGACAGAATGCGTTCGCTTGAAAAACTGGTACATATCCCTTATTTCATACCGAACACCCATCTTGCGTGTACGGTACTACGCCAGATAAGATATATGGTGTTTATGGAAACTATTAGGCTAGGCACGGTCGGCTCTACCAAGCACCAATAATTTGCTCATCTGACGTCGGATGACAATTAATAATTTCATATATTTGTCCCAGATTTTGAAGTGCGGTTCATAAAAGTGCCTTGGGAATGTTGTGTGTAAGAGTATAAAATACACCACTTGCTCCAAAAAACGACTCAGTAGTTCAGCCTTCATATTCCACAATGTAGACTTGAGATTTATGGCTGAGTGATAAGAAAAAAGTTGAAGAAACATGACAATGTCATGTTTCACATACAAATGTACGTAGTAGCACAAAAACGCGTATGGAATTAGTAGTGAACACTTTTCTACAAAGACCAGAATATAGAAAAGATGGCTCATCAGTATCCCTATCATAAACCGTTACGTAGAGTTGAATTACAGCTACTGTAAAAGGACCGTGAGTGTTTTTACACATTTCTCCATACACTTCCTGTTCAATTAATTTTTATCGCGTGACGCGGGTATTCAATTATTCATGTCCGCGATTGCTGGACATGAATCAATGCAATTCATTACAAATTACGCATTTATCTGTAGTATCGCTGGTGTAAAAGTGGGGGGGCAATTGCCCCGCCCCCTCTATTCCTACGCCACTGTTATGAAATTAGTAAACGTTACATTTATTTTTAAAATTAGCTATAGAGAGATAAATGTTGTAAGTAAAAAAGAGCAGGCGCCGTTTCCACGATCATCGCAAGAATAAGTTTAGGAGAACTTCAAAAGGGTGTTTCTTGGATGAATTGCGTAAAGATATAAAAAGCATCAATCAATGTTGGATGGGTAGCTAATACGGATATCCAGCTATCTTATTTGTGCTCTGGGAGGTCTCATACACCATTCGTAAGGATTATTCCCGTTGCAAAGATCATTCCCGTTGCATTACTTTTATTCCCGTCGCAATGCACTATTCACGACGGAAATGATCTTTTGCGACGGGAATAATCGATTGCGACGGGAAGAGTGCATTGCGACGGGAATAATCTCTTGCAACGGCAATGACCCTTTGCGATGGGAATGATCTATTGCGACGGGAATAATTCATTGCGACGGGCAGAGTGCATTGCAACGGGAATAATCTCTTGCGACGGGAATGACTCTTTGCGACGGGAATGATGAATGGGAATGATGGTCCATACACAGGAGAAGAATTTTGAGTGTTCTGAATGTGGGAAGGTTTTTGGACAAAGGGGATACCTGTGTCGGATGTGTAATTGTCATTTTTACCAGCAGGGACACCAGGTGGGGGCCGAGCTAAGGGGGCCAAGCCAGCATGAGAACCTCTGATGGGGGTGGACGTCGTACCAAGTCCTACGGAGTGACACATGGACAGGCAGCAGAGTTGCCTGTCCTGGGGCCCTGGCATCGGGGGACAGTTCCATACCATCATAAGCATATGAAAAGATTTGCACTATACTTAATTCTATTTAATTTCAATACTACCAAAATAAAAGTTGTGCTTGCTGTAAATCATTACCAAAAGTATAATGTTAAACAGTTGCGACGGGAAGGGTGCATTGTAAAAGTAATGCGACGGGAATGTGGGTATAATCCATTGCGACGGAAATGAAAGTAACGGGAATGATCTGTTGCGACGGGACAAATCAATTGCGACGGGATGTGTACATTGCAACGGGTATAAAAGTAATGCAACGGGAATGATCCTGTGCGACGGGAATGATCCATTGCGACGAGAATAATCAGTTGCGACGAGAATGATCTATTGCAACGGGAATGATCCTTTGCAACGGAAATGATCTATTGCGACGGGAATGATCTATTGCAACGGGAATTATACGTTGCGATGGAAATACACTTAAACGGGGGCGAAACGGGGCCGTATCGGGAGTCCTCTTTGTCCATTCCACAACTGTCAGTTCCTCTTTGTCCAGCCCACCACAGAGAGGTCCTCTGTTTCCACCCCACTACTGTCAGGTCCTCAATGTCAGGTCCTCTTTCATGCTTATGACAGTAATTTAATATTATTAATCACTTGCTGTTGTTTAATATCTAATATCAACCAAAAAAAAATGGTAATGTTTGTACATGTTTTTATTTTTTTTTTTTTTGGTTGATATTAGATATTAAACAACAGCAAGTGATTAATAATAACACTGTCTATTAAATTACTGTCATAAGCATGAAAGAGGACCTGACATTGAGGACCTGACAAAAATGCTCTTAATTTGTCCCCAAAAGAGAAGTGTTGAACGGCAATTGCATGTAGTTCTAAATCAGCATTTTTACATATTAGGCACACGTCTTGCTTGGAGAACCTCTCGAAAAATGGGTTAACAAAGTTAACGAAGTTAACAAAGAAAGGGAGGTGTATTGATAAAACAGGTGTACGAAACAGTTTTGCTACAATTTTGGAGCCAGTTGGAAGGGTTGTTGGAAGTATTGCGATTCGTTTTTTGTTGGATGCAAAGGAAGAAGTGCTGGAAGGACTTATAGCTACAGTTACAGTACAAGAAGGTCAGGTCCTTCAGCAACCTGGAGGACTTAGAGAGCTGGCTACGTGGGGTCTACACTCTGCTGTGCCTGGAGCCCAGTGCCCTGTCGCCATGGCACCAACCCCCCCCCCCTCCCCCCCAGGGGGGGGGGTCTTTGTACGAGCCCCCCTCGGCGCTCAGCCAGCCATCTGACGACAGCCTGTTTGAGGACACAGACGTGTCCCCCGCAGTGGGTGCGGTTTTGGACAGGTCAGTGAACCCATCTAGTGAGGGTGGTGTGGTGTGGAGTGAGGTGGTGTTATGTGTACATGTACACATGTGTATTTAAGGTCAAGGCTGCGTTGAGGTGAAGGGAGTAGGGACCAGTGGAGGTGTCCCTGTGCGTGCAAAATACAAGACAGGCCTGTTGCAAGGGAACGGGTGGTTATAAAAATGTGTGCCCAGTTGACAGGCCTGTTGCAGGGTGGTTTGAAAAATGTGTGAGTGCTTCCCAGGGTGTGAATGATGTGTGTGTACATCAGCACTGGTGTGTGGGTTTAATTCTTGGGACCAGTGGAGGTGTACCTGTGCGTGCACATGTGGAGGATGTGAGTACAGTATCACCCATCCCACCCTATCTAACGAGCGTCGTTCACTTGACCATCACTAGCTACTGCATGAATTTTAAACCAATTGAACGCAAGTTTCAAATTAACAAGAGAATCACACCGACCGAGTTGCACACACACGAGTACATGTACACGTATAACGAGTACAACCTTGTATGGGTGTACTACTACTCCATCCATCCATCCATCCATCCATCCATCCATCCATCCATCCATCCATCCATCCATCCATCCATCCATCCATCCATCCACCCACCCACCCACCCACCCACCCACCCACCCACCCACCCACCCACCCACCCACCACCCAGGTCTTCTCCACACATCCCATGGCACCAGGTCTCCTCCACACACCCCACGGCACCAGGTCTCCACACACCCCATGGCACCAGGTCTCCTCCACACACCCCCATGGCAACATGCATGTTTTGAAGTGTTAGAGTCAGTGAGCTTAGGGTCGATCGAGTACAAAACTTAAACCACTTAATAACATCGAGCGACAAATAATGAACAACGAATGAGAATCGTCAATATGATAACGGCGGGCCATGCATGTAAATGTACAACTACACTGTACATGACGCGGGGCGCGGAATTCAACAGCAGCGTGACGGGATTGTGTCAGGTAAATGGATCCCTGTCCTCCCCTGCCTCTCCTCTTGTCACTTCCACGTACATGTACATGCACATGCACTCAGTGTGGTAGGGTGTGCACTATATATGAGACAAACGTATATGCGCATAATGACACACTGACGGTTGTTTTTTTTTTTTTTTTTTTTTTTTTTTGTGCAGGTTTGCAAATATGTCGTGGTTTCTTCCGTTCTCTCTGTCTCCGGCCGTGAACAAACTCCTGGAGTGGCGACAGGATGAAGAAGATGGCAAGTGGGCTGAGAAGGCCATCAACCTCCTCATCAGAAAGCTAAGTTCCAGGTTACATTCAATAGAAGAGCTCCAACGCAGCGGCGGATCCAGGGGGGGGGCACTCGGGGCACGTGCCCCCCCCCCCCCCCCCCCCCTTCATTAATAAATTCATAACTTTTCGGGCCGCATTTTATAATATAGCTGCACGATTGCGCTGTCTATTGATATCCGCACGCATGAACTCTACTACTGTACTATATCCCGGGCCCCCCGATACGCGATCATACTTCCCCCCCCCCCGCCCTTCGTATCGGGCCAGAAACCAACAGCACCCCCCCCCCCCCCCCCCGCTCCTCGTATCGGGCCATAAACCGACAGCACCCCCCCCCCCCCCCCCCCCGCTTTTCGTATCGGGCCAGAAGCCGACCCCACCCCCAGCCACACCCACCATCCGTGCCCCCCCCCCCCCCCAAAACCTGTATCCGCCGCTGCAACGCGTCTTGGAAAATCCATCATATCCCTCCGAATGTGTCACAATACCCCAGACGTTAGATGGAAGACTTCAGGTGGCGAATCGGAAAACCCTACCACATGTGATTTACTGCCGCATATGGCGCTGGCCCGACCTGCAGAGCCAATACGAACTGAGGGCGACCGATTCGTGCGCGACTGGCTACAGCAAAGACAACAAAGAAGTCTGCGTCAATCCCTACCACTACCGTCGGGTGGAAGCACCCGGTAAGATAAGACATCAGCACTTGATTGTGCGGAGTCGATCCCCTTCACGTTCCTTGTATAATGCGGGATGATTACTAGATAAGGGCGCTGCAGCCACGTCGACGTTTATCCAGGACATAGTAGAGATTTATTAAATCCAATGCCCCAAGGTTAATAACTGGTCAAATCCCCACCCCCCTCCTTGACCTAATTCTAAAATACATCCCACTAGTGAGATGGTGGCCATTGATACCTTTTTGTTCGTCACCACTATGTTCTTGCATCTCTAAATTGAGCATGCACTGAAGTTATTCTTCAAAAGCGTTGAGTTCATTCGTGGACACCCTCCTGCCAACATGTACTGACCCCATATGCAGGTCAACACTGCGCTTCAGACTGGTAATAACTCAGAAATAAAGAAATATTGTACAGTCCACTATTGTAATTGGACGTTGTCATTCTTTAGTATTAATGCCCAAATGGTTTGCTGCCTTTCTTTGCTCTTCCAGTTCTACCCCCTGTCATGGTGCAGCGAAAACCTGAATGCTTATCAATGCGGTATGATGTTGTCCCAAGCTATGTTAAGTCACTCAAGGCTGCAATTCATGGTATATGTGTGTGTGTGTGTATGTGTGTGTGTGTGTGTGTGTGTGTGTGTGTGTGCACTTGCAATTTATAATTATTAATAACTGCATGGCATCTTAGTAACTATCTCTGTATTGTAAAGACTATCTAAGAATGCTGTAATATCCCAATCCCAACACGCACAGTGCAATCACTTAAAGCCGTGCATACTGGGCACTAAATAATGAAATATATGTGCAGAAAATGTATATGCATCATTATGTACAGTCAAGTCAATGATGGAGTCAGTACATTGTTGTAGTGAGTTCTTTTTCACAGGTATTGGAAAATTGAAGGGGAGGGAAACAAGGCTTAACCCTCACACCGTTTAGTGATCACCATGATATGTGTGTGAAGTGGCTGGCTACACTTTTTACTTTGCACTAATTTCTGGAGATGTAGGTCACTTAACACTAATACTTTTATGGTACTTTTATGATACCTTTGCTAATCACTGAGATCAGATAAGCTGTAAAGAAGCAAATGCAGAATGTGTATGTGTGGCGGGAGGGACCTTTTGAAGACCAATTAAGTAGCAAATGTCCAATACTTCATTATAAATACATGTGTAATCCTTAGAGGACAATGATAGCCTTGTATGAACAAAGCTACTAACCTAATACATGTTGAATATAACCATGAATCTTTAGCACTGTACTGCAATTTGATCATTTGATGCTTAGTAACATTTTTCTCTAAATACACTTAATTTTGTAATACTGATCCTATATGTTTGTCATACTGATGGATATTAAATCATGCATGAAAATTAACCCTGTTCACCTGATATTTTGTCCGTATATCATTGATGTATAAGGGACAAGTGTGTTTCACTTGATATTTCTATAGTAATCATGATTGTGTGAAATCATTAATATTTATCTGTCAGTTTTAAAGTGTGGCTTGCAGGCAATTATATCCTTTGTTATTTACTACAGCGTCTTCCCGAATTTGGAACCCATTTTTTATCAGATTTTCACGATGTTTGATCATTAATAACTTCTGAACAGAAAAATTATATCTATGTAGAGTGCAATCATCAAGCTTTCAGAAAATATCAATTTTATGTACTAACAGTCATGAAAATCTGGTACAAAACGGGTTCAAATTTCAGCAAGACGCTGTAGTAAATAACAAAGGATATATTTACCTGCAAGCCACACTTTTATAACTGACAGATAAATATTAATGATTTCACACAATTAAAATAAAACATAAGTAGTGATAAAGCATAGATAGTTTCATTTCTGGCGTATTTTCTTTTGTTTTTTTAATTCATTCATAATGATATATTCATATTACAGATCAAACAACTCAATTCCAGAAATTAACTCCTAAAACTGTGAACTCTTTGCTTGTCCCTTATATGCCCTTCATGAACTTATGCAAGACATCAGGTTAAAAGTGTTTTGTGTTTGGGTTTACCTTTGGCACACAAAGAAGCTGTTTATGAATGAAAACAAAAAAAACACTTTACAGGCTGAACCTAATCCCATTGGATGAAATGTACTAACATGCAACTCTTTTGCAGTTGATTCAAATCTCCAATTGGTTGAAAACAATGATGTTTTTGACCAGGTTTGCAACAACAGAAAGCATCTCTGGTACATAGCTTTCCTCCTACCTGCAAAGCATACCTTAAGACTGTCATTGATAATTGTACATCTACTCTTCCCTGAGAATATATATATATTGTACCTGGCACGATAAATACTTCAGTTGTGTAATAATTCCACTGTTATTCTGCCTCTGGTTTATAGGTTGTCAACCTGTGCAAGTACATTTTGAAGAGGTGAATCATTGGTGCACCATCCAGTACTACGAGCTCAACCAGCAGGTTGGGGCACAGTTCAAACCCACTGCCATACAAGCATACGTCAATGGCTACACAGACACCGTGATGAAAAACCACATGTGCCTGGGCTCTTTCACCAGCACAAGTCGTAACGATAAAACGGAATCAGTCTGCAAGCACATAGGACACGGCGTCCAGCTCACCTATACTGGTGGTGAACTGTTTGTTGACTGCCTTAGTGAGTATGCCATTTTCATTCAAAGCAACACTATGGCCAGGTCGCAGTGCTTACCAACCTCGTCTGTGATGAAGCTCCCACCCGGTGGTAGCACAAAGGTATTCAGCAATATGGAGTTTGCCAAGCTCTTTCATGAGACTGTGGACAAAGGGTACAGTGCCACTTTCAACCTCACCAAGGCTTGCTGTGTGTACTTGAGCTTCATTAAGGGCTGGGGACCAGAATACCATCGACAGGCCATCAACAGCACACCGTGCTGGCTTGAGATCCAAATGCACGGGCCGCTGGTGTGGCTTGACAGGGTCCTCAGCCAGCTGAGCCCCACCACCATGGTCAGCTCTAAATCTTAGCCTTATTTAAAGAGCACTGTGGTTATGCTGCAATGCATTGATTGTTTCGGCTGACCAATATCACTTGTACAAGTGCACAATTTTTTTTATTTATGCTGTAGGTGGCAGATTTTTTGGGTTGGAAAGATAATTTATAATGTCTGTAATGTTCTATTCTGTACTAATGTGAGGATATCTAGGAGGATGGGGCAGGCACTGATGTCTTGGAGGCAGGAGAATGGGGCACTGATGTCTAGGAGGCAGGGGGATGGGGCACTGATGTCTAGGAGGCAGGAGAATGGAGCACTGATGTCTATGAGGCAGGGGGATGGGGCACTGATGTCTAGGAGGCAGGAGGATGTAGGAGACCTGGTGCCATGGGGGGGTGTGGAGGAGACCTGGTGCCATGGGGGGTGTGTAGGAGACCTGGTGCCATGGGGTGTGTGGAGGAGACCTGGTGCCATGGAGTGTGTGGAGGAGACCTGGTGCCATGGGGTGTGTGGAGGAGACCTGGTGCCATGGGGTGTGTGGAGACCTGGTGCCATGGGGTGTGTGGTGACCTGGTGCCATGGGGTCTGATTCGACCCAGCTCCTCCTTGAACAAGACTGCATGTTTGTCCAATAATGATTGAAGGCTGCCATCAACACTAGACCTGAGCACAGAAAAGTTAGGCTGTAACACACTTATCCAATCCCTTCCCATCAAAGAGGGACCATTTCCCACCACTACCAGTAAATTCAATTTAGCCTTTTTGTCCCGAAACTGCACATCCACCTTAATTTCCCCACGAATGTTCAGTCTTTCCCCTGAGTAGGTACGAAGCAGCACATTAGTGGTCAAAAGGGAGGGGCGTGCCTCCCCGACCCACGCATTTTTATACGTTTTTTCGCTAATAACCGAAGCTGCTGCAGGGGCGGATACAGGAATTCTAAAAGGGGGGGGTCCGACATGAATAACTAATAAGGGGGAGGGTGCGGGAGGGGGATGTGCCCCCTCCCGCGCGAAGCGCGGAAGCTTTTGGGGGTCCGTGACACAGACTGTCTGACGCCTGAAGCTGTTTGTGGCCATGTGCACCTGATATTACGATTAAGGCACGCAATGAGGTTAACTGTACACGTCACGTGGTATAGGCGGAGGGGGGGGGGGGAGGGGGGGGGTCCGGACCCCCCGGACCCCCCCCCTGCGTCCGCCCTTGTGCTGCTCCAGTATCTATCTCCATTTCAATTGTGACATTGTTAATCTTAACTGGAGCTCTGAGAGGGTCTGGTGAACGGAAAGTATACAAGGTGTCTGTTTGCAGGAGCTCTGGAGAATCTTGTTTCCTCTCCCTTGAACGTGGGACCCTCCGAGTACTCGATGCCGCCGACGCCGGATATCTGTCCTCCCGAATCTGCCTACATGCCCCAGCAATGTGCCCTCGTTTCCCACAATTGTTGCAGTCTACCGACCTGAAACGACACTCAGAAGCAAGGTGATTACCATGGCAACGGAAACAATTACTAGTAGCCATTGTTCTTTCCTGCCCTTTCTTGTTCATGACGTGTACCTCCATTGTCTCGGGTCGTTGCAGGTCTTTGGCATTCTGCTTCGATAATTCTGCCGTCTGTGCAATTTCAAAAGCCTTAGTAAAGGTAAGATTAGATTCCGCGAGTAGCCTTTGCTGAAGCTTCTGGTTCCGGAGATCGCACACCAACCTGTCCCTCAGCATGACGTCTAAAGTATCCCCAAACTCACAAAATTCCGATAGCTTCCTTAGCTCGGCCACAAACTGGGATATCAAACAATTGACATATATCCAAGAGGAGCATTCCAACCCTACCAGCACACACAATTGTGAGGTGTTTAGCCGACATGGTCTTGACATGTTCCCATTGAACATTAAGAAATCTGACAAGCACAATATGGAGATTCTTGGGATTCCCACGGTGACCAGGATTTTTGTTCCTCCTTTATCTCAAAAAACACTCTAAGGCCAAGATCGTATTGTCACAACTTGAGGAGGTTGGAGTTGTCGACCCTCAGGTTGCTTTAATCCTTCCTTGTCTCTGTGGAACCATGTGCAAACTGGTACATCTGGCAAGGGCAACTCCATCAACTCTTCATGTAAAGCCTTTGCTCTAATTGATGATGACATTAGAATGTCATTCTGTTGATGCATTGGTGTTGACACATCTGATACAGCTTGGCAAGACCTAACCACCATCTAAGAGCTACCTGGCATATTCGTACATGTATATACATCGTTCATTATTATGTTAATTATTGTATAATTAAACTTTTCATGTGTTGTTATTTTAACTAATAACTTTAATAATAATAATAATATATACACATGTCCTGGCCTGCCTTTGCCCGGGCATTGTCACCTACTTTGGGAAGTGTTATCCTGGAGAACACTTCATGCTTCCTAAATGTGTTCTGCCTTCACTTCGACGTAAGGGACGACATGACAAGCCACTGCCAGTGGATTCTCTCTGCAACATGTGGTCAGATGACAAACTGGGAGCCCTTTGGTCGTTGGCCAAGAGTTGGTCAGCCAATCATAATCATCCTGGAGGTGTGTCCATCAACAATCGGACAAAGGTCATTGACCAAGCTGTGTCATTAGGCAGATCTGGTATGTTTGGAAAAGCTTGCAGAGTCCTTCAGTCCAGCGGTATGCCCCAAATAATGAGACAACGTGGTATCTGTTGAAATCCAAACATCCCAGCTGTCCCACTCCAGTAGCTCCAGCGTCCCACTCTGCCCCTCTCACCCTCGAGCCAGATTTCAATTTACGGTCCTTCCCCAAGGACACTGCAGCTGGTCCTTCTGGTCTTCGAGTCCAACACCTGCTTGATGTGGCTAGTGTCCCACTTTCCACATCCATTTGCTCCTCCCTCAGGCAGTTGGTCAATATCCTGCCAGCTGGAAAGGTACCTACATCTGTGTCTAAGTTCTTAGCTGGAGGCTGCTTGATTGCCTTGAACAAAACCAAGGAGGGCTGCCCACCTGACATTAGGCCCATCGCGGTGGGGGAGACAATAAGGAGGCTGACTGGGAAGTGCATGTGTGCCTTGGTGAAGGACAAGGCTTCTGAGTTCTTCCGACCCCTGCAACTGGGTGTGGCTTGTCATGCAGGGGCAGAGAAGGTGGCCCATGCTCTCAGGAGATGCATTGACGAGCACTGGATGGACGAGGACTTTGTTGTACTTAAGGTGGATGTGAGGAGCGCTTTTAATATTGTCTCCAGGCAAGCAGTCCTTGATGAGTGTGCTACTTTTTCCCCTGAGTTGCTACTCTGGGTGTCTTGGTGTTATGGCCCATCCTCTGCTATGGCACCCTCTTGGTCAGATCAGCTCTGAGTCTGGAGTGCAGCAGGGTGACCCTTTAGGTCCCTTACTGTTTGCACTAGTCCTCTAGAAGTTGGTATCTAGCCAGGACGCAGATGAGGAGTATGCTGAAATCCTTCTCCAAGCTTGGTACCTCGATGATGGAGCTTTGGCTGGCACCCGCCCAGCTGTACTACGTGCCTTACATGTGATTGAGGAGTTGGGTCCTGCATTGGGCCTACATGTCAACCTGGCCAAGTGTGAGATGTTCAGCAGGCAGGGCAACACATCATTCCCACTGGAGGTGAGGTGCTCACTCCTGCCTAATCTGGACATCCTAGGTGCTCCAATTGGGGATTATCTACACTGTTCTCTAAGTTTATCACTGGGAGGTGTGCTGAGTTTAGGAAGCTACTCTCCGGTCTAGTGGATGTTGCTGCAGTCGATCTCCAGGTAACAGTTTCCTTATTGCGCATGTGTGGTAGCTTCTGCAGGATGGTCCACATAGCAAGGGTTACCCCACCAAGCCTGGCCACAGATGCTCTAAGGTCGTTTGATGAGGATGTCAAGCAGTGCTTTGTAATGTGCTCAGCCATCAATGTTACCAATGATGCCTGGAGCCAGGCACAGCTAGGACTAAAATTTGGGGGTCTGGGTCTCTCACCATGCTGCTGCAGCGTTCTTTGCCTCCCTGTCAGTCTCCGGCTTTGGCAAGGCTGATAACATCCACCTAAAACAGGCAGTGGCAATGTTTAACACTCAGGTCTCCCCCTTTAATGCCATTACAGTCAATTCCTCGGAGTGGCATTGAAAAGAGATAGAGGATAGGTTACTGCTATCTTCCTTGTGTGCAGTGGTTTACTCATATTACAAGCCTTGTCAACACCTCCATTCTAATATAGTCAAATATTTCCCATAGAAATGTATGGGAGGGAACCTACTTTTGAATCACTTGTTAAACCCATATGAAAGCCGATATGCTCCAGGTGGCATGAAAAATAGATAGAGGATTGGTTACTGCTATCTTCCATGTGTGCAGTGGTTTACTCATATTACAAGCCTTGTCAACTGCTCGATGCTAAGATAGTCAAATATTTCCCATAGAAATGTATGGGAGGGAACCTACTTTTGAATCGCTTGTTAAACCCATATGAAAGCAGATGTGCTCCAGGTGGTATGAAAAACAGATAGAGGATTGGTTACTGCTATCTTCCATGTGTGCAATGGTTTACATATATTACAAGCCTTGTCAACACCTCGATGCTAAGATAGGCAAATGTTTCCCATAGAAATGTATGGGAGGGAACCTACTTTTGAATCGCTTGTTCAACCCATACGAAAGCAGATATGCTCGGGGTGGCATTAAAAAGCGATAGAGGATTGGTTACTACTATCTTCCATTTGTGCAGTGGTTTACTCATATTACAAGCCTTGTCAACTGCTCGATGCTAAGATAGTCAAATATTTCCCATAGAAATGTATGGGAGGGAACCTACTTTTGAATCGCTTGTTCAACCCATACGAAAGCAGGTATGCTCGGGGTGGCATTAAAAAGCGATAGAGGATTGGTTACTGCTATCTTCCATGTGTGCAGTGGTTTACTCATATTACAAGCCTTGTCAACTGCTCGATGCTAATATAGTCAAATATTTCCCATAGAAATGTATGGGAGGGAGCCTAGTTTTGAATCGCTTGTTCAACCCATACGAAAGCAGGTATGCTCCGGGTGGCATGAAAAACAGATAGAGGATTGGTTACTGCTATCTTCCATATGTGCAATGGTTTACACATATTACAAGCCTTGTCAACACCTCGATGCTAAGATAGGCAAATGTTTCCCATAGAAATGTATGGGAGGGAACCTACTTTTGAATCACTTGTTCAACCCATACGAAAGCAGATATGCTCGGGGTGGCATTGAAAAGAGATTTACCTACTACAGCCCAACAAGGCTCAGCATTTTTTCCAAGATTATCTGCCCAAATAAAGAAATTAGTTACCCAAACTTTAGGAAAGTTTTAAAAAAACTTAGTGATCCAAAAGAATTTCAGAGGTTTGATTTTATTTGTCATGAGAAATTTATCATGCAACAAGTCATACCAAGTAGTGCAATTGAAATTGATCATTCAGCAAATGCCAGGAGTACACACTGCATTGAACATTCAGAAGAGAAACAAACAGCCTCCCAACCCCTACCTCTAATGGGCTTACCAATAACCAGGCATACATCAATGTGCCCTTCCTGTATTACACACAGACAAAAGTTACAAAATATGACATAGTGAACTTTTAACAGAACAATTTGAAAGACCATCTATTAATCTGCCTTTACTGAAAATTCTATCCAGATATGGTATTCGTTGCAAAAGTTATGTGGGATTTAACAGAACATACTTACAGACGCACGTTTTAATGAAATCAAATTTTATGCTTTTTTTACGCTTTGAAACGCTATATCTTCCGTATTCTAAATCATAAACTTACGATTTTGGTATTATTAAGTATAGTTTAATGCGCTCTTCACATCGGTGTTATTATCTCTGTGATTTTAACAATTTGAAAAATTTTGCAACATACCTACATAATATGTAGGTATGTAGGTCGAGAAGCTCTCGAGATATGTCAGGACCATCTCACTATTCTTCCATTGACGACTTAAATGCTTAAGAAAACCACAGCAAGCACTGCAGATACCAGTATTGCATCTTCCACGTGCAGTCTTTTGACAAGAACAACGCTGTAAACTTGCGCCATATCGGACCCACCCCCATAACGACAACCGCAAAGGCGATGTGAAACAGCTCGTCTGCAACTAAAAGCTGCTATATCTTGATTTTGACATATTGTTTTGATTGCGTTTCTTGACTAAAATGATTGTGTAGTAGTAAGAATTACATGCAGATTAAAAATTTGTTAGAAAACTGCCTAGAAAAAAATCTGTACTTTTAGCCTGAAACTACCGCGTAATGATGGAGTCAGTTGGGCGTGCCCGAAAACAGAATAGCCGTAATGATCCAAATGTTTAAAAAAATTTCAGAGTACATCCCAGCAATGATTGGACTATCAAAATATGCAACTGCTTTTGATTTTAGTGGCGATTAGTTTTCATTTTGGCTGTTTCCAGCAAACTTGTACCCGTTTTTCATGGAACGGGTGGGAAAGACCAGCGTTCCGTGTCTTTGCGAAGCCTTTGTGGGCGTGTAGGAAACGTTAGCGTTGTCATATTGGCTAGTTTATTGTAGAATCGAGTGGAGCTTCGTGAGGCAAATCGGACTGGAAAGGTATTATCTCAAATGCGTGTTGTACACTCAGATTTTGACATGAGACTGGTTGTGGGCGTATAAAGTGCTTCAAGAGCTTTTGAGATAATACCTAGCCAGTCCGAGATTTGTCTCACGAAGCTCCACTCGATTCTACAATTGACAACGCTAACGTTTCCTATACACGCCCACAAAGGCTGCCATATTTACACACAAATTTGCAGAATCTCTGTAGAGTATACAGGATGCAGAGTTTATACTGCAGATCTTCAATATTGATGCTAAAAATATTTCAAAGTCTGATAAGAAATACCTCATGCCATCTCTGTGCTAGAATACACTTCCATTTCTGATTCTTCATCTCCTTTTGTTGTGTTGATGCGTGAAATGCATCCATCAGTGTACCTAACAGGGTGTGTAAGGTTTCTGAAATCCCTCTATCCTTATGAAAAGATTAGATATGAAAATATTTATTGCAATGAACTCCGTCTTCACTTATATGATGGATCAGAGCTAGATGATGTGAAAATCGCAATTGCGGCTAATTATTTAGCAGTTAATGTCACCTGTTCGATGAAGGGAAAAGATAATAATCATGTATTGCATAAAGTTTTAAGGATTTTGAAAACTGCCATTGTAAACTATTTCAGGAGTCTGCCAGGCCTCCAGTATGATCTGTGTATTCGATGTCCTGCTGCTGCTGCTGCTGCTTCCAAGCCACATTTCATATCCTTCCATCCTCTTGAAAAGATAAAATTATAAGTATAGGAGAGCGTTTTTGCAACCACTGTAAAATTTTTTGTTGCAATGCAAAATGAAGCATTGATGTGGCTTCAATCAGACTATTAGGTATTACACTTTGCATGCCCTTTCGTTGCCCCAAGCTTTTCTAGAAGAAAAAATCACCTCCATCTTCAAATCACCTCCATCTTCAAATCACCTCCATCTTCAAATCACCTCCATCTTCAAATCACCTCCATCTTCAAATCACCTCCATCTTCAAATCACCTCCATCTTCAAATCACCTCCATCTTCAAATCACCTCCATCTTCAAATCACCTCCATCTTCAAATCACCTCCATCCTCACATCACCTCCATCTTCAAATCACCTCCATCTTCACATCACATCCATCCTCACATCATAAAGAGTTGGTGGTGATGTGCAGGTGTTGATGTAGTGCAAAGGTGATAAGGTGGAGAGTGGAGGTGATTATTCAGAGATGGAGGAGGTGTGAGGTATAGGTGATGTGAGGATGGGTTCACATTGATCAGCACCTTCAAACTTCACATCAACACCTCCATACTAGCATGGAACTTTATGACTTATGAAACATGGATATGTTAACAAACCCTACATTTAACCTATTTCGCTACTTCCCAGTAGCTACAAATGCCAGCTACAGAAGGGTTTGTGGTACAAAGGGTACTTAATATTCACATTCTGAATACAATAGGGACGCACCTACAGGTCACTACACCAGCCTCAACAAAACACACACCGGATCTTCTAACTAGCCAGCGATTATGAATGCAGAGAAGGTAACACTACACAAGCCAGTACACTCTATACATGTGGTATAAAATTATTAGTGTCATGGATGAAGTGAACCAGTGTCCACACCCACCCATAGCACAGCCAGCAATCCAAGACCACACCCACCCATAGAAAAAGATGAAAGGCATCAAACAAAATGATAGTTTTCCAACAAAAATTTAATGGTGCTGGTTGACACATTACACCAACATTTAGTGCAAAACCACAGTCACACACCAAAGACCCAACTAAGACCACACCCACCCACCAAAGACCATACCCACAGAAGGCCACAGCCACCCAACTAAGACCACAGACCCCACCAACTCACCAAAGACCCCACACCAAAGACCATAGCCACCATGCAGTAAGTAGTACGACAAAACACAAGGGACTAGCTAACATGGTATTGCTATCAACAGACCTGAGAGCGCTGGTTGTCCCCAAACCACCGAACCATTACTTGATCCTTTCCTGCTCCATCATCCTCATGACTGATGATAGTACCAGGCCACCAATCGTAGCCTGGTATCTTGCCCCATACCAGGGTGCCAACGGGATATTGCTCCTTCGTATCCTGGCTGGAGACCACACTGTCCTCTGTCTCTATTGAACTCGTGCTTGTGGGAGATGTCTTGTGTGTGTGTGTGTGTGTGTGTGTGTGTGTGTGTGTGTGTGTGTGTGTGTGTGGAACACGCATGTGTGCAATTGAAATGCAGACGCGCAGGGTGGTGGGTGGATGGAGGGATAATTCATACAGATCCATTTGTGGTTAGCGTGACATTTTTCATGTTACAGTTGGCTCCTTGAAAATTTTCGAAGCGAAAACTCACATACTCAAGCAGTAACACATAATGACTCCAACACGAGAAAAATAAAAATCCATGCAAGGGTGGACAATTTTATAACGGCGCATACATGTGTTGCAATAAAGGACTTAACCATCCAGACTGCTAATTAAAAAGCCCCACAATTACTATCAGCTACCTGCTGTTGTATGGAGGATCTTCTTAATTCACTAGTGTCTTCTCCGTTTATACTGTCAGCTTGCTTGGTTACTTCGCAACACTCATCAAACTCTAGCGTCTTCTTTAGGCCCACTGCATCTGCAGTGTCCGTTTTGTCAGCTGCAGCTGTCACAACTTCAGGTTCAGGTTCTGCCATAACTTCAGCTCCTTCCTCAGTAAAGCTGAAGAAGTGTGGCCGCTTCCTATGTCGTGAGCTGAACCTTATGTGTGGATGCAGGGAAGGGGAGAAAGAGAGAGAGGGAGGGAGGAGAGAGGGAGGAAGGAGAGAGGGAGAGAGAAGGGGGGGAGGAGAGAGAAGGGGGGAGGGGAGGAGAGGGGGAGGAGAGAGGGAGAGAGAGAGAGAGAGAGAGAGAGAGAGAGAGAGAGAGAGAGAGAGAGAGAGAGAGAGGGAGAGAGGGAGAAAAGGACAATTAAGCTAAAAAAACAATCAATATCACTATGAATATCATGTATTATGAAGTGGTCAATTACGTGGAAGCGTTACTCTTAATTTGTCTAGGTGATCCATCTTAATAAAATCATGGCCATCACTTCTGACTGTCATGACCCTCACCTCCTGTGGTTATGGAGGATCTCCTTTCCATCTTCGCTTGGATTGTTAGCATGGACGTCCATTGAAATGTCGTCGTGCCCGTCAGAGAAGGATGGGGTGCTTGGTAAGATGCCACCATCTCTAGCATCAGGGGCCTTGGGCGCCGTTTTTTTACTACGCTTGGACATTTGCTTAGGGGTACCAGCTGACAAAGTGTCAATGTTCTCCTGATTTTCAGCGCCGCCTGAATTCACTTGATTTGTTCTTGGAGGAATTCGCTTCAGAGCTGCAATCAGATGAAATGCAAGAGCGGGACAGTTGTTTTTCAGCAGGTGACATGTGATTTCCCGTTGGCTTCAACACACCGTCCTTTTATAGCTCTCCGCCTGCAAAGGATTGTAAAAGTATTAAATCACTACTCAATTTGTGTACTCACACCACCGCTTACATTTTTATTTGACGCGTAAAAATGCTGCTTACGTTCATCCACGTGCAGCGTAACACACATAATTTTTTTCATGTACACTCGGCCTCGTATTAAATAACACGACAGGGCCCATGTGGCGCGCTAAGTAACGGCAGCTGCACGCTGCATTGCTGTCATACAACAATGGCAGCATTGAAATTCTCGCTATTAAAAAGCCCGTTTAGAATATATGGTAAGTAGAACTATTATGTACATCACCTCTACAGTTTAATACAAATTCAGACATTGCGAAAAAATAAAAATAAAATAAACCAAGGGATCGCAATTAAGAACATTCTTACATTCCGTGCTCTTGTTCTCGCCTGCTCGAGGTGTGCACCAGGCTGCTAGCTCCGCCCCGTCACGTGCAAAGTTGCCGTGAATATGGCTTCTCAAAGGCTTCTAAGGCGCCTTTTTTCTCCAACGCTACTAGCTGGAGTGCCTAGGCAATATCTTGTTTGTAGAAGGTTTGTAACAGAAAGACAAAATGTTCTGAGCCGTGATATCAAATGCATCAGTTCAGCTTGCACTCCGTGTGCCTGTGTGTGTGTGTGCGTGTGTGTGTGTGCGTGTACGTGTGTGTGTGTGTGTGTGTGTGCATGTACGCGTATATGTATATGTGCGTTTCTGTTTGCTGTGCTTTAGTTTATATTTATTAATTTTTTGGCTGCATGTCTAGATGCTTATCAAATGGACACTCCGATTTCGATACGAAAGAACTCGAACCGCTCAAGCTGCCGGGTAAACTGGGACAGATGACTGGAAATGTCTTGTATCCGAACGAAAGTTCACAAGTGTGGGACTTAAACGGTAAGGGGAAATTAGACTGCGCGTGTTCCATTTAGGACTAGTGTTTGGCATCATGTTGACCCTGTTAGTTAGGGGAGGGGGGTAATATCGTACACGTAGTTGATACACGTAGTTGATAACAGTCATACCTTATCAATACATGTGTGTGAGCATAATTTATACACCACGCGTGAGTCATTGAGTTGTTTAGCACCAGCACTTACACAAACATACATGCACACATACATGCACACATACACACGCATGCAACATTCATATATACTGCACACACACACACACACACATGCACACATGCACACATACATTCACACATGCACACACACAAAAGGTGGCCGAACTGGAGAACAGTCTGGGGACCACGCAAGAAGAGAACCAGTCCCTGAGGGACAAGCTATCAGAGATGGAGGAGGAGGTGGGATGCGCCCGAGGGGACAGAAGGGAGAGGGAAAAGGGGGAGGCAGCCCTGCAGGTGGAGGTCGCCTCGCTCAGGGACAGGGAGGCCGAGCACGGCTGGGCAGCGGAGGCATGGAGGAAGGGGGAGGAGGAGCTGAGGAGGAAGGTGGAGCATCTGAGTTAAGTAGGCGGAGCCATGACTTTTGTGGGCGTGGCTATGCGTTGGGGGCGGGGTGCTGACTATGGGGATGGTGGGGAGGGAGTTGGTAACTATGTTTAGTAACGTGGAGGAGAGATGTGTATGGACACAGGCATGATGGAGGAGGAGGAGGCTGTAGTAATGGTATTCATGGTGGTTTGTAGCAGGAATGGACAGACAGGCGCAGATAGTGCCTGCCATGTAAGGCCCTCCTCCCTCCTCTTCCTCCTAACCTCCCCTTCTCCCCTCCTCCCTCCTCGCCTTCTCCCCTCCTCCCTCCTCCCCTCCTCCCTCCTCCCTCCTCCCCTCCTCCCTCCTCCCCTTCTCCCCCTCTGCACATGCACATGTATTTAGACCACAGGCTAATGCAGTTAACACAATCTGATTGGTTTATTTGCAGGTATCCAAAGCACATAGCAGTAGAAGGGGGGGAGGGGGTGAGGCCAGGCTTAAGTGCCCCCCCACCCCCACCCTGCCAGGACCCACATGATTTAGGAACCCTCAGATCTCTACACCCCTACAGGACACTAAGGGGATTTCATATCACACAGATCGCTCGGTTTCAGTGCCATGTCTAATTAAAGTACACTTTAATTAGACATGGCACTAAAACCGAGGGATCTGTGGGCGATTGGCATTTTACAAAGAAATTTTTTGTTGGTGGGGAGACCACTTCACTTGGTCTGATCTTGAGGCCATACCCAAATGCCTGCAGGCAGACTGCCTTGGATGGGTGGTCACAGCATTCACTTAGTTGGCATGTGTATATAGAAAGATGGGGGGGGGGGGGGGGGGGGGGCAGAGGTGGAGCCATCATCACGGAGATGGAGCCATCACCATGGAGATGGACCCATGGGGGGGGGGGGGCAGAGGTCCATAGAGATGGAGCCATGGTGGGGTGGGTTGGGGGGGGGGGGGGGGGTGAGGTCCCCATGCATCATTGGGTCCTGGGAAAAGACATTATTATTGAAACTGTTAAGAGCTAAGAGCGCAGAAAGGAAAGTGGATATTCCGTGTGAGATCGATTGTATGTTATGTGGTGTGGACACACACAAATCCCTACATGCATGCTGTACACACGCAAGCACTAAACATAAACACATGAGCACAGGTACACTGTAAGCATCATACACCATATGCACGTGGCAATAAGCGATGTACCTCCACTACCTCCATCATCACCACACCCTTACCTCCATCATCACCACACCCTTACCTCCATCATCACCACACCCTTACCTCCATCGTCACCACACCCTTACCTCCATCATCACCACACCCTTACCTCCATCATCACCACACCCTTACCTCCATCATCACCACACCCTTACCTCCATCATCACCACACCCTTACCTCCATCATCACCACACCCTTACCTCCATCATCACCACACCCTTACCTCCATCGTCACCACACCCTTACCTCCATCATCACCACACCCTTACCTCCATCTTCACCACACCCTTACCTCCATCGTCACCACACCCTTACCTCCATCATCACCACACCCTTACCTCCATCGTCACCACACCCTTACCTCCATCATCATCACACCCTTACCTCCATCGTCACCACACCCTTACCTCCATCATCACCACACCCTTACCTCCATCATCACCACACCCTTACCTCCATCATCACCTCACCCTTACCTCCATCGTCACCACACCCTTACCTCCATCATCACCACACCCTTACCTCCATCGTCACCACACCCTTACCTCCATCATCACCTCACCCTTACCTCCATCGTCACCACACCCTTACCTCCATCATCACCACACCCTTACCTCCATCGTCACCACACCCTTACCTCCATCGTCACCACACCCTTACCTCCATCATCACCACACCCTTACCTCCATCGTCACCACACCCTTACCTCCATCATCACCACACCCTTACCTCCATCATCACCACACCCTTACCTCCATCGTCACCACACCCTTACCTCCATCGTCACCACACCCTTACCTCCATCATCACCACACCCTTACCTCCATCATCACCACACCCTTACCTCCATCATCACCTCACCCTTACCTCCATCGTCACCACACCCTTACCTCCATCATCACCACACCCTTACCTCCATCGTCACCACACCCTTACCTCCATCATCACCACACCCTTACCTCCATCATCACCACACCCTTACCTCCATCATCACCTCACCCTTACCTCCATCGTCACCACACCCTTACCTCCATCATCACCACACCCTTACCTCCATCGTCACCACACCCTTACCTCCATCATCACCTCACCCTTACCTCCATCGTCACCACACCCTTACCTCCATCATCACCACACCCTTACCTCCATCGTCACCACACCCTTACCTCCATCGTCACCACACCCTTACCTCCATCATCACCACACCCTTACCTCCATCGTCACCACACCCTTACCTCCATCATCACCACACCCTTACCTCCATCGTCACCACACCCTTACCTCCATCGTCACCACATCCTTACCTCCATCATCACCACACCCTTACCTCCATCATCACCCCACCTTTACCTCCATCGTCACCACACCCTTACCTCCATCGTCACCACACCCTTACCTCCATCATCACCACACCCTTACCTCCATCGTCACCACACCCTTACCTCCATCATCACCACACCCTTACCTCCATCATCACCACACCCTTACCTCCATCGTCACCACACCCTTACCTCCATCGTCACCACACCCTTACCTCCATCGTCACCACACCCTTACCTCCATCATCACCACACCCTTACCTCCATCGTCACCACACCCTTACCTCCATCGTCACCACACCCTTACCTCCATCATCACCACACCCTTACCTCCATCGTCACCACACCCTTACCTCCATCATCACCACACCCTTACCTCCATCGTCACCACACCCTTACCTCCATCGTCACCACATCCTTACCTCCATCATCACCACACCCTTACCTCCATCATCACCCCACCTTTACCTCCATCGTCACCACACCCTTACCTCCATCATCACCACACCCTTACCTCCATCGTCACCACACCCTTACCTCCATCATCACCACACCCTTACCTCCATCGTCACCACACCCTTACCTCCATCATCACCACACCCTTACCGCCATCATCACCACACCCTTACCTCCATCGTCACCACACCCTTACCTCCATCGTCACCACACCCTTACCTCCATCATCACCACACCCTTACCTCCATCGTCACCACACCCTTACCTCCATCATCACCACACCCTTACCTCCATCATCACCACACCCTTACCTCCATCATCGCCACACCCTTACCTCCATCGTCACCACACCCTTACCTCCATCATCACCACACCCTTACCTCCATCGTCACCACACCCTTACCTCCATCGTCACCACACCCTTACCTCCATCGTCACCACACCCTTACCTCCATCGTCACCACACCCTTACCTCCATCGTCACCACACCCTTACCTCCATCGTCACCACACCCTTACCTCCATCGTCACCACACCCTTACCTCCATCATCACCACACCCTTACCTCCATCGTCACCACACCCTTACCTCCATCGTCACCACACCCTTACCTCCATCGTCACCACACCCTTACCTCCATCATCACCACACCCTTACCTCCATCGTCACCACACCCTTACCTCCATCGTCACCACACCCTTACCTCCATCGTCACCACACCCTTACCTCCATCATCACCACACCCTTACCTCCATCGTCACCACACCCTTACCTCCATCATCACCACACCCTTACCTCCATCGTCACCACACCCTTACCTCCATCGTCACCACACCCTTACCTCCATCATCACCACACCCTTACCTCCATCTTCACCACACCCTTACCTCCATCGTCACCACACCCTTACCTCCATCATCACCACACCCTTACCTCCATCATCACCACACCCTTACCTCCATCATCACCACACCCTTACCTCCATCATCACCTCACCCTTACCTCCATCGTCACCACACCCTTACCTCCATCATCACCACACCCTTACCTCCATCGTCACCACACCCTTACCTCCATCATCACCACACCCTTACCTCCATCATCACCACACCCTTACCTCCATCATCACCTCACCCTTACCTCCATCGTCACCACACCCTTACCTCCATCATCACCACACCCTTACCTCCATCGTCACCACACCCTTACCTCCATCATCACCTCACCCTTACCTCCATCGTCACCACACCCTTACCTCCATCATCACCACACCCTTACCTCCATCGTCACCACACCCTTACCTCCATCGTCACCACACCCTTACCTCCATCATCACCACACCCTTACCTCCATCGTCACCACACCCTTACCTCCATCATCACCACACCCTTACCTCCATCATCACCACACCCTTACCTCCATCATCACCACACCCTTACCTCCATCGTCACTACACCCTTACCTCCATCATCACCACACCCTTACCTCCATCATCACCACACCCTTACCTCCATCATCACCTCACCCTTACCTCCATCGTCACCACACCCTTACCTCCATCATCACCACCCCCTTACCTCCATCGTCACCACACCCTTACCTCCATCATCACCACACCCTTACCTCCATCATCACCACACCCTTACCTCCATCATCACCTCACCCTTACCTCCATCGTCACCACACCCTTACCTCCATCATCACCACACCCTTACCTCCATCGTCACCACACCCTTACCTCCATCATCACCTCACCCTTACCTCCATCGTCACCACACCCTTACCTCCATCATCACCACACCCTTACCTCCATCGTCACCACACCCTTACCTCCATCGTCACCACACCCTTACCTCCATCATCACCACACCCTTACCTCCATCGTCACCACACCCTTACCTCCATCATCACCACACCCTTACCTCCATCGTCACCACACCCTTACCTCCATCGTCACCACATCCTTACCTCCATCATCACCACACCCTTACCTCCATCATCACCCCACCTTTACCTCCATCGTCACCACACCCTTACCTCCATCATCACCACACCCTTACCTCCATCGTCACCACATCCTTACCTCCATCATCACCACACCCTTACCTCCATCATCACCCCACCTTTACCTCCATCGTCACCACACCCTTACCTCCATCGTCACCACACCCTTACCTCCATCGTCACCACATCCTTACCTCCATCGTCACCACACCCTTACCTCCATCGTCACCACACCCTTACCTCCATCGTCACCACACCCTTACCTCCATCATCACCCCACCCTTACCTCCATCATCACCACACCCTTACCTCCATCGTCACCACACCCTTACCTCCATCATCACCACACCCTTACCTCCATCATCACCCCACCCTTACCTCCATCGTCACCACATCCTTACCTCCATCGTCACCACACCCTTACCTCCATCGTCACCCCACCCTTACCTCCATCGTCACCACATCCTTACCTCCATCGTCACCACACCCTTACCTCCATCGTCACCACACCCTTACCTCCATCGTCACCACACCCTTACCTCCATCGTCACCACACCCTTACTTCCATCGTCACCACACCCTTACCTCCATCGTCACCACACCCTTACCTCCATCATCACCACACCCTTACCTCCATCATCACCACACCCTTACCTCCATCATCACCACACCCTTACCTCCATCGTCACTACACCCTTACCTCCATCATCACCACACCCTTACCTCCATCATCACCACACCCTTACCTCCATCATCACCTCACCCTTACCTCCATCGTCACCACACCCTTACCTCCATCATCACCACCCCCTTACCTCCATCGTCACCACACCCTTACCTCCATCATCACCACACCCTTACCTCCATCATCACCACACCCTTACCTCCATCATCACCTCACCCTTACCTCCATCGTCACCACACCCTTACCTCCATCATCACCACACCCTTACCTCCATCGTCACCACACCCTTACCTCCATCATCACCTCACCCTTACCTCCATCGTCACCACACCCTTACCTCCATCATCACCACACCCTTACCTCCATCGTCACCACACCCTTACCTCCATCGTCACCACACCCTTACCTCCATCATCACCACACCCTTACCTCCATCGTCACCACACCCTTACCTCCATCATCACCACACCCTTACCTCCATCGTCACCACACCCTTACCTCCATCGTCACCACATCCTTACCTCCATCATCACCACACCCTTACCTCCATCATCACCCCACCTTTACCTCCATCGTCACCACACCCTTACCTCCATCATCACCACACCCTTACCTCCATCGTCACCACATCCTTACCTCCATCATCACCACACCCTTACCTCCATCATCACCCCACCTTTACCTCCATCGTCACCACACCCTTACCTCCATCGTCACCACACCCTTACCTCCATCGTCACCACATCCTTACCTCCATCGTCACCACACCCTTACCTCCATCGTCACCACACCCTTACCTCCATCGTCACCACACCCTTACCTCCATCATCACCCCACCCTTACCTCCATCATCACCACACCCTTACCTCCATCGTCACCACACCCTTACCTCCATCATCACCACACCCTTACCTCCATCATCACCCCACCCTTACCTCCATCGTCACCACATCCTTACCTCCATCGTCACCACACCCTTACCTCCATCGTCACCCCACCCTTACCTCCATCGTCACCACATCCTTACCTCCATCGTCACCACACCCTTACCTCCATCGTCACCACACCCTTACCTCCATCGTCACCACACCCTTACCTCCATCGTCACCACACCCTTACTTCCATCGTCACCACACCCTTACCTCCATCGTCACCACACCCTTACCTCCATCGTCACCACACCCTTACCTCCATCGTCACCACACCCTTACCTCCATCGTCACCACACCCTTACCTCCATCATCACCACACCCTTACCTCCATCGTCACCACACCCTTACCTCCATCATCACCACACCCTTACCTCCATCGTCACCACACCCTTACCTCCATCATCACCACATCCTTACCTCCATCATCACCACACCCTTACCTCCATCGTCACCACATCCTTACCTCCATCGTCACCACACCCTTACCTCCATCGTCACCACACCCTTACCTCCATCGTCACCCCACCCTTACCTCCATCGTCACCACACCCTTACCTCCATCGTCACCACACCCTTACCTCCATCGTCACCACACCCTTACCTCCATCGTCACCACACCCTTACCTCCATCATCACCACACCCTTACCTCCATCGTCACCACACCCTTACCTCCATCATCACCACACCCTTACCTCCATCGTCACCACACCCTTACCTCCATCATCACCACACCCTTACCTCCATCATCACCACACCCTTACCTCCATCGTCACCACACCCTTACCTCCATCATCACCACACCCTTACCTCCATCGTCACCACACCCTTACCTCCATCGTCACCCCACCCTTACCTCCATCGTCACCACACCCTTACCTCCATCGTCACCACACCCTTACCTCCATCGTCACCACACCCTTACCTCCATCATCACCACACCCTTACCTCCATCATCACCACACCCTTACCTCCATCGTCACCACACCCTTACCTCCATCATCACCACACCCTTACCTCCATCATCACCACACCCTTACCTCCATCGTCACCCCACCCTTACCTCCATCGTCACCACACCCTTACCTCCATCGTCACCACACCCTTACCTCCATCGTCACCACACCCTTACCTCCATCATCACCACACCCTTACCTCCATCATCACCTCACCCTTACCTCCATCGTCACCACACCCTTACCTCCATCATCACCACACCCTTACCTCCATCATCACCCCACCTCCATCATCACCTCACCCTTACCTCCATCATCACCACACCCTTACCTCCATCGTCACCACACCCTTACCTCCATCATCACCACACCCTTACCTCCATCATCACCACACCCTTACCTCCATCATCACCACACCCTTACCTCCATCGTCACCACACCCTTACCTCCATCGTCACCACACCCTTACCTCCATCGTCACCACACCCTTACCTCCATCATCACCACACCCTTACCTCCATCATCACCACACCCTTACCTCCATCGTCACCACACCCTTACCTCCATCATCACCACACCTCCATCATCACCACACCCTTACCTCCATCATCACCACACCCTTACCTCCATCATCACCACACCCTTACCTCCATCGTCACCACACCCTTACCTCCATCATCACCCCACCCTTACCTCCATCATCACCACACCCTTACCTCCATCATCACCACACCCTTACCTCCATCATCACCACACCCTTACCTCCATCGTCACCACACCCTTACCTCCATCGTCACCACACCCTTACCTCCATCATCACCACACCCTTACCTCCATCATCACCACACCCTTACCTCCATCGTCACCACACCCTTACCTCCATCATCACCACACCTCCATCATCACCACACCCTTACCTCCATCATCACCACACCCTTACCTCCATCATCACCACACCCTTACCTCCATCGTCACCACACCCTTACCTCCATCATCACCCCACCCTTACCTCCATCATCACCACACCCTTACCTCCATCGTCACCACACCCTTACCTCCATCATCACCACACCCTTACCTCCATCATCACCACACCCTTACCTCCATCGTCACCACACCCTTACCTCCATCATCACCACACCCTTACCTCCATCATCACCCCACCTTTACCTCCATCGTCACCACACCCTTACCTCCATCATCACCACACCCTTACCTCCATCATCACCACACCCTTACCTCCATCGTCACCACACCCTTACCTCCATCGTCACCACACCCTTACCTCCATCATCACCACACCCTTACCTCCATCATCACCACACCCTTACCTCCATCATCACCACACCCTTACCTCCATCGTCACCACACCCTTACCTCCATCGTCACCACACCCTTACCTCCATCGTCACCACACCCTTACCTCCATCATCACCACACCCTTACCTCCATCGTCACCACACCCTTACCTCCATCATCACCACACCCTTACCTCCATCATCACCACACCCTTACCTCCATCATCACCACACCCTTACCTCCATCATCACCACACCCTTACCTCCATCGTCACCACACCCTTACCTCCATCGTCACCCCACCCTTACCTCCATCGTCACCACACCCTTACCTCCATCGTCACCACACCCTTACCTCCATCGTCACCACACCCTTACCTCCATCATCACCACACCCTTACCTCCATCATCACCACACCCACCTCCATCGTCACCACACCCTTACCTCCATCGTCACCACACCCTTACCTCCATCGTCACCACACCCTTACCTCCATCATCACCACACCCTTACCTCCATCATCACCACACCCTTACCTCCATCGTCACCACACCCTTACCTCCATCATCACCACACCCTTACCTCCATCGTCACCACACCCTTACCTCCATCATCACCACACCCTTACCTCCATCGTCACCACACCCTTACCTCCATCGTCACCACACCCTTACCTCCATCGTCACCACACCCTTACCTCCATCGTCACCACACCCTTACCTCCATCGTCACCACACCCTTACCTCCATCGTCACCACACCCTTACCTCCATCGTCACCACACCCTTACCTCCATCATCACCACACCCTTACCTCCATCGTCACCACACCCTTACCTCCATCATCACCACACCCTTACCTCCATCGTCACCACACCCTTACCTCCATCGTCACCACACCCTTACCTCCATCGTCACCACACCCTTACCTCCATCATCACCACACCCTTACCTCCATCGTCACCACACCCTTACCTCCATCGTCACCACACCCTTACCTCCATCGTCACCACACCCTTACCTCCATCGTCACCACACCCTTACCTCCATCGTCACCACACCCTTACCTCCATCGTCACCACACCCTTACCTCCATCGTCACCACACCCTTACCTCCATCGTCACCACACCCTTACCTCCATCATCACCACACCCTTACCTCCATCGTCACCACACCCTTACCTCCATCATCACCAAACCCTTACCTCCATCGTCACCACACCCTTACCTCCATCATCACCACATCCTTACCTCCATCATCACCACACCCTTACCTCCATCGTCACCACATCCTTACCTCCATCGTCACCACACCCTTACCTCCATCGTCACCACACCCTTACCTCCATCGTCACCCCACCCTTACCTCCATCGTCACCACACCCTTACCTCCATCGTCACCACACCCTTACCTCCATCGTCACCACACCCTTACCTCCATCGTCACCACACCCTTACCTCCATCATCACCACACCCTTACCTCCATCGTCACCACACCCTTACCTCCATCATCACCACACCCTTACCTCCATCGTCACCACACCCTTACCTCCATCATCACCACACCCTTACCTCCATCATCACCACACCCTTACCTCCATCGTCACCACACCCTTACCTCCATCATCACCACACCCTTACCTCCATCGTCACCACACCCTTACCTCCATCGTCACCCCACCCTTACCTCCATCGTCACCACACCCTTACCTCCATCGTCACCACACCCTTACCTCCATCGTCACCACACCCTTACCTCCATCGTCACCACACCCTTACCTCCATCGTCACCACATCCTTACCTCCATCGTCACCACACCCTTACCTCCATCATCACCACACCCTTACCTCCATCATCACCACACCCTTACCTCCATCGTCACCACACCCTTACCTCCATCATCACCACACCTCCATCATCACCTCACCCTTACCTCCATCGTCACCACACCCTTACCTCCATCGTCACCACACCCTTACCTCCATCGTCACCACACCCTTACCTCCATCGTCACCACACCCTTACCTCCATCGTCACCACACCCTTACCTCCATCATCACCACACCCTTACCTCCATCGTCACCACACCCTTACCTCCATCATCACCACACCCTTACCTCCATCATCACCACACCCTTACCTCCATCGTCACCACACCCTTACCTCCATCGTCACCACACCCTTACCTCCATCGTCACCACACCCTTACCTCCATCATCACCACACCCTTACCTCCATCGTCACCACACCCTTACCTCCATCATCACCACACCTCCATCATCACCTCACCCTTACCTCCATCGTCACCACACCCTTACCTCCATCGTCACCACACCCTTACCTCCATCATCACCACACCCTTACCTCCATCGTCACCACACCCTTACCTCCATCATCACCACACCCTTACCTCCATCGTCACCACACCCTTACCTCCATCATCACCACACCCTTACCTCCATCGTCACCACACCCTTACCTCCATCATCACCACACCCTTACCTCCATCGTCACCACACCCTTACCTCCATCGTCACCACACCCTTACCTCCATCGTCACCACACCCTTACCTCCATCGTCACCACACCCTTACCTCCATCGTCACCACACCCTTACCTCCATCATCACCACACCCTTACCTCCATCGTCACCACACCCTTACCTCCATCGTCACCACACCCTTACCTCCATCATCACCACACCCTTACCTCCATCATCACCACACCCTTACCTCCATCGTCACCACACCCTTACCTCCATCGTCACCACACCCTTACCTCCATCGTCACCACACCCTTACCTCCATCGTCACCACACCCTTACCTCCATCGTCACCACACCCTTACCTCCATCGTCACCACACCCTTACCTCCATCGTCACCACACCCTTACCTCCATCATTACCACACCCTTACCTCCATCGTCACCACACCCTTACCTCCATCATCACCACACCCTTACCTCCATCATCACCACACCCTTACCTCCATCGTCACCACACCCTTACCTCCATCGTCACCACACCCTTACCTCCATCGTCACCACACCCTTACCTCCATCGTCACCACACCCTTACATCCATCATCACCACACCTCCATCATCACCTCACCCTTACCTCCATCGTCACCACACCCTTACCTCCATCGTCACCACACCCTTACCTCCATCATCACCACACCCTTACCTCCATCGTCACCACACCCTTACCTCCATCGTCACCACACCCTTACCTCCATCGTCACCACACCCTTACCTCCATCATCACCACACCCTTACCTCCATCGTCACCACACCCTTACCTCCATCATCACCACACCCTTACCTCCATCGTCACCACACCCTTACCTCCATCATCATCACACCCTTACCTCCATCGTCACCACACCCTTACCTCCATCATCACCACACCCTTACCTCCATCATCACCACACCCTTACCTCCATCGTCACCACACCCTTACCTCCATCATCACCACACCCTTACCTCCATCATCACCACACCCTTACCTCCATCGTCACCACACCCTTACCTCCATCGTCACCACACCCTTACCTCCATCGTCACCACACCCTTACCTCCATCATCACCACACCCTTACCTCCATCGTCACCACACCCTTACCTCCATCATCACCACACCTCCATCATCACCTCACCCTTACCTCCATCGTCACCACACCCTTACCTCCATCGTCACCACACCCTTACCTCCATCATCACCACACCCTTACCTCCATCGTCACCACACCCTTACCTCCATCATCACCACACCCTTACCTCCATCGTCACCACACCCTTACCTCCATCATCACCACACCCTTACCTCCATCGTCACCACACCCTTACCTCCATCATCACCACACCCTTACCTCCATCGTCACCACACCCTTACCTCCATCGTCACCACACCCTTACCTCCATCGTCACCACACCCTTACCTCCATCGTCACCACACCCTTACCTCCATCGTCACCACACCCTTACCTCCATCATCACCACACCCTTACCTCCATCGTCACCACACCCTTACCTCCATCGTCACCACACCCTTACCTCCATCATCACCACACCCTTACCTCCATCATCACCACACCCTTACCTCCATCGTCACCACACCCTTACCTCCATCGTCACCACACCCTTACCTCCATCGTCACCACACCCTTACCTCCATCGTCACCACACCCTTACCTCCATCGTCACCACACCCTTACCTCCATCGTCACCACACCCTTACCTCCATCGTCACCACACCCTTACCTCCATCATTACCACACCCTTACCTCCATCGTCACCACACCCTTACCTCCATCATCACCACACCCTTACCTCCATCATCACCACACCCTTACCTCCATCGTCACCACACCCTTACCTCCATCGTCACCACACCCTTACCTCCATCGTCACCACACCCTTACCTCCATCGTCACCACACCCTTACATCCATCATCACCACACCTCCATCATCACCTCACCCTTACCTCCATCGTCACCACACCCTTACCTCCATCGTCACCACACCCTTACCTCCATCATCACCACACCCTTACCTCCATCGTCACCACACCCTTACCTCCATCGTCACCACACCCTTACCTCCATCGTCACCACACCCTTACCTCCATCATCACCACACCCTTACCTCCATCGTCACCACACCCTTACCTCCATCATCACCACACCCTTACCTCCATCGTCACCACACCCTTACCTCCATCATCATCACACCCTTACCTCCATCGTCACCACACCCTTACCTCCATCATCACCACACCCTTACCTCCATCATCACCACACCCTTACCTCCATCATCACCTCACCCTTACCTCCATCATCACCACACCCTTACCTCCATCGTCACCACACCCTTACCTCCATCATCACCACACCCTTACCTCCATCGTCACCACACCCTTACCTCCATCGTCACCACACCCTTACCTCCATCGTCACCACACCCTTACCTCCATCATCACCACACCCTTACCTCCATCGTCACCACACCCTTACCTCCATCATCACCACACCCTTACCTCCATCATCACCACACCCTTACCTCCATCATCACCTCACCCTTACCTCCATCGTCACCACACCCTTACCTCCATCGTCACCACACCCTTACCTCCATCATCACCACACCCTTACCTCCATCATCACCACACCCTTACCTCCATCGTCACCACACCCTTACCTCCATCGTCACCACACCCTTACCTCCATCGTCACCACACCCTTACCTCCATCGTCACTCCACCCTTACCTCCATCGTCACCACACCCTTACCTCCATCGTCACCACACCCTTACCTCCATCGTCACCACACCCTTACCTCCATCGTCACCACACCCTTACCTCCATCGTCACCACACCCTTACCTCCATCATCACCACATCCTTACCTCCATCATCACCACACCCTTACCTCCATCGTCACCACACCCTTACCTCCATCGTCACCCCACCCTTACCTCCATCATCACCACACCCTTACCTCCATCGTCACCCCACCCTCCACTCCACCCTCATCATACCTCCCTCCCAATGGCCAGGCACGTACCAGCCTGGAAGCCATGGTGGGCACCCTGAAGGGGGAGGTGTTCCAGGCCCAGGCTGAACTGGAGAGAGAGAAGAGCCAACACACACAGGCTGAGAGCTCACTGGAGGAGATGAGGAGACTGTGGGAGGCTGAGATAAAGACAAGGTCACACCTTGGATTGAAGGCAAGTGTTTTAATGATTGTGTGTGTATTGTGAGTGATTGTGTGTGTGTGTGTGTGTGTGTGTGCAGATGGTTGAAATAGAACGGTCATATGAAGATACAGACAAAGTTATTGAGGCAGTAAGTGTGAACACCTGTGCTTATGCACACGTATGTACTGTGTGTGTGTGTGTGTGTGTGTGTGTGTGTTCTAGGAAAGGAAGAAAGCAAAGAAGGTTTTGCAAATGTTTAAAGCTTCTGAACTAAAGTGTGAAGCTCTACATGAAAAGTAGGCGACTAATGACAATGCACCTGCAGTTGCACATGTCACACACACACACACGCACGCACACACACACACGCACACACACACACACACACACACACGCACACACACGCACACACACACACACACACACACACACGCCACACCGCACTCGCACTCACACACACTTATTCCCCTCACCCACCCAGAAATTCCCAGCTCCAGCATGACCTGGGTGCCCTCCAGTCACAGCTCAAAGCGGCCAAGAAGAGGTTGAAAGAGGCAGACGCAACGGGCACCTCCCACCACTCAACGTTTAACCCCTCTGTTCCCGCCGAGCGAGAGTGCAGCTCTGCGGAAGCGGCTGCAATCCGAACCCAGGTAAAGCGTTGTGGTCCGGGTACAGGATGTGGGTATCAGGTACATGTGATGGTGTGGGTATCAGGTACATGTGATGGTGTGGGTATCAGGTACATGTGATGGTGTGATCCGTTGATAGTGGTGTGAAAGAGCATGTGAAGGAGTCAGCTGTACATGTGAAGGAGTCATGTGAAGGAGTCAGCTGTACATGTGAAGGAGTCAGCTGTCATGTGTATGTGGGTATGTACACACGGGCATGTGTCATAAATTAATGCATACCCGTAGTGATTTATATAAATAGAAGCATTAATTTGATCTGCTGTGAATATATACATATCAGCATTGAATGAAATTATTTTGGCGCCTTATGTATGCATGTGTGGGGAATATGTAAAAATGTACACATATGCACACACACACACATAGGCCTGCTGTTCCACTTCCCTGCGATCGGTTGACCTTACAGGAGTGTCTGGAAACTCACTGCTTTAGGACAGCCCAGGTACTAAACCTAGTCAGCATTATAAGTGACTTTATCTGTCTTCTCTTCCTCCCCACTCCCTCTCTTCTCTCTCTCTCTCTCTCTCTCTCTCTCTCTCTCTCTCTCTCTCTCTCTCTCTCTCTCTCTCTCTCCACCCAGTTTATCAAGCTTCGTACAATTACCACCAAAATGAATTCCATCAAGCAAACCAAAAAGGCCATATTCCCTGTGAGGGTGGAGGGGGAGGAGCAAGGGGATGTCCTATGGTGCACAGAGATGGAGAGGTGTGTTGCATGGATCATCTTATGGATGGTGGACCTCCTTATAAGGATGGACCAGGCCAGTAGATTCCTTATACCTGCATAATCTCAGCACTTTGCTATCTTTCCCAGAATGCCAAGTTATCATATTGCATGCACATGATAAAATCATTGGTGTTACCTCATGCACAGGGGAAACAGACAACTTCAGGATCTGATAATTTTGTACTCCACATAGTTGCAGCTGGTTTCCTTATAAGTAGAAACATGTTTGCATTGGAGCAATAGCCTTCCAACTACAAATGGACTAATAAGTGACGTCACATCTGGTGTACAAAGTAATCAGATCCGAAGCTATTTTAAGGAAGCCTTGCAAGTTGTAGGATAGCCTGTTGTTATGGTGATGGTTAATCGAGAGTTACGTTAGTAACTCTCATATAGGATTTGACCCCGATTATGAATGTCATTAAAAAAACGCGACCCGCTTCTAACAAGACTCCCGACGAGCGGATGGCTTATCTTGTTATCGTCGTCGTACAAGAAGGTAACAACAAGTAGTTTCGTGTTTGTTTGATGTCACAGAACCGCGTGGTTGTAGAGAACAAAACAATTTTCGAAACTCGTACCCAGTCCCACGTATTTCTCGTTCTTCTTCTTGTTCTTGTTCTTGACCACGCATAACTCGGGATAGGAACACTTTTAAGAAATGAAAATCACACCAATGGCTTCAGAATTCGCTGGCATTTTCGCTTCTGTGGTCAAAACGTCTCGAGGCTACATGACATATATCGGTGGTTGTGTTAGCAAATCACGTATAGTTAAGCTTACTGCACTGACACGACGCGGATAGGTCCTACTTCGCTCTTTATACGAAGTATTAGCAGTATACATCATGTAATCAAATGTGTACGGTCTGGGCACTACACGTAGTGGTAATTAACTGTGGCGATTATGTATTTTTAACAACGTGCACGTGCGTACTATAATCGTTCTTGTTATTCGATCGTTGTAAGTTTGACGCTCTTTGTAACTTAGTGAAGTTTTTTTTTTTTCAAAATGCCTTCACGTCAGGAAAAGACGACGAGCATAGTACCTCAAAACTAGAGTCGACGTATTAGATTCAGCCCGAGCGGAACTACAAAGCAGAGCCTGAAAAGAAGCGGGCCTCTCAACGTGAAAAATATCGAGCAGAGCCTGAAAAGAAACGGACCTCTCGACGCGCAAGGTATCGAGATGCGATTAGTAGACTGTAGGAAGGGGGGTGGGGGGGGGGGGGAGAGGGTGCTGTCTGCTTCAGTCTGGCCCGATACAAAATGCGTTCGTGGGTTCGATCGCGCTGGGGCGACAATTAATAACCTCTCTTCTATTTCGGCCGCCCCTTAAAGCCCCCTCAGATCCTGAAAAGGAACGGACCTCTCGACGTGCAAGGTATCGAGCAGATCCTGAAAAAAGACAGCGATATTGCCATAGTCCTGAACGTGCATCTCATGGCGGCGAAAGAGTTAAGGTCACTCAAAGGTATGTCGTACCTTTACAACCTTCCTCTCATATCAAGATGGATTACTTAACATGCTATACGGCTCATAATCGGGTATGAATAAAAATCAATGAAACAAGTAAATAAAAAACATTCTCTATGAGAAAGTTGGTGGCATATAGGATTTGAAGACATGGTGGTGTAAAAAGGAAGGAAACAAGGGTCTAATAATAAGTAATAGTCCTATATTTAGCACATTTCTATATGTAGGATATAGTATGTTGTTCGTGTGCTAAATATAGGACTATTCCATTTTCCCTTATTATTAGACCCTTGTTTCCTTCCTTTTTACACCACCATGTCTTCAAATCCTATATGCCACCAACTTTCTCATAGAGAATGTTTTTTATTTACTTGTAGCTTTGCTATTTGTGTGTGTGTGTGTGTGTGTGTGTGTGTACATGTTCAGGTTTGTGCTTCCAAATAGCCGACCACCACCTCATTAGATTAATATGGTGGACCGCATGTGGGGAGGGAGAGGCAGGAAACAAGCCATACCACTGCATAGAACAGACATATTCTCCTGGGTCCACTTGAGACCACACTTTATGCTTGGATTGGCTTGAATTGTTGGAGGTCTTCTTCCCCTGTGACCCGATAAATGAGGTAGCTGGCCAGACCTACCTCATTTATTTATTCATTTTGCACACGTACAGGTCTGGGAAACAATTCTCTCCTTTGGTTTTTAGCAACTTGTGTCTACGTTAACAAATATTTGTGCTGCTTCAGGTTAGAAGGAACAAAACATTTTAGAGAAGCAGTGGATTACATTGTTATAAAGTTTGACCTCACTCATATTCTGCACTCTCTTCCCTCCTCCCTCCTTTCTCTCTCTCTTCCCTCCTTTCTCTCTCACTTCCCGCCCTCCCCTAGGTTATTTGGCTTCCCTGACCACTATACAGACATAGCCAACCAGGGAGGTGTGGCCGACAGAGGCTCCTTGGCATGGCCTGGAGTGTGCCTGTTATCCGTCACTTGCTCTCTCCTCTCAAAGAATACTTCAAGTCCAGTACCACCATGAAGAGTGGTGGCACTGTTTAGAAGAAGACTATTGGTACTAAAAATAACCGGATTCTTTTTTTTTTTGTGTGTGTGTGTGTGTGCTCCTCTATTTATTAGGCACAAGTCACACACACACACACACACACACACACACACATGATCCATGGTTATCTCTATTTATCCGACTGCACCAATTAATCAAAATTTGATCTCACAGCAAATTAATAATAATATAAATTGTACCAAATGTGATGGATGAAGAACACGTGATAGAGGGGGGGACAATGGGGGGGGGGGGGGGGGAATACAAGGTGATGGCTGTGGGTATACACACAATTGCACTGTACTAATACATTTAAAGGCTACTCAGTCAGCAAGGGAAAACCCACGGACTTTGGATGACATACAAGAACACAGTAGCTCTGTGGGGAGGAGGTGAGACAGCTGGGGGCTATCAGTTAATGACCCCCATCAGTTTGGGGGGTGGTGGGAACCAATGTGATACAATATGCCCACTGCACACTATTAGACTTGGATATAACACAACACACATATCACCAATTTCTTACGTGTTTTCTGTTGTAAGCCATTGGGCTATTCCATTCAATGGCAGTACAGGGGTGCTGATGGATGAATAGTTATTAACGGTGGTTAGCTTTGATTAGATTTTCGTAATATCCAGGGAAATTTATTAACAGTCCGGGGTGATTTATTGTACATGTATTGTCATCCGTACCCCTGTACGGTCATTAAATGGAATAGCCCATTGCTCCTACCTCACTGCGGTGGTCCACCGGAGAGACTGATCTGTCCGTCTGATGTCCCGACGTGCCCCCGCGCCTGTACTCATCGTTCCACCCCACAGTCCCGCTCCTTCCTGGGGACCTGGCCCTCAGACTCCCGCTGTTCCCCGAAACGGAAGAGGTCTCGCTGAATTGGCTGACGGGGTTGATCACGCGGCGACAGTGGGTGGTAAGGCAGGTGGGGGGAGGGGGCATCCTGTTGTGAGCGAGGGAGTTGCTGGGGTCGGTGACCTCCGGGTAGCTGCTGTAGTGTTCCGAGCTGGCCGTGGTTAGAATGGAACCGTTGGTGTACTCTGCGCCCCCCACCACGCTGTAAGGGTTCAGCTGACCCGCGTCGTGATGGGCCTCTAAGGGTTGCTCGATAAGATTAAAAAAGAAATTCAAAAAGGCGAGCTGATCTTTACATCATGGCATATAATCATTACAATAAGTTTATCGTACCATAAATTTTATCATTTTAATTGCATTCCCAGGGTCAGAATTTGTGAAACATTTATTTGAACTGCTATAGCATTGTAAAACACATGTTAAAATAACACAGTACGTGTTAAGATTTTGCAAACACTCCTCAGACTCTGTAGAATCATTACAAGGCAGCAGCTCTGTTTGGCATTCTTTCAGTTCAGCACATTCAAACTTTGGTGAACACACGGGCAGAGCAGCTCGAATAGGCCACCGTTGGACACCACTTCATTGTATGGATACTGCTCACAATGGCCTCATTGACGTTTGGATCTATCTCTCTGACTTCAGCTGCACTGAATTCTTGCACGTTTTTGCTTCCAGCAACACATGCACAAATGATACATATGGTGCTGTTGGTACGTAGACCCTCACTACAAGTCACACACAAAATAACTGTGCACACACACTCCCACACAAAAAATATCACAGTTCTTGGGGTAAGCAGTATGCAGTGTGTCCCTTCATATGGCTTGCTTGCATTCAGACTTCATACCACTCGGGTATACTTGCTCCTATTAGGTGCACTTGTATGTGTTGGGTCCTCCTGTTCAGTCAAAGAACCTGTGTATGCATGTGAGAGCGTACACGTACATGTATGGATGTGAGTGTACCTGTGGTGCGCATATGTGTATGTGTGTGTGCATGAATGTATGCGTGTGTATTTGTGTGTGCAAGAATTCATGAGTGTATGCGTGTGTATTTGTGTGTGCAAGCGTGTATGTGTGTGGAGGGGATATTTTCTGCTGGAGGGGGACAGAATCTGCTAGTGTATTGTGTCCTTGGGGGACATGATTTGTAAGCCGGTTATGTGCAGATTCTACTAGCAGATTTTGTCCAGGGAAACAATTTCAGTCCACAATGTTGCTGATAGAATACACAATGAGCCAATAGGTGTAGTGTTCTGACTGAAATTGCATTATGTAGACAATTATGGTTTGATACAAAACACCAATCCAACAGCCACTGGTGCTGCCAAACTACTACAGTGCTACTTGTACAGGCCAAGCTTGTACTCATGTGATTGCAGAACAATCAACGCCATTCCTCCATTCCTTGCCACCACTATCACATACACACCTCTATAGCTCTCACCTCATCCTATACCTTACCATCACTCCATCCCTTATCACATCTCCACCATCACTCCATCCCTTATCACATCTCCACCATCACTCCATCCCTTATCACATCTCCACCATCACTCCATCCCTTATCACATCTCCACCATCACTCCATCCCTTATCACATCTCCACCATCACTCCATCCCTTATCACATCTCCACCATCACTCCATCCCTTATCACATCTCCACCATCACTCCATCCCTTATCACATCTCCACCATCACTCCATCCCTTATCACATCTCCACCATCACTCCATCCCTTATCACATCTCCACCATCACTCCATCCCTTATCACATCTCCACCATCACTCCATCCCTTATCACATCTCCACCATCACTCCATCCCTTATCACATCTCCACCATCACTCCATCCCTTATCACATCTCCACCATCACTCCATCCCTTATCACATTTCCACCATCACTCCATCCCTTATCACATCTCCACCATCACTCCATCCCTTATCACATCTCCACCATCACTCCATCCCTTATCACATCTCCACCATCACTCCATCCCTTATCACATCTCCACCATCACTCCATCCCTTATCACATCTCCACCATCACTCCATCCCTTATCACATCTCCACCATCACTCCATCCCTTATCACATCTCCACCATCACTCCATCCCTTATCACATCTCCACCATCACTCCATCCCTTATCACATCTCCACCATCACTCCATCCCTTATCACATCTCCATACACTCACTCATGTCCCCATCACATCTCCATCCCTTACTGAGTCTTCCCAATTCTGATTGGGCCAGATAAGGCTTGCCTCAGCCCAGACCCATCAAAATACAGCTTTGATGTGTTGTCCCCGGCAACGTCACATGGCACACTCAGGGTGCATTTTCCACCTGTAGCAGAGATGGTGGAACTGTGTGTGTGAGAGTGTGCGTATGTGGGTGAGTGTGCAGTAGGGGGGTAAAAATTTCTTGCAATAAGCAAACACCAACTAACCAGGTATCCACGACATCTGAAGGCTTTAAACTGTTTTCCCCCAACTGGCCAGGATCTGTTGTCACGAGGCGTAGGCCGCTCAAATACCAGTCTCCAGTGAAAGAGAAGCCATCTTGCTGCCAGAGAAGCCTCACCACCTGGTCTGGCTGGAGGGATGGTGTTATATGCCTGACTGCATTGGGAACTGTGGGCAACAAAAGGCATATCAGTTTACCAAAGTTAGATGTATGCATGTGTGTACCTGCACAGTTGTTGAAGGGTTGTGGGCAAGCAATAAAGATGGTCAGCTCTGATATGGAGAAGAACTGCACACACACACACACACACACACACATTTATCGACTAGTTCCCAGTCCTCTCCAGATCCATTATGATCCTCTTATTTACCCTGGCTAGTTCCCAGTCCTTTCAGTATTTATGTAGAAATTACCTAGCCCTACTCAATGATAAGGGAGGGGGAGGGGGAGGGGAGGAGACACACTGGAGAATCCTTGTTGTACCTGCAATTCTATTGATCTAATTATCCAGTCAATAGTGTACATAGTTAATTAACCTTATCTCTTGATCTGTGTACATCCCACACAGATACCTGTCTGCACAAACAAACCACATCAAAATGACCTACCAGCTGTGTTGGATCAGATCCATTCCCAGCAGCTGTCCTTGGGCCTGCAAATTCCAAACGAAAGTACCTTGCCTGCGTGAAGTAGAGACATGACGTAGAGATAGGCGCTTACTGCTGCACACTGCTATTCAATACAGCACACTGATGCCATAATAGACCACCCACCATCCCACAAGAGGGGGAGCATGGCCATTAAAACATCAGCTTTACATATCCCCCCTCCCTTATTTCAAGCATATCCCCCCCCCGTCCCCCCGCCCCCCTCTTATCTCGAGCATATCCGCCCCCCCTATACTATCTCATATGACCAAACAATGGCAGCAGCAGAAAATCCAACCCATCATAGAGCTTTGTTGAAGTAATGAAAAGTAGTTTTTATCATGTCTCTATGGTGAAGTGGGTGTGGTGAGGTTATTATGATGCATGATCAAAAAGTACAGGTTGAATGCAGGGGGGAAGGGGTGGGGTTACAACAGTGTAGGGGAGGTGGTACAGCACTGTCAAAATATAATGTCAGGTACCTCAGCTGTCTTCAATCCAAGAGGAAGAACAATGTTTATCTGGAACCAGACAAATTTCAGGTGCAGAAAGTGAGAGGATACCAGAAAACACACACAGAAACACACACATACACACACCGTTCACACCCACCTCCTCTTCGCTGTTCGCAAGACGGTCAGTACATATCACTCCAGCAACTTCACTTGCCGTAACCTGCACCACGTGATGCATATACTGTATTATATTACATCCAGTGCATTTAGTCAGCAGCCCCTGCTCCCTCCCTTCCTTCCCTTACCATCTTTCTTTAGCCTCCTTCTCCCCTCCATCTCCTCCCCTCACACGAGACACTCTAATATTTTTTATCACCACACTGTAGTGGAAATGATAAGTCAAGAATTGCATTTATTATTCCTTTACTTGCATGTATGAAATGAGTTCTTAATACAGCAATATAGACTGATTTGTTTGGTATGATCACTTTAGTTTTGCATTGGATAAGGATAATGCCAAGTTTGCTGTACATGCATGTAAAACACTGATTCAGTGAACTGGTAGTAAAATTCATTTCCTTCCCTCTTTTCCTCCCTCCTCCCTTCCCTCCTTCCTCCCTTCCTTCCCCTCCTCCCGTCCCTCCCCTTCTCCCCTTCCTCCCCTCACCTTACCCCTTTCCTTTCCCTGCCTTCCCCCACCTTCCTCTCCACCCCACGCCCTCTTCACATCAATATTACCACATCACGACAACTCTTGCTTCCCATAGAACGAAGGTACTCATGGCCTACCTACTGGTCTGAACATAAATTTTATCACCACACTCTAAGTCATTGCTGGAATTGCATTTATTGTTGCTTTACTTGCATGTATGAAATGAAAAAAAAAAGTTCTTAATACAGCAATATAGACCTATTTTTAGATGATTTGTTAGGTATGATCACTTTAGTTTTGCAATGGATAAGGATGATGCCAAGTTTGCTGTACATGCATGTAAACCATGTGAACGGGTAATAACTTCATTTCATGCATGTGTCAACTGGTGTCTTTATGTCTGCATGTGATAAGCAACTTCAGTGGCCTAGTTTTGATATGACTTAGCAGCTGTACTGTATACATATAGGTGGAACTGCAATCTGATCCTGCATGCATGCAGACACCATGTGATGTAGATGTATGTACACATGGTGCTATGAATTGGTTTATATTTTTATAATGACCCCAGCTTCATATGTTACAAGTCATAGAGTGTAGGAGTGCAGTTCTGATGAAGGGAAGTTTCTATATTGATAGTCTTATTATTATCAAAGATGCCTACCACATCTGCTTGCATCAATATATACAACATCGATTCTTTATTATGATTACAGTACATGCATAAAGGTTCACTATGGTGCAATCAGCCAAGCCAATGTTTTAATTAATGCATGCAATCAGCATGTGTACACATACATATGTACATAGTATATCATTCATCATTGTCCTCCAGGCGCTTCAATCCCTTCAGCAAATCATCAAGTCCCATAAGACGCATCGTCTCTGTGTAGCCCCGCTCTGAGCGACACCGAGGACAGCACTTAGTCAAAGCATCTGGCATGGCCCAGAATAATACGTGTTAACACACTCCTCGCAGACTTGCAGCACTTGCTTAATATGACAGGCGGTCTCTCATCGGTTCCACTTGACATATTGTACACTTAAATGAATCCCGGTAGCTTTCCAATGGCGCCTTGAGGTCTTTGGATAGTTTCAGGATATCTTCTGTCTTCTCATTTACATGTTCAATATCGGGCGTGTGTAGGCAATTGCAGCTGCGCGAGGTTTGTTTACACAACTAAAATTGAATTCTATGCATAGTGTGGCTTCTATCTTGGGTGTAAAGTAGCGCGATTATCAGATGCAGGTCCCTTCCTGGGTCTCCTCCAATACATGGATAGTGACTGTAGCGATGACGAATTTGATGGCTTTTTTGATGATGAAGTCATCAAGGCGCTACCTGGAGAGATGAATAAGGCAATGCAAATGATGATATGATAATGAATGGATGTTACATAGTTGCTGTAGAGGATGTCATAACTGCTATAGAGGATGTAGTAATGGAAAAGAGGTGGTTGTGTGTGCAATGGAGCAGGTAATTTGCTAAAAGTGCTGGTGGTAGAATCCCTGAGTTCACTCTGCACAATTGTGTGGCACGAGGGGGAACATGCTTGTGACGTAAGATGGGAACATGGTTGTGGCACAAGGGGAGAACATGGTTGTGACGTACGGGGGAAACATGGTTGTGACGTAAGGGGGGAACATCGTTGTGATGCAAGGGGAGAACATGGTTGTGGCACAAGGGAGGAACATGGTTGTGGCACAAGGGAGGAACATGGTTGTGACGTACGGGGGGAACATGGTTGTGACGTAAGGGGGGTACATAGTTGTGATGCAAGGGGAGAACATGGTTGTGGCACAAGGGAGGAACATGGTTGTGGCACAAGGGAGGAACATGGTTGTGGCACAAGGGAGGAACATGGTTGTGGCACAAGGGAGGAACATGGTTGTGACGCAAGGGGAGAACATGGTTGTGATGCAAGGGGAGAACATGGTTGTGGCACAAGGGGGGAACATGGTTGTGGCACAAGGGAGGAACATGGTTGTGATGCAAGGGGAGAACATGGTTGTGGCACAAGGGGGGAACATGGTTGTGGCACAAGGGGAGAACATGGTTGTGGCACAAGGGCGGAACATGGTTGTGGCACAAGGGAGGAACATGGTTGTGGCACAAGGGAGGAACATCGTTGTGATGCATAGGGAGATCATGGTTGTGGCACAAGGGGGGAACATGGTTGTGGCACAAGGGAGGAACATGGTTGTGGCACAAGGGGAGAACATGGTTGTGGCACAAGGGAGGAACATGGTTGTGACGTAAGGGGGGAACATCGTTGTGATGCAAGGGGGAATATGGTTGTGGCACAAGGGGAGAACATGGTTGTGACACAAGGGGGGAACATCGTTGTGATGCAAGCTGAGAACATAGTTGTGGCACAAGGGGGGAACATGGTTGTGGCACAAGGGGGGAACATGGTTGTGGCACAAGGGAGGAACATGGTTGTGGCACAAGGGGGGAACATGGTTGGGGTGCGAGGAGGGAACATAGTCGTAGCATGGTTGCACCATTGTGGAACGGAAGTACATACATTACATCCCTTTCTCTTACCTGTAATAGAGATGCTTATTTGAGTCACCAGTTCTAATTAGCAGCTGGATGTACGAGGAACCATCTAGCTTTCCAGCTGCCTATACAATCTATGTGGTTGAGAAAAAACTAAAAGTAAATGCTTGTAATTACACACGAAAGCTAGTGTGAATACTTACCGTACATATCTGCGGTATGATGGCTCCTTCGAGAGTGAGCATCGCTTCACTATTCCAAACACGCTCACTCAAAGTTCGTCAGCGATGCGTAAATACATCCCTAGCGCTCAAATTCCACAAATCGTTTAGAAAAAACACTTCTCGACTCACGCCAGAAAAAAAAAGCACCATTGGAAGCATCGCGTAGGAGAAACGCCCGCAAGCGTCTGTACACTCGAATTTGAACAATTCTATTTAAAAACCCTCCGCGTAACGTCATGCGTCATGAATATTAATTAGTGCTGGTCGAGGGTTAATAGGGGTGGTCTGTGCTACTGTATATGAAAGGAACGGTGAGTCTCAAATTATTTATTTGCTTGAGTATCCTTTTTGCTTATGTGTCTTGTGGCTTCTTGGGGTGCATAAATTTGTATATACATGTATGCTATGCTCTTTACATCTACCATTGTATAAATAAAAAAGTGTTACGGCAGACTGGGGGGGGGGGGGGGGGGGTGGGTGGAAAGAGGGTCTTCAATATATGAGCAGGGGTGTAACATAAAAAGTGCTACGGCGTTCGCCGTACTTGCTGTAGCGTCAGCGCCGCCTATGTAGGGAGGTGGGCAGGGGGGAGGCGCATGTAAGTAGAAATCAATACTGGGACAGGGGTTAAATTATTTAACAAGCATTTATTACAAGGGGTTGGGGGTGGGGCGCCATTGAGTCTCAAAAGAGGGGGGGGGGGGGGTGCCCATGACTCATGGGCACAGTCACACTCAGAATTCTATATTACTCACCCAACACATCAAATAACATTTTTCACCCCCAACATGAGCGTACACTCCCAGCATACACAACTATATGACCCCATCTGCATACACACCCAACTCATATTCTCTACCAACCACATACCAGTACACACTAGCAACAGTGTGCACATTCCCAATGACCCTACACACCAGTATAGTTTCATTGATGGGGCGGGAGTGCCCCACACCTCCCATATTTTTGCCCCGTCTTGGCAATGAAGGGATAACAAGTTACACAACCCATGCACAGAATTGGCTCGCTTGGTATAAAGTCCTCCTAAAAGTTTCAACTTAACATTTGTCTCCCCCACCCCACTGATGTTTTTTCTCGATGATGGATTGTGTCACTTGTTATCCCTTAATAACAGCATGTACACACTAGGTTACCCTACAGGCACACCAGCACCCTAGCGTATAGCTGGCCAACCACCTAGCCTACAGATCATTAGACCAACATGAGTTTAAATTCACACGCACACACACACACACACACACAGAGTACACATCACACACTAGACGTACCATACAATCATGGGACCTTCATGAATCCTAAGCTGATATACTCCAGTATCTTTGCAGGCGCACGTCCTTTCCCTCCTCACAGTAGAGGTACCCCTGTGCGCTAACTAGCGCCTACGCCCGTGACGAGTTATTTTACGTTCAGCGTAAGCACTTCGCCTTCAAAGCTATTTTCCAAAAAAAAAAAAAAAAAGAACTGACGTAAAACGTGCCAAAAGGCGTGGAACAAAACTCGCAGCAGATTACCGATTCCCATGCACGTGCACGCAGGCCATTAGACATTAGAATCTCTCTTAAATACCATCGCAGTTCTTACATTGGCTCACCATAATACAAAGGTCATCTTTTGACGACTTCATATACCTGCCTCGATCTCCTTTTACGGTAAAAATTCTTTATTCAGTACGAGTACAGTAGTAAACGGTGGACTTACACGTACCTAATTTCCATAGAAACAGAACGCGCACCTATAGCCCGCCAGAGAACTTCGACATTGACAAGGAACACGTGTTCTCTCGTGCCCAGGCAGCAGCTTTATTAAACGTTCTTTAACGTTAAATTATAACAAGTAGTAAACGGATTCATAAAAGTATGCGTCACTTGGTGGCTTATTGAACACAAAGGTCTATATGAGGAAATAATGTTTAAAGCAGTGCCACTAGAACAGCTTCCTCTCCATGATCTCACACATCATGTGCTGACGTATCAATGGTATATCAGCCTACATGAGAGAAAAGTAAGAAACACGAATATCACACGTGACAACATCTTACCTGTGAAAAGTCAAATCGAATATCTCTAGCTAGGTACCTAGCATACTGCAAAGAAATAAGACTGTTAAAGACTGTTAAACGACACAAGTTACATGACGACAAGGGCAATGTGGCTGTCTATGAAACCTCATGCAATAGCAGAGTAATTCCATATATATATATTTGCCACCCTTTTAGCATCATAGTCTAGTTTGGACATACTACTTTCCCTATGTGCTCTCCCCATAGGAACATGCATAATTGCTGTACATTTGTATACCCTATAGTGTACAATTTTTAAAATGCAAGGAATTAAAATTTTCACTTTCTTTGTGACCTCACTCATTTCGGTTTAGCATAACTTTAGCCTGCAACATTGTTGTCACATCAATTTGTACTGAAACATTGAAAATAAAGAGGAGAACACAAAGATGATTCATTTCAATAACTTCTTAGCACGTACCATGAATGGGGTCATGAATTTGTAATGAAGTATGATGTATCCAAAAATATTAAAATACAATCCTTACCAAACTTTTACCATAGTTAGCTAATCATACCACAAACATGTTTAGCTAAACATCTTTCTGGGCTGCATATTCGCCGGGCTGGGACAGCTCATAAAATGGTTGGTAGCCATTTTTCCCCTCCTTACAACAGTTTGTTTGTTTAGGTAGCCAAGGGTGCTGTCAAAACACTACATTATGATTATCATTAATTGCTTTGATTATGGTAGCTTTGTTGTGACAGCATGGCCACTGCCTTAAAGGAACAAACTGTTGTAAGGAGGGGGAAAATGGCTACCAACCATTTTATGAGCTGTCCCAGTCTGGCGAATATGCAGCCCAGAAAGATGTTTAGTTAAACATGTTTATGGTATGATTAGCTAACTATGGTAAAAGTTTGGTAAGGCTTAACCGAAATGAGCGAGGTCACAAAGAAAGTGAAAATTTTAATTCCTTGCATTTTAAAAACCGTACACTATAGGGTATACAAATGTACCGTTATTTTGCATGTGATATAGGACACCTTCAGGATGCCAGTAAGCATTGTGAAAGCTAATGGCATTGGATAGGTGACCACAATGTATCTCCAATACAACATACCAAGCACGAAAATACACCACAGTCCGATGAATTTGTCTGGTGGGGAATGTTCTGTATGGGAAAACAAAGTATCATTAAGCATTACCCTAAATAGTGCACACCGTACTTTGGGTGAGTAATCAGTCCATGCAGACAGATCATATTCTTGTTGCTTTTTATCTCTAGACTCAGACTCTATGTACAGCCTGAGGGAGTGGGAAAGATCCATGTGAATGAAGGGAGGGACACAACCGCTGCTAACCCACCTGAGAGCGCTCAGACACTGTCCATTGGAACCTCGCAGTGAGTCATAGTACTGAAACTGCTTCCTGCCAAAATTAATGGCCACACAACACCAGTGAGTACCGAGGTGGATTGGAAGGAGAACCAGGTCGTGTGCGAAAATGTCCACCTGAACAGACACGAGGTCCTCAAAGTAAATAAAAATGGTCGCCGACCAACACGAGTACCTTTTTGGTCCATCTCCGCACCCCCCCATATCCTGTTTGTACCAGTTTGGAGTAGAAGAATGAATTGAAGACATGGACTTTCATCTTGCCATCGGAAACACTCCGAGCAGCCACAAGGTTGTAGTACATGTTCACAATCTGGAAAGGTAAGGATTGTGAGTTCTGGGTACCAAAAGAGGACACAAAGGACGACCTCATCGTTCAGCCATGTCAACCCAACAAGAGTGCGAAGATCTGCTCTGGTGATACGCAGGCCAAACTCTTTGACAAAGCACTCGTCCTGAGGGCCACTCTGTAACACCCTGGAGAGCTAAAGGCCACACAGAACTTTATCAAACTACTCCCTCACAGTCATAAATGCACACACACACATACACCCACATACACACATGTACACAAACACACATAGACATACACACACGCACACACAACTTACCAACTTCTGCTGTGCGGCAGATAGTACTCTGCATATCTATCAAGAGCAGGGCCATAAACACACCTCACTCGTAGCCACAGTTACATACCTCCTCCTCCTCTCTACTGGCGTCCTGCAGTGTCATCTGCGTTAGCTCTCGCTTCAACCTCTCAGCGATGATGTCTTCTGCTTGCATCCTCTTCCTAGCATACTGCTCGTGCTGCTGGCTGGCCACCTCAAGGTTGGCACTGAAGTACTGCCTCTTGTGCTTCACGTCCTGCTTAAGCTCTTCCAGCCACAACCTGCTCCGCTCGGCTTCCATCACCCGGGTCATGGGCCGTTTGTCGATGGGGATGGAGGGGGGCAGAGGGGGGCATTATAAGCGGGACTTTACGGTACTACATCTGATTAACAGCTAATTGTCATGTAAACACAAAATGCATGCAAATCATTTATGGTGCTGGTATTGGCAGATATCTATTTTCGTATTTTCATAGGCATAGGTGAGAATGGAATTTGTTATATATATGTTGTATTAGATTATTGCTTTTATAAAATTGAAGTCCATGTTTAACTCTTTATAGATAACTATAAAACTTGCATATTAAAATCACAACATGTAATTGGTTAATTAATGAGGAAAGAGCACTAACTAGCAGAACCATACAGGATTGGATCTGGCTAGGTCAATTATAAAAATTCTCCTCCTGAATGCTAATTTTGCTCTTCATGTAAATGCAATCATTTATAGATGTCATTCAAACCGAATTCGTTTATCTCATCATATATGTTTGAAGCATAATGTATGCATAAATCAGAGTACAGTTATAGGGCAGTGTTTTACTAATGTTAAAATGTGTTCCCCTGAAATAGAGCACATATGGGTGTGAAGTTACAAGCAAAAACAGAAACTGATTAACTTTCATCACTTTTTTCACCAATTTTTGCAATAAACTCATTCTGATGCAGTAATATTAGAAAATACTCGAATTGTTAAAATGATTTCTTCTCAACTAATATTTATCCAAATTATATTGGAGACCATAATAAAATATTAAGTTAGAAAATTTCAATTAATTTCGAAGCTGTAATATGGTGGTCCTAGATCTAGGACCGTAGCGGTCTAGATCTAGGACCGCTGCCTGGAGATTAAAGGTTAAAAATTAGTCAAAGATTAACAGGGGGTACTTTTAAAATATTTGTTCAATTCGACCATTATTTTGTACCGCATCCAAAATAAAGAATCATATTTTGATTCTACATGTATTGATACCTCTAAATATACAATATCTTTTCTGCTTTTACACTTCTGTTTGATTTTCATGAATACATTCTTTACTTGTTAGCCTCATTACTGGTGCCACCTTTAGGTCTTGTAAACAAACAGTTCTCGCTAAAATAACTGTTCAGAACCATAGTTTGCTTAGTATTAGATAAGGCCACTCCTTGTACCTTTATTTGTTCTTGCTCCCAGAGGCCCTTTTGTATGACTATTGCCCTTTGGTGTCTTTTGTTCTTGCGCCCAGAGGCTCTTTTGTATATGACTAATACATTCACACTTATTTGATTGAGCTATGTAAACGTTTCGAAGTGTTTTCATGTGAATTTCATTAGTGACCAAACGCGTTACTTGTCAATTTATCATCAAGAATAGTCTCGCTCATTAGTATTCAACTCACTGAATTTTTAATAATACGAGATGGTCTGCGGAAAATAATATGTCTAACCTATTATTTTTACCCCAAAGACATCTTTTATTTTAAAGAGTGCATAAATTTTACTTCCTTGATGGTGTCGCAGACTTTAGTTAGTACATCAGCTGATAACATGCTTAATTGAGCAATCAAGTTCCGCGAGTGGTACATTTGAAAATTGTAGATTCTCCAGTAGCTTTAATACATTAGAGTGAACTTGCCAAGAGCAGAAATTTAGTATTAAGGATTACAATAAATTAGTAGCACCATTAAATGCAGCACAAAGGTTTCTACAGCTATCATAACATGTTGTTACAACAAGGCGTCATCAACCACTAAGTAAAGCTGCACATGCAGTGTGCAAAGTAATATGCTTTGCTTATATGTACTAACCCTGCATTGAGAGAACAGCGCATACACCCCATTGTTTTATACAGTTCATTTACAATGGAGCCCTCATGCTGTTTTAAGCGACTGCTATCGATCTGCGGTGGCTATTGCTATTGCCCCATTATTTTGCACAGAATCAAACAAAGACACATTGTGCACGCTCGCTTCCTATCACATGTTAAATGAGTGCGCGCGCAGGGGCCATTGTCCTTTACGCACTCGCGCTACTGATCGCATTAAACGTGCGGTGTCTATAGCTAGCTGTTGTCACAATTGTGTGATGACGTTTTTACAATAACTTAATTAGAAACATCTTCAATAATATGATAACCGTTAAGTCGACCCCTGTATATGCAATGAAAGAAAATTGTTTCTTACCATTGTAAATAACCTTGCCCCTTGGGCTTGGCTGAGTAATACTTATTATTCTACATTTACCAAACAGTATATACACGATATACACGACATACTTCAACAACTCTTCAGCATCAGGGTGCTCTTCAATGAACTTCTTCATCTCATGCTGGTATGCACTTTTCATTTCCTCGAATTTCTTGACATATATGCTCTAATTAAGAATGTTAAATAAACCTACAGGTGCAAGTGCTCCTTGACAGCACATACCTTCTCTTCGCTACTTAGCTTCACCCACTTGCTTCGAAGACAAACAGTTATATCTTTTATTTTCAAATCAGGACGTTTTTCCTGCATTGATTTTTGTCTTTCTTGACAGAAAACAGCACATGCCGACTTCACGCACTTAGGTACAAGCTTCCTCAACTATAAATGAAACAAACTGAAATGCAATAAACTTTTTGTCCATCTCACTTTTACCTCCTTTGTGTGAGCATCAGCAGATGAAGTTTTCGCTGATTTTGAAATTTGTTGTAGGGCAACCTTGGCATCTGGGTGCTCAGTGTAGAACTGCTCCAATTGTTGCTTATACTCTTCTTTTCGGAGATCATAATTTGTCTTGTATTTCTCCTTTTCCGCTGGCACAAGGCTTTTCCACTTTTGTGCAAGCTTTTTGGTCAATTCAGTTGGCTTTAAGTCAGGGTATTTCTTCTTTAGCGATGGCTTTTTTCTTTGAACAAACACAATGTATGATGATAATGGAGGGCGAGGAATGACATCCTTGTACTGAAAATAATATTAACAAGTTATAAAAGCAAAAGAAAAAAAAGAGTGCCCGACGCATACCTTTGCTTGTATGTCACGAGCAATGAGGTCCTTCTCAGTCAGGTTTGCATACTGACTAAATTCCTTTAAAATTGACTGCAGTGATGCATCTGGATACTGTAAATGCACATGTTTATCATTAGTACTGCATCTATGCTAGATACAACCTCCTTCACTACAATACTATATAGCCTCCCTTATTAAAGTCCTGGACAGCATTGAGGAAGTATACGTTTATGTAGCATGTATTTTAATTGTATTCATAGCAAATCAATCACCAAAATTCGGTAAAATATGTCAGCTATGTATGGTAAGAAAACGAAAGTTATATAACGTAACGTGAAGTCAAAAAATTCAAGTTTATTGGGGGTACTAAAAACATTTTATTCAGTTTGACAATATTTCAGTTCTGCGTTCAAAATTAAAAATCATATTTTGATTTTGCATGGAATGGTATCTAAAAATACCGAAAATCTCGTTTTTTGCTTAAAAACTGTCCATAAGATTTTCAAAACAAGTTTTTAAAAGTTTTTGCCCAGCTGTAATTGGTAAGAGCGTTGTTCAACAATCTCATTGATAAGCCCTTTCCTTTGTTCCTACTGCAGCGTTTTTATGTAAACAGTCAAGTGTTTTCAATGAATATAATTAGCTGCTAATTGTGAAATAATGTTTATAGTTATAATTCAACTCACTGAATTTTTTGTTAAAACGAGTTGGGCTAGTGAAACCAATATAAGGAACGTTCTTATCGGACCCCAAAGACACCTTTAAAAAAAAATTACTTTTACTTCCTCAATGCTGTCCCGGACTATAGTGCTGACTACCCATAAACATAAAGGTGTGCTTCATGTCTTCCGATCATAATGAAACTTCTGATAATTGTTTATTTATGAAGCTAATGACCTTAATGACTTACAAAATACAACATGAATGATAAATTTTGCAGTGGAGAACGTTATTATATGCTAATCTGGATTATCTTTATGGTAAAACAAATTTAAACCGATGTGTTAAATACATTGCTACAGTTAGTGGCTGGATTGTGGAACATTTCCACTATGAGTCTGTTCGAATATTTTATAACTTGATCAGGTATATCATGGCAATTAATTTAGCGTAATCCACAAATTTTTTATGGTGACTGGTCTCATTTAGCAGTAAACAGCCTGGAGGACAATACAGGCTTGCCCGAATATGCACCCAACCAAATGACTGTCTTGCTAAGAAGAAGAGTAACTAAGCTTATTCTTTAAGCGGGACACACAGCAGGCTCTGCAGCTTTTGCCACAGAATAGCGAAAGATACAAGCAAACTCAGGGATTTGTGAAGAACTAGGCTGGATTTGCATACCCCTTGTTGTTGAATCATTTGGGGCCTGGGGCCAACTGGCCTCTAACATATTCAAGAAACTTGCTTCCCGCCTTTCAGTCCAGGTTAACTCCTCCACTTCCACCAGTTTGGATAGCAACTAAACCTTTCCCTTGTGCGCTCGAATGCCAGAGCATTTCTTGCAAGGGCAGGTCCCCATGCTAAAGTCTCAGACCTCTACTTAGTTGGTTGACTCATACATAGTTACATAGTTTATATTGAAAAAGTGGTTTTACTAATCGCCACTGTTTTTATATAATCAGTACGTGAACACTCGTGTTTAGAAAATGATGTAAGGTAAACTGCAATATAAGAACGGCTTGTCTTTATTAGAACGGGGGGAGGTTTTATTAAAACCACTTTTGATAATACGTTGTTTACGCAAGGGCCAGGGTTGAGGTGAAAACATGGCGTCGGTGACAACTTTTTCTCGCCCAACTCGGTATCCGCCTTACCCTGCTCCGCGGTGTCCTGAAGCTGTTTTGGACGCTGTTCCTTTTTTTCAATTCCAAAATCTGATGAAAGAGCAGATGAATGCTTGCCATGGGATTCGTAGGGAACAGTATGACATGTTTTTGGCGGCCATGTGCGGGAAGCGCTCACAGACATGTCTTGATAAGGTAACGCATATTCGTTGGTACCTGCTGTTTGAATTTAAGTCTCTTTTACAGACAACCCCTGAAATTGATGAGAAGTCAGAAGCGCTTGCTTATCAACTTCTGTCTGCTGAGCAAACACATCAGCAACTTCGTCAGAAGATGCGACAATCGTCCTGGTCACGACCTAGGGCCATTTGTTCTGCTGGACGATCTAGGGCCATTTGTTCTGCTCGCCATACCAAGAAACGGTTTGGAACATGTAGGAAAAAGCTGATGAAGAAGCATCTGCGAGTCAATTATTCAACTGAAGAGAACAAGCAGGTACATTTAAACTGAATATTGTACTTTTGCAAGAACACATATTAACATGGTTTTTGGCAGAGGCTGGACAGAGCAATTGAGTACTACCGGAGCCGGTGCCAGTCAGACAGTCCTATTTCAATGGGAGAACTTGCTCGCCAATATTGCATTCCTCGTTCAGTAATTTCCAAAACACTAAGTGGTAAAAGAAAACGGAATTCGCATGCTGGACGCCCTCCAGCACTTTCGTCCAATTTGGAGTCACAAATAGTGCAGTATGCTCTTGACATGGATGCACATGGATTTGGCCTGTCTTTGAAGAACATACGTGCCATTGCTCAAGATGTGTCTTCTAAATATGGCATTAATTTGAAGGCCTCTTGCAAATGGCTTACTGGCCTTTATCAGAGGCACCCTGAACTTGCTACTAGACGTGCTCAGGCGTTTGAAAGAGTTCGAGCAAGTGGGATGAACAGAGAGCAAGTGACTGAGTATTTTGATGTACTTGAAAGATGTTACAATGTGTTTTGTGGGAGTGGAGAGACTGTAGTAGACGGTGACTTTGTTTGGAATTTGGATGAGACTAATGTCCAACAGGACCAATCTGGTTGTCTTGTTGTAATGCAAATTCCAATGGCTGCACATACATAAAAGATGATGTCCTTTTTTTTAGTGTGCGAGGGAAAAGTGAGGTGAAAAAGCAGTCCAGTCGTACGCCATCTGGTTGTCACTTGACAGCTGTTGCAACAGTCACTGCTGGCAATGCTTTGGTTGACCCAGTGTTTATTTTTGAGGGGGCTCGTGTCACTAAGGATGAGCTCCTTTCTGATGGTAGTCTGAAGTGCCTACCAGTTGGCACCAAATGGACGATGACACAGAAGGGGTATATGACAGACGACACCTGGGAAAACGTTGTAGTGCCTCATCTGATTAACCAGGCAGCCATGGCACAAGAGATGAGAGGAAAACCTGAGCAATGGATTCTGCTGGTGATGGATGGCTTTGGTGCTCATTGTTATTCCCCGAAATCACTATCAAACCTCCTTCAAGCTAAGATCAAAGCAGTTAGAATGCCCTCACACACATCTCATGCTCTGCAACCTCTTGATGTCGCTGTGTTTAAGCACTTGAAGACCTTCTTCAGGGATGTTCTGGATCCCATGTCATATGTCAATGCCAAAGCACTTAACAAATATGAACTGGCCAAGGTATTTAGTGCTTCATGGCGCAGAACAATGGCAGCTCGTGATGCAGATGGATGGTCTCTGGCTCAAATTGGTATGCGCAAGTGTGGTATTTATCCCTTTAACAAGCACTGGGTTAAAGATAATCCGCACCAGTTTGTTATGGCAGAAACTTATTCATCCAGTGATGTCAAAATGAGGCAAGTATTCTCATGTTCTTGTATGAAATATCATCATATAGAATTTCAGGAATATTGTCCATGTGGCAGCGGTGATGGGTGTAGAGTCTCTACAAGAAGCAAGAGATATATACACTGCACACGAGCTTATGGCCTCCTCTGAATTTGGACCCCTACTCGAGCACATTCAAGAACGGTATCCTCAATTGCAGGTTGATTATGTTGTTACGATGCTGACTCGGGTCACAATACAGGAATCCACTCATGCCATTGATGGAGTTTGTGTAGTGCCCTGGTTTGAGAATCGGCTTAGAGAATACCTCCACTATTGTGGATACCAGGCTGACATTGAGCATGAGCTGGAGGATGGGGATATTAGTGCTGAGGGAAGTGAGAAGATGGACGTGGAAGAAGGGGAGGCTGCAGAAGGGGACATGGAAGAAGAGGAAACACGTGTTGTGCTATCAAAGGCCGGATGCATGCCATTGGAGATAGGCTGAGCTCTGCCATGGATCTAAATGACCCAGACAGAATTATGACATTGGTGGAATGGGAATTGAAGAAGAAGGAAGAAGCTGAAGAAATGGAAAAAAAGAGGGCTGAAAAGGAAGCAAAAAAGAAGGAGCGTGCATTGAATGCAAAGTTGAAGGAGGATGAGAAGAACATGGCGTTGAAAGCACAGGTGAATATAGTTGCGTTTCTTAACGCCATAGGTGGGTTATTACCACCAGATTTTGATGGAACAAAAGACTTAGTTGCCAAAAGTGTGATGGTTAAGTTTGTGTCTGCTCAGCACCTAGGAGGGAAGAAATGGAAAGAATGGCTTGCATCTCAGCAGAAAATCCCTACACCTGTGAATAGTAAACAAACTACAGTGAAGTTGATATGGACATATATTAACTACATTCGAAAATCAGATCTGGCGCGTGTGTGGGTCCCTGGAAAAGACACCGATGCCGAGTAAACAATCGTTAAACAATCGTTGCTTTTCATTTATCGTGCTGTATTATTTAATCATAATCGTTGGGAGGAGAAAGATTTTTTGCCATAAATATTTAATAACATTTAGTATCATTTAACCACACACAGACAGGTTTTATGGTAAACAAGGTATATGTACATGAACTCCTGGCGAAGCTTTATCATTTCTGTGATGAGCTTTTGTAGTCTCATTCTTGCTGGTCAAAGTGTCTCTGGTAACCTCAATTGGACACTGTTCGTTTGTCGACCTGCTCAGCATTGCGCTTCTTATCTGTAGATTCGTCCGTTTCAATGGCGGCCACGATACCCACTATTCGACTTTGTTTTATTCTTCCGCAACTCAGTGTATGACCGAAATGACCGACAGCAACGATATGGCAATGGTTTCTGAACAAAGTCTAACAGTTCACGTACTTTGAACTCACCTGTACGGCATCTGGCTACGTGAAGCGCCATATAGGTCACTCGCGTTGAAAGGTGATCACGGAGTAATGGTAGAGGACACTAAAAATAGGTTTGGATTGCTTCTTTAGCTTGAACTTTATTGGGTTGGTTTAACAGTTCTTTCACGTAGAACGTTTTTCTCAAAGTTAAAAACACCCCCGTTCTAATTTAGATGTGTCGGCGTCAAACCCCCCCTCACAGTGAGCAACAAAATTGATTAAACTGACGTTACTATGCATTAATATAACATTAAAAATGCGCTTTCTTGGAGCAATATAACACAAATAAGGACTATGCAATTTCTGAGTATTATCTGCACAAAGCATTGGCTCAAACTTGCGGACTTTTCAAAACCGTTCTAATATGGCAGTTTACCTTATAGGGAGTAGACGAAGCTGCGAATACTGCTCTACCATTTCAAGGGTTTGAAAGCTCCAACTATTGCTCAATATCTTCAAGCGGAGAACATTTATTGTGCGCGACAGAACGTTGCGATCTTCATAAAGAAGTACCGTCAAACCAAATCAATATGTCGACGATCGGGATCGGGTAGACCCTCAAAACTCACTGCTGAAGTAAAGGCAATAGTGGAAGAAGCGACGAGAAAGGATGATGAAACGACTGCGCACCAATTGCTTTTGTCACGCGGGTACAGAATTAGCCTCCGCACCATTTTACGCTGCAGTACCTCTCTTCGATGGACGTAAACTTCGTGGAAGCGCGTATTGCCAATACTTACTCCTAAGCGTCATCGTTCACACGTATCGTTGGTCCGTAAAAATCAACGATGCACACAAATGCGCGCACATCGTTAACGAAAAAGGTGTCAATGATCGGCTTCGTATCGACTTCGTTCTGACTTCGTTCTTTAAAACCATACGCTACTGTAAAACAATCGTTCTACGAAAACAAAATGTAATGCTTTTTTTGACCGCTACTGTAGCTTACAACCTTTGTGGTTTGGCGGAATTTCAGGTATCAACTATCAAGCCTATACCAAAAATTGAATCTGTATTAGTGCGTATGGTGTGCCCTACACGCACTATCAGATGTTCGCCAATTAGAATCTTAAGTACCGCATCTTCCTGACAACAATCAGCACACATATATAGCTTGTGAAATGCTAACATTGTTACGTGACCTATACATCCCCAGACACACTAATTATATAGAACACATACCAAGCACATTTGCAAATAAACTACTCTTAATTCTCTCAGGGCCGTAGCAACCGCTTCGGCCTATACGGCCAAAGCTGTACAGGTTTTTGGCCAGAGCATAAGTTATTAGTTATTAATGAAATATGATAATCAATTTGAAAAATTCATTGTGACGTGCTTAATGTTATTAAAAATCAAGTTTCCACTCTTTCACCAATGCAGCGTACATCTTTATCAGAAATATGCACCTTATTGAAGCTCATATATGCTACACCAGCCACCAATTCTGTAAGTGAACGCAGTGCTTCCGTACTACATAGGGTAAAGAGTTACCTACGTTCCGCTATGTCTCAAATGCGATTAAACCACATTACGATTCTCCACACTCACAAAGAACAAACAGATGCCCTTCTTCAAATGAATTTGTTAGCTTGAATGAGCATAGATTGAAGGTGTTCGGAAAGTTTTGACAACATCATGCCATTCTAAGACTGTAGCTAATTGCATGTGCTATTGTCATATTGATCAAAACAAATCATCTGGTTTAATAATTAATAGCTTGCATGCGCTATTTGAAAGCAGTTTTATGATATCAAAATAATATAGTCGCAAGGCTTCTGGGGCTCCGCCATTAGCCGTACAGGTTTTATTCCTGTTCCTACGGCCCTGTCTCTTAATTATAACTATTTAAAAAACTCAACTGTAAAAAGCAAGACTGGTGTCAACTTGTCTTGAATAAGTTAGTGCTGGTTGCAATAAACTAAACTGAAACAAACCTGGAGCTTATTGGTTTCAACTACAATAATATAGTTCAATCTCAACCCCTTAATTTACAATTTGCAAACCTGTCTAGATATGTAGTGCCAAATCAATTTCTTATCCTCGTCTGAGAAAATATCTTGAATAGTGCAAATACCCTCCGGATGGTCGCGTGGATCAACGCCATGACTTACCAAACGGGTGACAAACCTATGCACTGCAAGGTTGCTAATGTGAATAAGCCATGCTGCATGGGTAGAAAACGAATAATACACTGAGGTACTGCTGCCTATTTTCTCACATTTCCCGTGCGGTTCTAGACAGTAAATTTTTGTACGTCTGAAGGTACGCTTTGGATTTTCTTGTGAGCTGCTGTCGGTGTGCGCAGTCGCTACGTGTTTTTTTGTTGATGCCTTCCTTTTGGCGCCTGCTGAATAGCACGTGTCGCAACAGCTGACATGTTAATACAAGTATTAAACCTCCACCAACATACCGTTTCCTACTTCGGCACCTCCAACAGCTCCATTTTGCTCCTCTGTAGTTACTTTTGGTTTCTCCGAAACTACGAAAGGCTTCTGAGGTACTGTAGGTTCTGCACTAGTATCCTCGCTAGTATCTAGTTTCTTCTTCTTTGCGGCAGTTGCAACTGCAAGTTCTGCGTTAGTATCTCGTTTCTTCTTTGTGTCAGTTGCAACTGGGACGTCTGAAAGTTCCAACAGAGTGGCCTGTTGAACATACTACATGCGATATTTGTTTTTACCCTTTGCATCTTGTTGTCTCTTTCTCCCCATCACTAGCGCAAAATGTAATAATAGGCGGCCTGGGTACCCTACATCAGGATTAATACTAATGAACAATTAACCATAAGAAACGCACTGGGGGGAAATACGGAAACCATAAAAGAAGAGGATTTATGTTCGTTACCCCCCCCCCCCCCCCCCCCCCCAAAAAAAATAGCTTCCTGCAATTTTTAAAACTTTAGCATGATCAATCCTGTATTCCAAATCATGAGCACTTTGCAATTGTTACCCAGCGTTCTACTTTACACCTGCAGAATTAGATCGACTGGTTGTCCAAAGCCGGATTACATGTTCTAGCTCAATCAAGTGCATCACTTGAGGACAACAAACATAAAAGAGAACTGAGAAAAAGACGTACAAGATAAGCACTACCTTGAATCATACCATTTCCGTTTTGTGTTGTTCAAAGGAAGAGCTTAAAAGCTAGTGCACAGTAGTGAAATTCTGGCAGGACAAATAGTGGTTTAAACATACAAAATTATATAATATAATACAGAACAGCATAGGTAAGCCAGCTGGACCGTGCAAGGATAGCCCAAGCATTTTCCCTCATTAAGGTATACCTTAGTCTACTGTACATCTCATTCGTCAGTTCGGCTTCACTGGAGGCTGAGCCTACTGCTTGTAATCACATCTATTACGGTATCACTACAGGGGTTCATATTTCTGTTGAAAAATACCAGCTGTCCATCCATGCTAACACTGACAGCTCCTTACACAACAACCAAAATGCCAAAAAAAAAAGTATATAAACCTAGTAGTTGAATAAACCTGCATAAAATAAGTAGGAGTGGCACCTATCATTTACATAATATAAGATATCACTAAGGGGGGGGCTCTGAACTATTTAGGAAAAGATAACATCACCTTGATGTTGGTCATCATGATGTTCGCGGGGGGGGGGGGGGGGGGGGGGGGTAGGCACATGACATTCTCAAATCGCATTGAATTTGCATTTCTAGAATCATTTTCAAAAATATCAATAATGTTGAGGGCGGTGGTTTTAATGAAACGTTAAAATGAAGTTATCTTTTCCAGGAAGTTCCAATCCTCCAGAGGATTCGAGCTAAATTTATAAACACATTTTTGGTGGTCCAGGTACAGCATTCTATGCATATGCTTTCGTGAGTCCAATTTGAAATACTTGAACGTTGTGCTCACACAAATCAAGAATGCAAAGTGCAATCTAAGCAGCCATTGTAGAGTTTGGGGTGCCAATGTGAAGGAAGGGAAGAGAAAGCACATGCACTCTGAATGCATTCAATTAATGAAGGCCTTTGAAATGAAGTCTCCCAAAATCTTCTGCAGGCCATGCTATATTAATCAATGGGCATGCTGTTAAGGCACTTAAAGCAATTTGAGGCTTATGATGCAAGTTATAAACATTGAAAATAGCACAGAATAAGAACCTTGTCCAACATCTCTTCTAGTTACATGCAATGTACATAACACACAACTGTACACAATGCATGCATGAGAAGAAGATCAAGTCCCTACCAGCTTAGTGCCCGACTGGTCCTTTTGTTAAATGGTTGGACTGACAACATGCCCTTCAAACCTCAGCCCCTTAGTCATGGCAACTGACTCCATCTTCCTCTAAGCACATAGTACATACCCAGGTAGGTGGGAGGATAAGAGGGAGGGGGGGTAAGGGGAGCACAGGGGGAGGGGCACAGCGAGAGGGGACATGCAAAGCAGTGTGACTGCCTCCCCCAAGAGCAAGTTGAAGGAGACGAGGGTGTGGGAGGGTGTGGTCACCAAGGAGGAGGATAGCACCTTGGACCGCTCTTCCTCAAAAGGAGGAAGTAGGAACACTGAAGTACCAGAGTACCTTAGTGTATGTGTGTGCATGTGTGTGTATGTGTGTGTGGAGTAGTTAAGTTGGACCTGTGTGTGTTAAAAATTGTTGTTAATTGGTCTGTATGCAGATTGTAGTTTTTCCCAGTGTACATGGACCAACTGAATTGCACCAATTGTTATCTATTCACATCACTGTACCACCCCCCCCAGCAATAAATTAATGCCAGTCTCCTAACATGTCCTATTACCATCCTCCTCCGCTCCAATCACACCCTCAATCATTCCCTTCCCACCAACACCACTGCTCCTCCCACACCACTCCTCCCTCCACACCACACCACTCCTCCCTCCCTCACCACACCCCTCCTCCCCTTCCCCTCCTCCCATATCTTATTATTCTGATGCATACCAATTTGTTCTGCTTTATGATCGTGGGCCTAGGTTTGTTTCCTCAGGAGGTCTTCTTCCCCACACACAAAAATTCCTTGTAGTCACATTTATACATGACACACATTTAAGGGTGACTAGTATAGGTATCAATGAGGTGTGCATAGTTACATAAGAATGGTTAGACACTGTACTGTCAGCACACAAACAGAAATACACACACACACACATACAGTCATACACACTGTCCATTTCACATAGCTAGGCCTACTGCAGGAACAAATTAGCATAGGTTGGGTCTGAAGGGTTAAACCTTGCAGGAACAGGTCAGAATAGATTGGGTCTAGAGGGCTAAGCCTGTTGCAGGAACAGGTTAGCATAGGTTAGGCTATGTGTGGAATGGTGGTTTATAGGAAGGTTTTGTCCAGACATAGTGGAAATGCAGCTAAGTAAACTCCAAGGGGTTTTAAAAGTAGATCTATTTTCAATGTCACTAACCTTGTGTACAATGTGATAGTGATTGAATTTGTGTGGTCTGTTTTCATTAGTGCAACACATACAAGAGGGACTTCCTCTATGAAAGGCTAGACCGTGTGAACTTGAAAGCACAGTTTGAAGACACAAAGGAGCAGAGGGAGTACTATGATGGTCTGCTAGCCAAGAGCTTAGGGGAAGAGGAGGCCTACCAGAACAGTATTCTTGGCAAATATTCCAAGCAAGTTACTAGTATATCCAAGCACATTTCTAGCATACCATACAAAGACAAAAATGAACTAGACCAGGGTCTTCCCCAGAATAAAGGCGACCATCTGCAGCAAGGGGAAAGGGTATGGAAGGTTGAGAGGATGAGAGTATGAGAGTATGGAGGTATGAGAATGTGGAAGTATGAGAGTATGGAAGTACGAGACACACTTGAACAGTGGCATCATTGAACCTTTCATCCAGTGAAGAGCTGAATGTTGCCTAATGAAGTGTTAGCTAATGGCCAGTTCCTTCAAACATCCCCATAACACCTTCACTAATTCAATAAAAATAACTTCTGTGATATTTACACTAACCATACAGCTGAAGTTGTTTTCCCACTGCTATGTATTGCCCATGAATCAGTCGTGTGCTGTCTACATAGATAGGAAAGTTGACCGAGGAAAATGAATTGCTACAAAGTCAACTTGAATCGTTGAAGTGTAAACATAATAAGGACTTAGAGATGCAGCAGCAGCTGGTATGTTAACGTTGTGATATTGATATTGACGTAGGTGATGTGGTGTACTGTGTCATTTAGCACTCATACGAAATTATTGTCCTTATGAAAGAGGTCGTAAGATCTTTACCGCAGTCTTCAGTGTGTTCATGTGGTTATTTTTGCCTTTAGGTATACATGTAGCTAGGTATCTGTTATAGAGCTGGTTGAGCACACATAATTAAAATATGGGATTTTTGCAGCAGTGCAAATTTTTCAAGTTTTCAAATTATTTTGATATTCAAAAAGACACTAAATGTCCTCTACAACTTCTTTCTTACGAAGTGAAAATCAGTTTGTCTATCATGGAGTTACAGTGGCCTGAAATTTTAAATCATACATCTTAATTACACACTCAAACTTTGATGCAATTTTATCGCTTTAGGCCCCTTTACGTTGCGACGATCCCATAATAATGATGTGCTACCCAAAAGGATCATGTTTTAAGTCTAGAGCAACTGCTTGTTAGATAGGGAAGGGAGGGTGGAGGGAGGGAGGGAGGACGATTTTAGTACTCCAATTGATATATTCAACTTCTTCAAGTACATCTTGCACTTTTCTGTGAAGAGTATTCCAGGCCCAAACTTTCCCAACGGCAGGACATGTTGTTTGCATCACGTGTGCTTATGGCTTGTGTAACAGTGAGGTTACTGCTTGATAATGTGTAGCAGTGAGGCTACTGCTTGATAATGTGTAGCAGTCAGGTTACTGCTTGGTAATGTGTAGCAGTCAGGTTACTGCTTGATAATGTGTAGCAGTGAGGTTACTGCTTGATAATGTGTAGCAGTGAGGTTACTGCTTGATAATGTGTAGCAGTGAGGTTACTGCTTGATAATGTGTAGCAGTGAGGTTACTGCTTGATAATGTGTAGCAGTCAGGTTACTGCTTGATAATGTGTAGCAGTGAGGTTACTGCTTGATAATGTGTAGCAGTGAGGTTACTGCTTGATAATGTGTAGCAGTGAGGTTACTGCTTGATAATGTGTAGCAGTCAGGTTACTGCTTGGTAATGTGTAGCAGTCAGGTTACTGCTTGATAATGTGTAGCAGTGAGGTTACTGCTTGATAATGTGTAGCAGTGAGGTTACTGCTTGATAATGTGTAGCAGTCAGGTTACTGCTTGGTAATGTGTAGCAGTCAGGTTACTGCTTGATAATGTGTAGCAGTGAGGTTACTGCTTGATAATGTGTAGCAGTCAGGTTACTGCTTGATAATGTGTAGCAGTGAGGTTACTGCTTGATAATATGTAGCAGTCAGGTTACTGCTTGATAACGTGTAGCAGTCAGGTTACTGCTTGATAATGTGTAGCAGTCAGGTTACTGCTTGATAATGTGTTTCACACACACAGACACAACAGTTGCGCACCGAAAATGAACAGCTGAAAAAACAAACTGAACATTTGAAAAGGGACACAGAACACTTAAAACAAGAAACCGAACATTTAAAGCGTATGTATATGGTATGTAGTTATACGGTACTTGTACGTCCACATGTATCTATACTTGCTCGTTCCACCTGTCACAATAAATTTGAAATCTTTGTTTCTTACACATTAGCTTGTTGCCTGTGTAATAATGACTGCCAATCAGTAGATCAAGAGTTATTAGCCAACCAAATACAACTCTTTCCAATACTGCTTTAAGGTCTGGCTTATCCCGTTTCATTATAACACTTCATATAACAGCCCATATGCTCACAAAAGAGCTGGTCAACCTGTGTGTGTGTGCTGGAGATCATCTCTCCACTTACTCCTCCCTCACATGTACAACAGCACCACAGCTGTGGTGATCACATGATGCCCGAGGGGAACTTCCATCCCGGCAACAACTTGGGGCAGCCCCTGCAACATGCTACTGCACCTACCGACCAGCAAGGTTACCACCAAGGGGCACCCCCCCACCCACTAGCCCTCCATCAATGCAGAGCAGTATCCACTCGACAACCACCGCTCCCCTCAGCAAGGAGGATGTGACCAGTTTCTGCAGTCACCCTTGAATAAAGGTTTGGGTTGCGTGGATAGGAGGGGGTCGTCCCACAACCACCACCGCCACCATCTCGGGGGTATTCCCAACGTACCAAGCGATGCCTTGCTACTTGATCCCAACCTGAAGTGCCTTCGCTGTGGGAGACAGTTTAGGAAGGGAGACATACAAGCCTTTAGACAGCATGGTAACGATTGCCACAATTGAGAAGTGGTTGTTCCTCCCCCTCCCCCCCCTCCCTCCCCACCATTGTATTTTGATGTGCTGAATGATGTGTGCATGACTTGGTGACATTTGTGATACCTTGGTGCCCAGTAAATGGTTTGATATGCTCATGGTCTCATACACACATCTTTCTGTGCATAAAAAAAAATTACTTCCACATGTAACAAGTACATTCTCTCTGAGAAAGTTGGTGGGATATACATGTAGGTTTTTCAGGCAAATAGTATACTGGTGTAAAAAGCAAGGAAACAAGTTTCATCAGAAGGGAAAATGTAATAGTCCTATATTTAGCACACTTCGACTAAGGCATATGCTGTTTCTGTGCTAAATATAGGACTATTACATTTTCCCTTCTGATGAAACTTGTTTCCTTGCTTTTTACACCAGTATACTATTTGCCTGAAAAACCTATATCCTACCAACTTTCTCAGAGAGAATGTTTTTATTTACTTGTTTCCTTAATGTTTTTAACACCCAAATCACTGTTGCATCGCAGGTTTCCCCCCTTTCGATTTAATTCCATCCAGACGTATTGTGAAAAATTTCTAGGTACCTTTGCTTAATTAGAATTGATAAGACCGTATATAGGCTTTTTGTATCACAGCGAGTCCTCCAGCAAATTCTAAAGCTATTGGTGCAATTTTCATTGCTTAAAAGTGTTCCTGTCCCGAGTTATGAGTTCTCAAGAAGAAGAAGAAGCAAACGACCCGCCCATTATATTTGGAAGGGGAACGAGGACGGCAGTATTTTTCGTTCTCGACAACCACGCGATTCTACGACGTGAAACAAAAACGAAACTACTCAGTTTTGACTTCTAGATCGATTGCCGCAACAAGTTAGACGATCCGATCGTCGGGAGCGAAGCTACGGTAGGGTCGCGTGATTTTAATTAATTCATAGAGTGGAACTTCGTATAAGGAATTCTGGGGTGGTTTGAAAAGTATCTCGGCCATTTTTAAGTGGTGCAATGAAGACAAACACATTTTTAAGTAGCGGGAGACCCAAACTAAATCACTAGGGAGTTTTTGGTCCATTTAAACCTTCAGTTACTTTAATTCCACGTGACCCAACTTTACTCGACCACGCTCACGCGTTCACTGCACTTTCTAGGATATAGCAATGGGTCTCGCTGTGTGGTTAGATCAAACTCCAGTGATTCCTATACCTATACATACTTTAAATAGCAATGCACCACTTACCGTTTGTTCAAAATAATTCAAAAACGACGATAGCTTAGAGAGCTGCCATTTTTATAACACAAATTGGGTTTATTCAACAGTTATTAAAAATTAACTATTTTTGTTAACGGGCGGTGCGCGCGCGCTGCGGTTTGGCTCAACCCTACTCTATTGGCGGAAAGAAACCTTAACCTGTGCATGAGAGAGAGTGGGAAAAGCTCTTAAAATGACAGATTCCTTGCACATTCATAAAAAGTGTGGATGAGACGATCCGTTTACGTAGTGACAGGGGAAAGTAGTACTTCCATCTGACCTACAACCCAGTAGCTAAGACATTCGAAAATCAAAAGAGGACCCAGATGAGAGCTACGTTCTAGGTACTAGGCAAAGGTTATTGTTAAGCCCATTGTTCAAACAACATGCAGGAAACTGCACAAGATCTACCATCAGCAGCCCCTCCCCCCCTCCCCCCAACTACACAATCAGATCAATACTCCAACAACATCGATGATATCAACACTATGCCGGGCTGTAACAGTAAAACTCACATACCATGCCTCTGATACAAAGGGCCCAGTGCAGGGAGACGGTCTCTGTTAGAGACACAGCCTGTGGCCAACCGCGATGCAGCTAGGAAAGCTGCATATATGGAGAGGGCTAAACGCAGAAGGCTTTACACACAAAGCAGGAGAAACCAACATAGACGGGAGAAGAGGGCTGCCCAAACAGTCTCTGACTGGGAGGCATACAAGGTAATGTCAAAGAATCAGTTCAAAGGTTTCACTTTCAGCTTCAGGGGAACCTGAAGCTGAAAGTGGCCAAGTAGATGACGATGATGAAGAAGATCACGACGAATGTGATCTTGGAGACATGTGGTGATAGTTATGTAATGTTTTGTAATGTTGTGTTGTTACAAACTTGCAAAATAAAAAATCAAATTTTTTTTTTTCCCAAATAAAGTCTCTTATTATGCCCTTTATGTCACAACAAAGCTATGCATGTAAATAATAATATATAAAAAGCATAGGTTGCATAGAAACACGGTGCCATTACTGGGTCATTTATACGTGGTTCCACTCTAGTCGGGTCAAAACCTATATGGAAGTCTCTAGCGAGACTTCCGATATGCCAACTGCCAAGCCTACTGGCAAGAATGTAAACTCAACTATTCATTTGCTGAAAGCTTTCCCGATGGAACAGGGACCTCGAAGTGACGTGGTTGTGATGTGTTGCTGACTTAGGTTGCCACTCACATTAAATTTTAAAGTAGAACACAAGCGACTTTATTATATAAAAAAATTCAGTATCAGCATAATTGATCAGCTAGACTTCCCATTGCAAGTCAAAAGCACCTAATTCACTGGCCCTTTGAAGTGCCAAATAACCAAACCCCTATGTATGTGGTGCAGTGAGGACACTAGTATGAGCAACACTTGGAACAACACACAGACAGTGCACAGGTTGTCAGAACCCTCACGCACTGACTGTGATCAACAAAGGTTCAATCGTACAGACTAATCACGTGACAGCACATACACATAATCAAGTGAAAGTAAATATTGCATATGGCCTCCTGATGTGCAACCTGTATGAGAGAGAAATTATTATAATTATATAACCACTCAAGCTCTGTATGTAAGTGATGACACCTTGGATTTATAAAAAGACATACATGCAACCTATTAATTCTCTGATCTGGACTCATGAGGGCACTAGGGGTTAAAATGTTTTACTAGATAGGGCACTAGAGGTTAAAGTGACTCACTAGGACGCTAGGCGTCAAAGTGACTCACTAGAGGGTTAAAATGACTCACTAGAGGGTTAAAGTGCCTCCAGTATTGCAACAACACTAGCTTGGTGTTCACTACTTGCAACATCGAGGGCAGTGTTACCATCCTGAAAGTGAAAGAGACAGCATACATGAATGTAGTCATTGACTGTGCCCAGTCCTCTCCTCCAAAGGGTTGGACTGGCTGTTGTCTCTGGCTGTTACAGACCGTTAATATCATTTCTTCTCAGTCCACCACTCTGTCATGAACTATACCTTCCTTCTCATCATGTGCTTAAACTGTTCTATGCGTTCTCTCTGTACACCCTCTCCTCCCTTCTACACCCTCTTCTCCCCTCTACACCATCTCCTCCCCTCTTCACCCTCTCCTCCCCTCTTCACCCTCTCCTCCCCTCTACACCCTCTCCTCCCTTCTACACCCTCTTCTCCCCTCTACACCATTTCCTCCCCTCTTCACCCTCTCCTTCCCTATACACCCTCTTCTCTCTTCTACACCCTATCCTCCGCTCAAATGTTCCCAGTCCTACGCATCCTCCCTGTACACCTTTTCCTCCCCTCTACACGATCCCTTCTACACTCTCTCCTCCCCTCTACACCATCCCTCTACACCTCTGCAGGCCCCTCTTACACCCTCACTCCCCTCTCCCTCCTCACTTCACCTACCTTGTCCCTAATGTCAGGCAGTGCCCTAGCAGTCCTCACCACCTCTGGGTGGCCCTCAGAGGCAGCACAATGGAGGGCTGTCTCCCCCCACTGCAGACATTTAAATGGAGCAGTCATTGTATGTTAACACACACACACACACACACACACACACACACATATACACACATACAAGCACACACACACATACAAGCACACACACACGCACACACAAGCACACATACAAAAGCACACACACGCACACACAAGCACACACATACATACATACATGCATACATACATACATACATACATACATACATACATACATACATACATACATACATACATACATAATAATAATAATAATAATATGCCATCGCATTATACAAGTATAACACGTTTGGAGGAAGAGACTAGACATAGTTTGAGAACACATATATCACCAAGCTAATAACATTCAAAGTTCTACAGCATCTACATCTGATTTTGACCAAAGATGTGTTCTACGAAGATGGATTTTAACTCCTTTAGCGCATGTAGACCTGAAGTGGCAATCTGAGGCTGGGCACAGCACAGAGTGGGTGTACTGGTTGGTAGAAGTGTCATCAGCTTGCTCCTTGTGTTTGTGTGTTGATGTATCTTAATGCCTTTTATAGAGTTTGAAGTAAAGGAACATAGAGGGACAGGGCATGAAAAGACACTTGGAGGGTGGGTAGCCCTTGCACGTTGACCATGTTTTTGGGTGTTAAGACTTCTCAGATATTTCTCACTGGTGAAGCCTTTATTACAGATAGAACAATAGCAGCCATGTTGTAGGGTGGATGCACCCTTGTGGCAGTCTCGCAACAACCTAGCCTTCTCATTAAGCTTTGCTTCCATTAAGGCCGCACCATTAAAAAGCGAGGTTCGCCACTGTGATCTCGATATTGCAATAGATTGCCAGTTGTTGGAGAGATCAAACAAGGAGAGGTCTTTTGAAACACAGTCCCTCCATCTTAGTTTTGGTTTATGTTGTGGGCGCTTTGCAGATGAAATCTCCCCAAACAGTATTTGTTTAGGAAGTCTGTTGTCCTCCATTCTGTAAACATGACCCAGCCATCGTAGCCTAGTTGTGGATATAAGAGTAGAGGCATGTTTTACGTGGGATCTTGCTAGAACAGTAGTGTCAGGAATATGAAGCAAGGGATTGATACTTAAAGCCTGTCTAAGACAAGCCAACAAAAACGAATTAACACGACGCACGAGGTATGCTGTAGTGGGCCAGGTTTCCGCACCATAAAATAGTGCAGGTATTACTGTGGCTTTGAAGACTGCAAGCTTGGTGAGTTTTGATAAGTTGGCATTACGCCAGATCTTACATTTCAATGCGCTGAACAGTTTAGCAGCTTTAGAAATCCTGTTGTTGATTTCATTGTCTAAAGAAGCATCAGAGGACAAAACACTGCCCAGATACTGAAAAGATGAAACTGTTTCAATTGTGTTGCTGCAAATATTAAATGGTAAACTACATCTATAGGGTTGAATCATGGCCTTTGTTTTATCAATGCTGACACTTAGACCCCAAGAACAAGCCACAGATGTGAAACGATCAATGAAACTTTGAGAGGCATCACTACTAATGCATCCTGTCATAACATCATCTGCAAAACGAAGATCACAAATGCGAACTGACATTGGGAGTCTAGTGCCAGACCGTCTAAAAAGCTTGCCATCCAACTTATACTTAAATTCAACACCATCTTTGAGGTCACTTAAGACTTGATGCATCACTTTATTGAAGTATAGATTAAACAGGAAGGGTGCTAGCACACACCCCTGTTTGAGACCAGTTGAAAGGATCTGATAGGACACCATCAACACGAACTGAGGCTTCCATATTGACATGAAGGCCTCTTAAAATATGTACTAGCTTTGATGGGAAACCCAAACGTGTTAGTAGCAACCACAAGGCATCTCTAGGTACAGAATCATAGGCCTTTTTTAAATCGAAGAAACACATATACAGCTGACACATCTGTTCTCTCACCTTCTCTTGCAATTGACGTGCAACAAAAATCATGTCAATAGTCCCACGACATTTTCGAAAGCCACATTGTGACTCATCAAGGACTGACTCAGCAATAGGAGCAATGCGATTTGCAAGAATACGTGCAAACACCTTCCCTGCAACACTTAGGAGAGAGATGCCCCTCCAATTGTCACAGAGTTGGAGGTTTCCTTTTTTTGGGTATAGGAACAATGACAGAGTCCACCCATTCCTTTGGAATTTGCTCAGACGCCCATACCTCAGAACAGATTGAATGAAGGTAAGTCAGTGCCTGCTCACCACCACAAATCAACAACTCAGCAGGGATTCTATCCTTTCCAGCAGCTCGATTACACTTCATATGTGCCAAAGCACATCTAACTTCTTCTAATGATGGAGGTCTGGCTAGCTCTTCCAGAACAGGTTGTTGTGGTATGCTGCTAAAAACACTGTCATCATAGGTGGAGATAGCAACATTTAAAACATGACTAAAATGAGTTTTCCAACGGTTCCTGATTTGTATAGGGTCAGATATTACACTGGAACCAGACTCATCTAGGACTGAGCTAACATGTACTCTTCTCTGAGTTGAAAGAAGTTTCCAGGATGAGAAGAGGTTCTTCAAATCACCCTGGCTGTGGAATCTATTTAATTCTTCAGCTTTATTCTTCCACCACCTGTTTTGTATCTTGTATATAAGATATTTCGTGTGATTTCGCACTGATCTATACTGGGTGAGGAGGTCAGTTGAAACTGGAACTTTAGCTTTTCGGGCAGATAAAACTTGACTGAGTAAGTGTTTTTTGCGTAGTAGCAGCGGTTGGATGGTATCAAGGTTGTCATAAAACCAGTCAGGTGCAGACGGTTTTGAACTAAAACCCAAATGATTGGTGGCAGCACAAGTTACAGCTTGGGAGAAAAAGCTCCATAGTGTTTCCGATGTTTCAGTGCTTCTACTGTTTTTATGTGATTGATGTTGTAAAGCATCAGCAAGTGCCTGTTGATACTGCTTCAGCACTTCAGGTTGTGATAGCCGACTCACATCAAAACGTCTGCAACTATAACTGTTTAATCGACTATTACGATGAAATTTGCCAGCAGGTATCACCATGGAGCTTCCAACAAAGAAGTGATCACTCCATACATCAATACTGTGATAAACTCTAGTATCTTGTACTAGATAACGGTCCTTTTGCCTTGTAATGACAAAGTCTATCATATGAAGGGTTTTGGAGTGAGGGTGCATCCATGTACCCTTGTGCCAGGTCTTGTGACAGAAAAAGGTGTTTGTGATACATTGACTATTTCGGGCACAGAACTCCAGTAGCATGTAGCCATTGGTATTAATCTCATTTATTCCTTCTCTGCCTACAACATCTTCCCATGTCATCCAGTCACAGCCAACTCGTGCATTAAAATCGCCTAGTAGCACCATCAAATCAGTTGGTGGTACCACATCAATCAACTTCTGTAGGTCAGAGAAAAAGGCATCTTTCTCATATGGAGTAGCTTTGAAAGTTGGCGCATATACTGATACAAAGGTAGCTGTTCTCGAAAAACGTTTTGGTTTAATACGGATAGTCATAACGCGAGAACTGATGCATTGAGGTGGTTGGAGCAATGATTTCACAAAGTGGGGGTTTAACACCGCAAAACCAACACCACCGAACCGCGGCGTACCTTCAGGTTTTCCAGACCAAAAGAAAGTATAATCGCTTTCAACGATGGAGCCCTGATCTGGTAGTCTGGATTCACTAATAGCAACAACGGCGGCGCCAGTACGTCAAAATTCTAGATTACACACAGCTGTTCGGCGTGGAGGAGCTTCAGATGGATACTTAGGATTTGTAAAATCCAAGAGAGAACGAACATTTTGACAGCCAAAACAGAGCAGCTGCGACGCAAAAGACTTCTTGGTGAAGCGCACCATGGTGGAATCGACTAGTTCTTCAACGATATAGCCCAGATAGCGGTAGATGGTGAAAAACAATATCTCGAGGTGGCCAACCAACGTGATATTCTTCGCAGTGACACGGATAACGGTGCGGGAGCAATCAAACGAGTGTAAACTATGGACCGACCAAACTACGCGTCACGCGGTACATACATACATACATTCATACATAAATACATACATACATACATACATACATACATACATACATACACACACATACATAAATACATACATACATACATACATACATACGTAAGTACGTACGTACGTACATACATACATACATACATACATACATACATACATATATACATACGTACGTACGTACGTACGTACGTACATACATACATACATACATACATACATTTATACATACATACATACATACATACATACATACATACATACATACATACATACATACACCATCCCATGCACGTCACATTTTTGTGCGCATGTGAGAATGGGGAACCCAACCCCACGGCCGGCTCCCCAATGGAACAAACTTGTGGAAATGACCCATAATGATGGCATTGGGTTCCCATGCACACAGTTAGGTCGTCTGCTCACAGTCATCCTGCAGGTTCACAGAGGCACCACTCTCAACGAGGGTACGCACCACCCCCTCATGGCCCTCAGTGGCTGCCCAGTGCAGTGCTGTCCTCCCAAGCTGTAGGGGGTACAAATATCTGTGTCACTTCTCCCTACCCCCAGGGGTACAAATATCTGCGTCATTTCTCCTTACTCCCCCCCCTCCCCCCTCCCCCGGGGGGTACAAATATCTGTGTCATTGTAGGCTGCATGCTGCAGTTCATAATTGGGTCACGTCAATAAAATATTAATAACTACATAGTAAGGCTAGTGACTTAAAAAAGAAAGGTTTACCGGCATGGACATGTGGTGGATTAATTAACTTGTGGACCGTACCAGGAACCTTTTTAAAACTGAAACTTCATATTTGTTTTGTTCTGTTACCATGACTACATGGCTTCCCTCACCTTGGTTTGCACATTGACGTCGGCTCCGCCCCCTATCAGAACCTTTATGGCTTCCACATGGCCGTCATATGATGCAAGATGTAACGGCGACCGGTATGACTAGAGATTACAATGGTATACTAGAGATTACAAAAGGTACTATAGATTACAATGATATACTAGAGATTACAATGGTACCCTAGAGATTACAATGGCATACTAGAGATTACAACATATGGTATCTAGAGATTAAAATGGTATCTAGAGATTACAATGGTATACTAGAGATTACAATGGTATGTCTTGAAAGTGACAAAATAAGAAAGATACTGACAGTGGCCAGATACTAGAATCTTTGCCTTTTTCTAATCCACAATTGTTTAATTAGTCGGTATTATTGTTGCCTGTCACATGATTTTGTTTAGAATGAAAATTAAATAAGTAAATATTTTACGCTGCATACCACGTATTAAGCAGTTAAGTCATTACAGCAAGACCATCTGAAATTAAATGCAAACAATTGAAGTCATTTAATTAGTAGAGTAACAACCATTAAATATAGGACAGTGTCCAGCAGAATCACCCTTCTGGCTAGTTTTTCAAGTTTTCAAATTTTTCCTTGAACACCCATGAGCTTCTGTCAAATGGTCCTTACGCATCCTAAATCGGACTATCCATCACAAAGTTATTAAGAACTGAATTTATAATTAGCCATACATTTCAATGCAAGCGTTACTTTTCTTTTGCTTGTTCTGGAAATTTTGATAAAGTACCATAAGGGTGATTTAGCTGGACACTGTCCCATATTATGCACTCATTAGAAACACCTTGCAAAAATCATCATTATTCATTGTTGCACTTTTACTGAAGCAAAATCACCCACCACCATGTCTCTGACGTTAGCATTAGCTCCACACTTCAGTAATGTATCAATGAGGGCAATGTTGCCTCTGTATGCGGCCCAGTGGAGAGACGTCTCTCCAAACTAAGGAAATATATAAGTGAATTGATCTCTGAAACCAATTTTTAAAAAGAAGTGAATTATGGTGCAATGGTTTAGAAATGATCAGAGCAAAGATGAGCTGGAAGATTGGAGAGGAGAGGGAGATAGGAGGGAGGGTAGGAGGGGGAGGGAAGAGGGGAGGGAAGGAGGGGGAGGAAGTGGAAGGAAAGGAGGGGGAGGGAAGAGGGGAGGGAGGGAGGGGGAGGGAGTGGGAGGAAAGGAGGGGGAGGGAGTGGGAGGGAAGGAGGGGAGGGAGTGGGAAGAAAGGAGGGGGAGGGAGTGGGAGGGAGTGGGAGTGAGGGAGGAGGGATGGGCAAGGGTAGAGGGAGCAGTTGAATATTACAGTGCATTTGCAACAGCTCCACCAAATGATGAAATGATCGTACGTGTGTGGGTTGCTAGATTCTCGTCCCTTTACGTGACACCCTGCTGTGATTTATTGGGTGTGTATGACATGACAGGATGGTTGGGCGATGGAATGGAGGCTTATAGCGGTAATTAAAGAGGGAGAGGGAGGAGGGAGGAGGGGAGGGTGAGGCGGGGAGGGGAGGGCTGTGGAAGGTTGTTTACAAAATCGGCGTAGTTCACGTCTGTAGTATTCTTTGCAAGGATAGCTTCCACTCTCTTGATGTCCGAGTACATGGCGTTCGTTATCAGCATTTTCCCTTCAACACTGAATTTCCAAGGCTGCATATCAAAGGTATTATAAACATAAATTTAAAAAAAGTGACTTCCCACCGTGTTGCCATGGCGATGTACAGCTGCAAAGGAAATGAAACAGAGTGCGCCAAGTCACATACCGCTATGCGACCTTTCATAGGCGTGGTACCAACACGCAACCTAGTCTGGGGACCAGACTGATGGTTGTACTATGATAGTACAACCATCAGTCTGGTCCCCAGACTACACGCAACCATTGTTATTATGCCACGCCCATCCACACGGTACCTTGATGCAACCACTAGGGCCCAAGTACTTACTTTTACCTTGTAAAAGTTTTCAATCCCAGCTAGGTCGTGATGATCGTATTGCTAATGTGACCTACGCTAGCACTGGCAGAGATATGAAATTCAAATTTTTATTTACGGCACTGCCTCGTTCATCCATGAATTTCTCAGACTTAGTTGCATTTTATCGAAGAGCCGCACAAAGCTACTACTACTACTACTGCTAACGCGGTAAGCATTAGTAATCGCAGTAATAAGCTGCATGACCTAGCCGCTACTCCTTACTAAGCCAAGGGTGTGCGCGCGTACAATATCTGTGCAAAAACGATTACGTCACTCTTGTGGCACGCCCTCTTCATGCCTACGTTGGGTCTACACTTGAGGACGTATCTATTAACGTAAGAGGCAGGTGTCTATGTTGAGTGAACATGTCACTGTGTGGCTTGTGCCCTTTGAATGCGTAGTACAATGTCAGGGGTGCGTCGTTTGGAATCATTTGTATTAGTAAAAACATACCCAGATATAGATACGGAGCTGTGGTTTAGTGCTGCTTATTTCAGCATCCAACGCTCGACAGTCACTCTGGAAAATGCTGTCATGGGGAAGGGCGCTCAGCGGGCAGCTGGGACTCGGGGGCATTGAAGACGAGTTCGTCAGTGTTCCCACGCGGAATAAGCGCCTCGGCAACCACAAGGTGCTCCAGGTTGCCTCGGAGCTGCGGCATACACTCATCCTGCTCGAAAATGGCTGCGTGCTGTCGTGCGGAAAGAACGACTCGGGCCAACTAGGCCAAGATAAATGCTGCTTGAGACCAGGTGTGTGTGTGAGAGAGAGTGTGTGTGTGTATGTGTGTGTGCATGTGTTTGTGTGTTTCTTTGTGTGTGTGTGTGTGCATGTGTTTGTGTGTGTGTGTGCATGTGTGTGTGTTGTAATGGAATGGAGCTATTAATTAAGGTAGGTCACATGACATTGCACCATTCAACCATTCAGGGGGAGCCCCTGTTTATAAGTCTTTAACACACATCACACAACATGCACGCAACATGCACACATCACACAACATGCACACATAACACACATGCACATACACATCACACAACATGCACACATTCACACACACATTCACACACACACATGCACATCACACAACATGCACACTCACACACACATGCACACACACACACACACATTCATGCGATGCTTTCAGGAACGATAGATGCGCTGGAGACCAAGTTTGTTGTCTCTGTGGCGTGTGGTTCTGCCCACTCCTTGGCTGTGGACAAAGATGGGAAGCTGTATTCATGGGGAGACAACCATCACGGGCAGCTGGGCCTAGGCAGTGCAGAGCAGACCCATCTCATTCCCAAGTAAGGCTGGCGTGGGGTGGGGACTAATTGCGTATAATTTGCTCCCTTCACCCTCCTCTCCCTCCTCCCCCTTTCTCTCCTGCCCCCCCCCCCCCCCCCCCCCCCAACCCTTCCCTCCTAAGGCTGGTAAGGTTTACTGCACGTGTGGTTCAGGTTGCGGCAGGCGGAATACACACCATTGTGCTCCTGCAAGGTAAGCCACGCCCACATCCTGTGCGGGGATACACCCACATTCTGTGCATGGATACACGGCTACTGCCAGCAGTGTATTTTGGTGAGTGTAGCTGACCATTGTAATGGTGGCCATTGTGGAGAACTGTGCATAGCTCACCATTTTAGGACGGAGGGGAGAGGAGGGGGTCATGCAAACCTGTCTATGTGCCATTGTAGGGGTGAGGGGGGGTCATCATACTCACCATTGTGGAGACCTGTGCATAGCTCACCATTATAGGGGGGAGGGGGGGTCATGCAGACCTGTCTATGTGCCATTGTAGGAGGAATGGGGGTCGATCATACGGACCTGTAGCTCAGGAAGGGGGGTGGAGGGGGGGGGGGGTGTCGATCATACGGACCTTTAGTTCACCATTGTAGGAGGAATGGGGGGGGGGGGGGGGGGGATAATCTCTGTATGCATAGCTCACCATTGTAGGAAGGAGGGGGGTCACCTGTCTGTGGCATACTGAAGGGGGTGGGGGGGGGGGGGGGGGTCATCGTTGTATGCATAGCTCACCATTGTAGGAAGGAGGTCATCATACAGACCTGTCTGTGCATAGCCTCTGGGGTTTGGTGCAGTTGTTACTGACAATGCTGTGACACTCCAGTCAGCCTGGTCATACAGCTGAGCCTTCAGTGGGTTGGACCAGCTGTCATTGAGCACAACATGCAAGTGTGTATGCATGTACATGCCAATGTGTATACATGTTTGTGTGTGGGTGTGTACATGTTTGTGTGTAGGTGTGTGTACATGTTTGTGTGTAGGTGTGTGTACATGTTTGTGTGTGGGCGTGTGTACATGTTTGTGTGTGGGCGTGTGTACATGTTCGTGTGTGGGTGTTTGGACTACGCCCTCCCAGGTTTCACACCTTAGCGTTGGTCAGAGAGAACATGTCCGTCTGCTCTTTTGGTCTGGGGACCGTGGGCCAGCTGGGCACTGGTACCAGCACTGGCAGCTGCAGGGTTCCAACGCGTGTCTTTGTCAACCAGCCCCCTGCGGTAACCGTGGGTGACAGTGGGTCGCTGGGTTTGGAATATGTGGTGAAGAGGATCTTTGCTGGTGGAGACCAGTCTTTTGCCTCTGGGGAGTCTGCGGTATGTATATCTCTCCCTGTGTGTGCGGTATGTATATATCCCCCTGTGTATGCGGTATGTATATCTCCCCCTGTGTGTGGTATGTATATGTATCACCCCCTCCCTGTGTGTGGTTATGCTCCTCCCCCTCCCCTCCTCTCAAGAATATTTTGGGTCAAAGGATATCAATTGGTAATCAACTGCTCAATAATTTGCAATGGCACATTTTATGAGTGTTAATTGCTCTAGTTAACCTTTCCCCCCCTTCCTCTTCCCCACCCCTTCCATAAAGGCTGATGGAGGTCTCTGTACGCCTGTGTACAACACCTGTGTGCTGAACGTTTCGACTCTCCCCATATACCTCGACCATCAGTTTGTGAGACAGATGCTCAGCACAAGTAGTGCTGAACTGACCAGGTGAGGTGACCAGGTGAGGTGACTTTTACCACTCTCATCTCTTGATCAACCTAACCAATCTCTTGTGTGTCCACACCTTGTATGAAGAGGACTTTGCCTTTTACGTGTTATCGGATTGTCTTATCACATACACACACATGCACACACACACATACATTGTATGTACACACACATACATGTATGTGTGTCTGTGTGTGGTGTGTTTGTGTGTGGTGTGTTTGTGTGTGTGTGTGTTTGTATGTGTGTCTGTGTGTGGTGTGTTTGTATGTGTGTCTGTGTGTGGTGTGTTTGTATCTGTGCATGTGTGTGTATGGTCATTTGTGTGTCTGTATGTGTGTGTGTGTGCTTTTTATGTATGTGTGTGTGTTTGTATGCGATTGTGCAAATGTTTGGATGTGGGGTACATGTGTGGGCTATTTTATTCTAACAAATACATTGCTCATGTTTTTACAATTGTGTGTGTGTGTGTGTGTGTGTGTGTGTGTGAATCCGGCTATGCATAAGTGGCCCTTGCACAGCTAGTAATCTATTACACATATTTGCATATCCTTATATGCTTTCGGTTTATGTAATTTAATTTTAGACAGATGAAAGTGGAAGAGAGCTGTTCTATGGTTTGCACTTCAGATATACCATGTGAGTGATCACCCTCCATGCCCACCTTAGGTGGTATGTCCCCTCCCCCCCAGCCTGCCAACCTCAGGTCGTCTGTCCCCCCCCCCCCCCCCCCCCCCCCGTCAAACTCAGGTGGCCCTATCCCCTCTCCCCCGGCCAACCTCAGACGGTCTGCCCTCCCTGATCCCCCCCACCCCTACTAACCTTAGATGGTTTGTCCCCCTCCTCCCCCCCCCTCTCCTATTTACCCCTCCGTCTCCTCACATTGGCCCCACCCGTCGTCTTCTTCTTGTAGTGGAACAAACAGCACAGTGACACCATTCCTTACACAGCCTTCTACGTGCATGAAATCACTGACCTGGTTGACCTTGGGATGGACTTTATCAACTGGATAAATGATGAACAGGTTTGGCAGCACTTTAGTCACCCACCAAGCTGTTCAGTATTACACACGCCATTTTAGTCATCGCTGTTCAATTACACACACCATTTTAGTCGCCCCTCCAAGCTGTTCAAGTGCTATTACACTGTACATCCTCATTCAAGCTATTCTAATGCTTGTATTCTCTAGAGCTCATCCTGGATACAAGCTGCCTGCAGGCAATGCAAGCACTCTTGTATTGGATGTATGGTTCTCAAGTCACCATCACCTGCAACAAGGATCCCTCTGGTATACATACATTGTACATTTGTTCAGCAGTTTGTATTCCTGTTGGCCCGTCGGTTCCATAATTTTATCTGTGTACTCCACCAGCACCACAGGTACATGTAGTATCACAGGCTGTGCCTGTAACCAAGGTAACTGTGAAAGATGAGGATGACCTCACTGACTTGTATGACAAGTACATCAACACTGCATCATCATGGGATACTGGGGACCATCCAAAGGTGATGGTTCTGCCAAATAGGATATCCGAGGAGGCCAGTGGACACGCACGTTCGTGCGGTATTTATTTTGTAGCCTGGTCACCTGTGCATGTATACCACCCCCTAGTCAGCGCCAAACCACACCTCCGGGAACACCTATGATAAGGTCATTTGTTGTGAGTCTAGCCACACAGCGCTGCACGAGCTCCAATCCTTTGCCACTCACTTCAAGGTGGATATGGTTTGAAGAAGAGGTAAGCTTACACTCATAGCTATGTGCCTTGCTCAGGACTAATGCTTCGTATTTAAACATGTTTCATGTTTATGTGTCAATATTTTTGCTCAGAATTGCCGCTGCACTTGAGTCAAAGAAGTCAAGGCTCATGTCCATCACAATACCTGCTTACTTACCTGCTGTCTGTAAGGGCTGTGCATTCTCTGACCTGGTTCTGGTGTCTTCTGAGGGCGAGCACTTATCATGTCATCGCGATCTGGTGAGGGGCGGCTTACATGTAGTATGGAGGGGGCTAGGCTGGTGAGGAAATATAGGTGGGCTTACAGTGTGAACTACGTGTATGGTTTTATGCACTTTTTTTGGGATGTAAAGGTGATCATTGTCGAGTTAGCAAAAACGTGATTTCATGATAAAATTAATTAATGCAGAAAAGCAAAATGTCTTAATATCACTGATCCCCCCTTCCCCTTTCCCCTCCCCTTCCCCCTTCCCCCCTAAATGAAAAACAATTGTTAAAGATGAACGAAGGTTCTGAGAGTAACCTATTCTCTACGTCTTACTGAAACAGCAGTGAAAGGAGTACCTGTATAGTATCACAACTGGACCTTTTACAAGATGTGGAATTGTACATCCAGAGGCACGCACACATGTGAAATTTAATACATTTAGAAAGCAATAGTCCTTCAATTGTATTCTCAATCTTGGCTTGTTTCAACTTAAGAGATGAAGGGAATCTGGAGTTACATGTCTTGTTACACACTCATTTTGTAAATGCCTAAAATTACATCTCCAGCGCATGTACAGTATGTAGTGTGCACAGGACATAGGGACACACACTAATATTGGTAGAAATAGTCTCAATACCAATTAAAAGAGATTAAGTATAAAACTCACTTTTTGATGAAGACGGGACAATGGGTGGTGGTGGTGGTGGTGGTTGGGGCGATAGTGTTCACTGTGGCAGCCATCTAACTACCTGAACTACCTGCACCGTTGAGCATCTGCCAATTCATAACGTGAGCAAGACATTTGTATTCATGCCTCTCCCATCACGTGTATTCATAACACATGTTTTCTTGACATGTGGGGGTGTATTTGGGATATAGTGGTAATTTAGTTTACAAGTACTTGTTTCATTCTCTAATGTATGTACGTATGTTAAAAATTAAATTGTGAACTTTTTTCAATATTGCATACCCCCCCCCCCTTCCCCGCAACAGTCTTATACATGTACTGTTAAAATGCATGTACTGTACCTGGGAGACCTGAAATTGTCTTTTGGTCTTTTGTTCCTCACCTTGTAGGTACTACCAAACGCTTTGCCTCTGGTTGGATGAACTACGACTCAACACTGTACATACCTGGACTTCCCCCAAGCTATGACCCTAGCAGACTGGAGAGTTTGGTACAGGCAGAAAGGGTAAGCATTTGAGCACCGGTATGAAAGGGGCACCTGGGCATTTGAGCACCTGTATGAAAGGGGTGGGCATTTGAGCACCTGTATGAAAGGGGTGGGCATTTGAGCACCTGTATGACGAGGTGGGCCTTTGAGCACCTGCATGAAGAGGTGGGCATTTGAGCACCTGTATGACGAGGTGGGCCTTTGAGCACCTGTATGACGAGGTGGGCATTTGAGCACCTGTATGACGAGGTGGGCCTTTGAGCACCTGTATGAAAGGGGTGGGCCTTTGAGCACCTGTATGACGAGGTGGGCATTTGAGCACCTGTATGACGAGATGGGCATTTGAGCACCTGTATGACGAGGTGGGCATTTGAGCACCTGTATGAAAGGGAAATGTGTCACACACCATATTTACTAAACAAGGTTTAATGTCTGGTAAATGGGATCGGAGCCTATATGTCTGGAAAATCTCTGAGGACACTCTCACCTAGAGCTATTGAGACCAAATGAGTCTAATAAGGGAGCCTATACAATGTAGGTCTAGCAAAAACATAACCCTCACCTCTATTCAAACCATCACCCCCTCAATGACACTGCTAAACTGATATGGTTCCAGGTCCATGCATATATAAACAGTGGTGGTTAGTGGGCATCACTCAGTCTTACATTCAGCTACATGTAAAGCACTGCTGCCTGAATCGCTTACCCACCCACCACTCCACCTGTGCATTGATTGTACTTGTACACATGTTTGCTGTGTTATTGATATGGCAAAGGGGGCTATGGAGGGGGGCTAGGCTGGTGAGGAAATATAGGTATGGAGGGGGACCGTGTATTGTGGTGTACAGCTGTATATGTAACTACTTGACTGATGTCATTATCTAAGTGTTGTGTTACGCTCTCTTAGAATACTTCCACAGTATAGAGTAGCTATGATGCATGTAAGAACGCTTCAGTTAGAACTGCAAAAATATGAGTACACATGTATGTACATGCGGCTAAAGATGATTTACATAGACCCTGCAGTCATGGCCTTGCTTTATAGCGAGCGTGCATGCACACACACACACACTAGCAAACATGCATGCACACACTAGCAAACATACATACACATACACACCAGCAAACATGCATAAAACACACATGAACACACACACAGCATAGGCAGGTGTACACACCTCCTCCCACCCTGCACAGACTCACTCTGCTCTGTCAAACTTCTGATCTTGGCCTTCAGCACTCTGCTATCCAGCTCCAGTTTGGTATTCTGTTCGCGAAGGTCCTTCAGATCATGTTCATAAGTGACCTCCAGGTGCACAGACCTCTAATGATGGAGTGCACATAAAATGAGTGGAGGTGGATGGGTGGGTGAGAGAGTGGTGTGAGGGCTCAAGAGAGTGGTGTGTGAAGATGGTGAGTGTGAGGATGGTGGGTGTGAGGGTGGTAGGTGGATATGAAGGGTGTGATGAGAGGGGTGGATATAAGGGTGGGGGTTGGTGTGAAGGTGGAGACCCTGCAGTGTGTAAGGCTCTCCACTCACACTTTCAGCCTCCCTTCTTTTGGTTTTTTCCTTCTCATATTGCACTGAGAGTTGCGTGTTCTCTTCATTTACCTCTGTCAGAGCAGTGATGTGGTCCTACAGCATGTACGGAGCAGTGGGAACTAGACCAGTGCAACAAACATGTACATGGACCTGACATGCCAGTACATACGAATGAGTACAGATGTCATAGTGACACTATCTGATTTCCAAGGCTTGAATTTTGTGTGCACATGTAATATGGATATCTTTGTATTGCAATCCGTTGGGCTATAGGTTGTATGCTGTGGGTAATAGTGTGCATGCTGTGGCCTATAGGGTGTATGCTGTGGGCTATAAGGTGCATGCTGTGGAGTGTGTATGCTGTGGTCTACAGGACATATGCTAAGTATTGTATGCTGTGGGCTATAGTGTGCATGCTGCATGGCAATGTTCAAGTATCTTTGCGCCTGTTGTTTCCTGGCTCCCAGAGCTGGCTCCACAGGACTGGCTCCACAGAGCTGGCTCCACAGGGCTGGCTCCACAGAGCTGCTGCATGGGCTTATATACAAAAGTAGGTTTACAGAGTGGTAGATCTACATGTAATATCACAAAAGATAAATAGCACACATTCCTAGAAGGGGCCCATATATAATGCTATACATACACACACTCAGTTCTCGTCGCAAGACTAGGGCTCCCTTCCCAACAAGGTGGCTTGGGACGTGAACAACGTGTGCCCATGGACACACGCATGCATGTATGGACGGGAACCCGTGACTTGGGATGTGAGCAACGTATGCCCATAGACACTAACACATACACAACACACAAACACACCCCACACACACATGCACATTTGTGTTCATAAAGGTGTGTCTGAATAATAGCATAACACACACACACACACATACACAATGCAAGACTTGGCTCCATCTACCTGTAAGCCAACATATGGTGGTTTATTATGATTTTAATCTCCACCAACATCTTGTGCAACAATGGCCAGAGGCAGGGTGCAAATACAGCTAGCTGTGACCTGACATGTGGGAGACAATGGTACAGCATCCACAAGTCGGCTGAAAGGCCCTTTGCAAATCGACTGCATGCGGAGCGCAGTCAAATACACGTTTAACCTTCACTGCTTTCTTTATCTTGAAACCACAGACTCTGCAATGACTGCACAGATCGCATAACAGGTCACCTTGCATCCTTGATTTATGTGGGCACACCATTCAAGTGGTTCGTGTGGTTTGATGGCATAAAAGAGAGGTCAAGAAAGCAATGGCCACACAAAAAAACATGCTTAAGAGACTGTACTTGGACCACTGAATGTATGCTAATAAAGACAGCTCGAACCCTCTGGTGGATTGGAAGCAAAAGGCCTCTCCAAGTAAGTCACCAAAATGGCTGTCTTTACGGTACACCAATGCGCGGGACTTCTGATTTATCAAGAGGGTACTTTTTTTATGCGGATCTGAATTAGTTTATGATCGCACTACTTTGTGAATAGGTTCATATAATTTTTTTTTGGTATTTGGTCGTTGTGCGAAAGAACTATAAGCATGGAAATACAGCCATTTTTTTTTCGACGAAAATATGAATGTACGATTAAGTATACCGCAATAGAGCTATACGTTCTAATTATACAACTTAATGTCCGCACCGTGCCCCCCCCCCCCCCCCATACAAATAGTGCAATATAAAAATTAATTGGCAATTGGTAAAATAAACATGAAGTGACAGCAGCAAAAATATGAATGCATGCTAGAAAATTTAAGGATAAACATTGATCCTACGTGTAGAAGCTGGCCTCGGAGGCTACACCAAGCAAAGGCATTTGGTAACATGTACTTAATACAGATACCAACAACATGTGTGTCAAACAATCACTAAGCCATATTTGTGTGCTACATACAAACAACACGTACATGTTTCTTTTGCAAGCACTACATGTAGTCAGAAGCTACTGGCTCAATATCAGTGCAACACTTATCATATATACATATAATCAACCAAGTTGTTAAGCAGGGACTGCTACAACCACCACAAGTTAGTTATAGATTTTGTTTTCAAAGCTCTACTCATCTTACAATATGCCAAAATGAAGATATATTTCATTTGTATTGTGCACCAATCAAACAACTCAGTTAATGCTTACCTTCATATCTTTGAATAAAATTGTTCACCTCAGGCACTGTAATGATATGAGCAAGCATGTCACATAACCACTGAGGATCAAGGAAGTAGAGGTGGCTAAGGGCTGGGGTGGCATAGTGCAGCAGCACACCTTTAAAGGAGACAAGAGGCAGGGTTTATTTAAAGCACACCTACAATGTCACATTACACTCTACCATTCTCATGCAGAAAGGTTACTGCTTGATTGAGCTCCCTTGGATTGGGAATGATGTCTCTTGAACTGCATCCCTACAGAAGGAGGATATACAAGTACTGATAAAACACACATCCCATTTAGAGCCCATGCAACTAACTGGAAAGCAATTTCCTTCATCACAGATGGTTGCTCTGATCTCTTGCATTCAAATGCTAGTTGTTTAACCTGCTCTTCAAAACGCAAAAAGCTAGCAGGGATCCGCTGTTCGAGCAACTTTGACTTTGAGCCAGAAGGATTAGTTCCAGCACGTTGGGGACCAAGTACAGAGTAATGTGTACAAGAAGGTCTTATTGTTTTGGTTACCTTTTGGCACAGGTAGATTGAAGGCATGATCATACAGGGCCTTCCTCAGTTCTGGTATCCCTTCACCACGCCCACCAGGTGCACACCCCACAAAAATGATGTCAATGATCCGTGGAAGGCCCAGCTCACGCAACTGCTGGGGACCACGCCCCATCAGATACTTCTGACAGATCATCTGTTTGAAGTCAGCTTTTGTCTTTTCTTTCTCCTCAGGCTTCAGTAAGTCAACATGTGTGCCCACATGATCACAGGTGAGCTAGGAGCACGGGCCTTGTGGGGATGGACCAGTACACACAGTTAATCCCCTTTGTGTACAATGTACATGCTCAAGTTTCTGTCCCTACATGTAAACGCCAGATATGAGATAGATCCCTCCCCATCCCACTAAACATATACATGTACATGTATAAGACAGGTAGTCCACACTGGTCTACGTGTAGGACTTGGACCTGGAGAATTAGGTTAAGGATGTCTTATTTATTTCTGTGCTGAAAGCATTTGGACTCGTATGAAAGCTTAAAGTTATGGCAAAACATGATACCCCCTTGTTTGGGTTGGATTGGTGTATGAAGTTTGGTGTCAAGGACGACAACTACAGCATACGTACCTGCATTGAAGAAGACAGCTCTATCTTCGCCTTCTTTGCTGCCTCCATTAGCCTCTGCATGGCCATGTTGTCCTTGGAGACATCGATACCTTGCTCCCCCATTGTTTCAACTACGACATTGGTATAAGCAAGCCTACACAGATCGAAAGGCAATTTCAACCTTCCCAATGTGAGCTCTGTATACAAACTGAACCCACCCTTTTATGTGGGAAGTCCTGGGACCATTCAACAGCTACAGACCAGCCCACTTAAGGCCGGCAGGCATTCTGCTGATTTATTGCCTGCAACTCAAAGGAATATGCGTAAAAACTCAGTAAAACTTTATTTTACTGAGTTTTCACCTGTATTCATTTGAGTTGCAGGCGATAAATCGGCAGGAAGTCGACCCGTGTAAGCCGGCCTTAAGTGTTTATGACATCAAACTGGACATATCCAAAACTATTTAAATTAATAAGAACTGTAGATATACAATTGTATGCAAGTGGAAAAGTAGCATATACATGTATAGTGCACAAACAAAAGTACCACACCTGTATGTTGTGGAGCCAAGGCCCCAGCGCTTCTATCCCATGTATTCCATCAGTGACATTCCACACAGCCAAATATAATGACCTTGCTGACAAAAAGCATTGATGAGTTACATAGTTTGTATAAGGTTCCCTCACTATACACCACCCACATATAAGGTGACCTTGCAAGGAAGCCTAAACACACACATGTCACCATCAACAAGGATTCATATGCCATTCAAGAGAAGAGAGTGGTTAGAAGGACATCTGCCATGACCCCATTGTTATGATAGGGCTTAGGGGAGGGGTTCAACCTCTCTCGCTAACATACCTTCTTGTTGTCATCCAACACAGTGTTCATGTTCTCTAACCAAATTGCATCCACTGGGCCGTCAAATATTAGCCATTTGCGATCTGGAGTCTGTTGTCACGAGACATTGTGTACGCAAAGCTGAGACATGGCTGATAGTATTTTTCTTTCAGTGTGCCCTTTCCCCCCATAGGCTAACCTTTAGGTTTCCTGCAGCAGTAAGAACAGACTATCGCATAGTCATAGTGGTGCTGTGAGGACAGCTGTTCAGAGTTCAGAACACAAGAGATAGGTCACCACACTCTTCACAGACAGCAGACGAGCATTCACAAACCCACACAAATACAGCACAATCTCTGATATCATTGCATAGTCTGGAACCATCATAGCCACCTTACAGAACGAGGTTGTCAGGAAGCTCAGAGCGACCTGCATAGCCAGGGTTCATGGTGATGAAGACTGAGCAGGTGGGATCCAATCTGATCTCTGTGCCTTCAAAGAGAAGCGTGTTGGACCCTGAATTGATGCCCCTCTGGATGGTAAGGATCTGCTGGGCCACCACTGAGAGCACCTCCAGATCTATCCTGTTGAATTCATCAAAGCAGGACCACGCGCCACAGGATACGCCAACCCTTTTTGAAGAACTTGCCCCAGGCATATAGTCCAGCCAATCAGAGCAGTTGAACAGCACACACTAGCATAACAATACATCTAATGTACAGAGACCACACCCAATGCACAGAGACCACACCACATGCACAGAGACCACACCCAATGCACCGAGACCACACCCAATGCACCGAGACCACACCCAATGCACAGAGACCACACCCAATGCACAGAGACCACACCCAATGCACCGAGACCACACCCAATGCACCGAGACCACACCCAATGCACAGAGACCACACCCAATGCACAGAGACCACACCCAATGCACAGAGACCACACCACATGCACACATCAGCTATCACACTCACATATGAGGTACATGTAAGAAGGTGCATGTGTAAAGGGTATTGGGCAGCTATAACATATAGGTCTGGGTACCTGTTTGGCTACTGCTTTGCAAGATCTTTGACTGTCTGTTTTTCCTGTACCAGCAGGACCTTCAGGGGCTCCCCCCAGGTGCAAATGCAGTGCTCCAAATAGTGTACAGTAGCATCTGCATTAACAAAGATACCAACACAGATCACACACACACATACACACACATAGATCACACACACATACACACACATGCACACACCAGAATTGCCAAGATATTCATAACCATAGGCCAACTTGGAGTTGATCATCCTTGTCATCATGTTTTCCTCTTCCCAGTAGTACTGCAGTTGACTAAGCCACTGGAAGTCTGTCTCACTAGTCACATCTGAAGGTTGAAACAGCACCCCACATCTGAATGATACCTTCCTTCTCCCCACCCCACCCCTCCCCCTTACACCCCATGACTCACTTTCCTTCACGAGGATAGCCAGAACATCTCTTGCATGTACATCCAGCACGACCAGTGCTCCCAGTGTGGTTCTGTTCTGTTTGTTCAGCTCACCTCTCACCATCTTTACTATGTCGTATTGTTCAGCTCCAGGTGCTGTTTGAGGGCCTCTGGGCCCTTCCAGATGGACTAGTGCACATATGTAGTCCAAAATGTCTTGCCCGGGCCAAGAGATGACCCAGTCTGTCCTCTTGGTGGCTGCATACACCTTCATGGAATCTTCAATGACCTGTGAAGACTTCTTATCATCACTCAACCAACCACTTCTCCACCTGTCCCCTTGCCTTCAAGGTGGACACAAGAGACTACAACCTGTGAGCAGTGAACCAAATTGGTATCAGTGTTCATCTAATCACACTCCTCACCAATGTCTCCTCATGTCTCTATAATCTGGTCACCTCACCATCAACACATGTTTATTGTCACTATCACTTGTCTCATATCTCTTTGTCCCACAGTTATCTCCCCCATCAGGCCAGGTGCCTCTCACATTGGTCAGGTTGGATAACCCTCCCCTTCACACTATGTACACGTATTGCCTCTTGTCACTTCATAGCTTCACTCCCACCTACTAGACTCCATCACATCCCCACCTTCACATTTACCTCTCCTTCAGAGCTCTTCATGTGGCTGATATCAAGGTCTTTGGAAAACTCCAATGATGCAATCCCTTCAAAGCACTACTTCAGGTGAGGCTGAACACTGCAAAATCACACACACTTGCTAACATATGCACACATACATACACACACATATACACATGCACACACACACACCACAAATATACACATGCACACACACACACACCACACACAATATACACATCACATGCATTCCTATACAGAAGTTTGCAAGTGGGAACAGCAGGATGTGTGTGCAAAATGTGGTCTACACACAGCACATGTACCAGTACCATTAATCATATGTACCAGTAATACTAGCATCCTGTGATGATTGCATGTGACTTACAGCATCCCACTCGTGAATCATCTTCTCCATAGGGAGTACTTTTTGCTGGCACTCTCACTGGTGGTCTTAAACTTCTCCAGAAATGACTCCAGATTCATCTCCACATACTTACGAAGGTTTGCATCTTCCGCAGGTCTAAGGTCCTGCCCCGCTATGCTGCTCATCTTCTCCCAGTGTCTCTCCGGCAGACCAGGGTTATACAGAGCGGACACAAGTGGGAGGTGTAGGCTGAAGTCTTCTATACGGGTCTTGACCTATGTTGGTGAGGTGGGGAAAGTGAAGAGATGTAGTGTTAGGGGAATGTAGTGGGAGATGGAGTGGTGATGGTGGTGATGATGTCCTTGCCAAATACAGCACCTAACATGGAATACACTTGCCTTGGTGGCCATCTGCAATAGGACTCCTTTCTAGAGTGTCCTCCATATCCGAGTGTTGCATGTATATATGTGTGTGTGCATGGTGTGTGGATGTATGTGTGTGTGCATGGTGTGTGGATGTATGTGTGTGTGCATGGTGTGTGGATGTATGTGTGTGCATGGTGTGTGGATGTATGTGCTGTGTTTGTGCATGTGTGTGGATGAAGATATGGTTTGTCATGGCACAGTGCATGGGGGGATGGAGGGTCCCATGTCAGGAATGGACCCAGACCAGGGTGCATGGTGTGTGGATGTATCCTCCTCAAACTCCACAATAGTCTCATACAACTTAAGGAAGGGTGACAATGTGTTCACAAGCTTTGTTCTAAGAGGGTATTGAGTTCGCTCCCACTCAAATGCATCCCCCTCAACATTGAACCCTTCAATCTTCTCTGCTGCCTCCTCCAGTCGCTTCAGCTAGGCCTGAGCCTTCTTGCAGTAGCAATGGACGTCTTCTATGTCACCAAACCCAAACGTATCAAACTCTTGCAGCTGCTTTTCATAGCCCTCCAGCTCTGATACAAATCTTTCTTTTTGTGTACCCATATGAATAATAATCCACAAGACACAGATGTGTCAAGATAATACTGTCATTGTCTCATGCACCAGTGAAGGGCACCTTCAACATGTACACATGCACACATGCACACACAATACACATACACATACATACACACACATACATATACCCAAAAGAGGATAAACTTGCTGGGGGCATTGCAGCAGACTAAGTCTTATCACCAAATCAGTTGATTATAAGTAACACTTTATTCATTTCATTTCTGCCAGTGTTTCTTTATTCCACAGCACCTGTTTCTCATAGTCTGAGAAGGTGTGCCCCTCCTCCTGGAGGAACTTCTCAACATCAGACTCCGCCTCTTTGTTGATCAGTGGCTTGTACTTATCAAACTGTTTGATGTACTCCTTGTGTATATGGCTGCACCAAGCATCCCTCGCAACTGTAGAGAGGAGGGAGGGAGAGAGGGAGGGGATGAGAGGGAGGAATTGGGGAATGGTGACAACCAGTGAGAGGGAAGATGGGGGTTAAACAGCCAGCACATCTGTGATTCTGTCCATGCATACCTTTTCTTTGGCGTTTTCAAGTACCAGTGGATCAATCACTGGGTTTTGGATGTGTTCCCTCAGTGGAATAAAGCTTTGTCTCCACTCTGGGGACAGAACTAACTGCGTCTAACATTTTGTCCAACACACCAAGCACTCCTGACTGGAAGATATCATTTACATGACTTCACAGAGCATCTGACAAATGTACTTACCTCAAATAGTTGCAAGTTGGGTTCAAACTCCATGCTGGAATTCAACACCACCGCATTCAGCTGAAACCCAAGGAATACTCCACTTGGTTACATCAGGGCAGAACACCTCCACGCAGTTCTGACACACACAGTTGAAGAAGCCATCCAAGTGATTCAATGGAATCTGCTTCTAACCATGGTAGAATATACTCTGCACCTCAGGAAACCACCTAGAAGGGCTTGACCTGATACTTTTTTCTCAATAGTAATACACATGACGTACTTTTTCAGTAATAACATCCGAACACTTTCAATATCCTTCATCACTGTGCTCTGATAGGCTGATAGATCCATCACATTTGGGTGAGCGAGTAACATAACTGGATTGACAAGTCGCATAGTCTCTGTACCATAGGTTCAGCAGGAGTGGGGCTGGGATGACATCTTTACCAGCAGAGGGCGGCTCAGAAAATAGTTTCAACGAGGGGGTGGCCTGTTGCCGTGGCGAAGAAGAAAAGTAATTAAAAAACCCCAACCAAACAGCTTACAACTCTACTGCAGACTTACAGTAGGCAGTTGCGGAAGAAGCTTCACTGGGTCCTCCCACTTGCCGCTATACCAAAAATAGTTTTGAATATTATTACGCTGTGACATTTTATTTCCTGCTGAACAAATAATATTACCTCCACAACCGGCGCTCGTTAAAAAAAAAAGATAGTTTGTAGTCATGGAAACGCAGTGACGCATGTGATAGTCACGTGCGCACCTCGTCTTTGTATATCGGTCACATATAAAAGAAAGATGCCGCCAAAGAAGAAACAACAGTGCTACTAGGACGGTTTGGTACATCTCTGAAGTGCGGTATTGTTGGGTTTCCTAATGTAGGGTATGTGTGATAGTGAGGGAGCTCACGAAGGAAAGGTGTGTGGGCGTGACTGAAGACGTTGTGTGTAGCAATGCATATTTCCCTCCTCTATCAGGGTCATGGAAATGCCTTCCTCTCACACATCAGTGCCTGTGATGCACTGTTTCATGTTGTTAGTGAGTTGGCTTATTTCTGGTTGCACCTAATACAACACGTTTTCAGGGTCATTTGATGATGATGATGTAACACATGTGGAGGAAGATGTCAACCCTGTAAGGGACCTTGAGATCATCCATGACGAACTCCGCCTCAGAGAACTTCAGTCCTTGGCAAAGACCACGGCAACAATGTACTGCCAACAGCACCTTTGCATTATGTCTCTATGACGCAGGGCACATTGGAAAAGACCAGCACCCGAGGGGGGAACAAGAAAGACAAACCTGAATCTGTGAGGATGACAATGAAATAAGCACCATGGCCAAGCCAATAATGTACCTGGTTAACCACATTGCCACACAGAAAGGGACTAAGGCACCCCAGGCTGCTGGGAAGATTCATACAGACTTTTGAGTTGGGGATGGCAGAGGTGGGTGTGGCCCCACCTGAACTTTTTTAATTTGATGCCTTACATCGTCATATGTACAGGTGATGGAATTTCAAAGAACATGGCTCTGAAGGTGAAGCAAAGGTGGGTTATTAAATACTTAACCACACTTAGTTCATTAATTGCTTAGCCAGCCACACCTAGTGGATTGTTTTGTCACCTCAAGTACCTTGCCACACCTGGAAAGATACGGGGGGGGGGGGGGGGGGGGGGGCCCTCATGGATTATGGCTGTGCATGATAGATGACCTCATAACACACTATAATCAAAAACTGAAAGTATACATATACATGTAAGGATCTACTATTTTATAAAAAGCACGTCATGTAGCAAAGATAACAGTATTCATATGTGCTATGGTTATGGCAGTGGTTATAGTTTGTGGTATAAGGGCTGGAATGTTTGGACGATCATTTTTAATTAATTTCCTATTCCTCGTGTTCAGTATATTTGTAACTTTGCTGGCCCATGTTGCAGGCTAACGGCAAGTACAGACAGCAGGGGAGGTCTACAAGTTCAATGCTGGGCCTCTCGGGCGGTGGAAAGAAGTAGTTAGCTCCGAACCTGTGTGGACACCCGCTTCTTTTCTTTAGCATATCAATTAGTAAAATCACAATCCATCCAAATACTGCCCCACCCCTTCAATTAACAACATAGATATTGATATGATGTTGGTGGGGGGGTAAGTGATAGCACTTGAACAGAAAAATGTAACTGATGTGGCTGCTCTTATAATATGACAAATCGGTGTTCCTAAATTTAAAAAAAAAATCAAAGTGATACAAAGTAGTCATCATTGCACGATGCATCGCTAGCGGGAGAAGCCATTGAGCCATCTTCGCTGCACTCGTCGCAGTCATCGTCTGGTAAACCATTGGCATTGCATTCCACCCTACTTTCGCTGGTTATGTCTTTCGCGCCTTTCTGGTGGGTTTTGATGTGCTTGCTGAGATGGTCGCTGCGCATAAAGCGTTTCGAGCACTCTGCACAGACAAATCGCTTCTCGCCCGTGTGTGTTCGCAAGTGCCGCTGCAACTGATCGGAGCGGGTGAACCGTTTTTCACAGTAAAGCCAGGTGCAATGGAACGGCCGCTCTCCCGTATGCCAGCGGAGGTGCGCACGTAAGGCAGACGTCTTCCCATAAATCTTTTCACAGTTCGGGTAGTGGCATATGTGCTGCTTTTTTTTCGAAGTGCCATCTGTGTTGGAATTTAAATTAACGCCACTTTGACAGTAGGGACACGTGCAGGCAACACGCTTATTACGTTGGATCAGATATATGATCTCTGGCTCTGGTAGGATCTCCTGGTCCGCATGGGCGTAACATTCTATCGCAGGCACACTCCAGACCCCCGAATGCGCAAGCTGTGGCGTAACTTCGCTCCCAGAATACAGAGGCAAGCTGCCATCTTGCGTGGGGCAAACTAGCGGAGCCACTGCATGGGTCTCCCGCAACCGGCGAAAGCGGAATCGGCGCGCCGGCATGCCTGCTTTGCAGAAGCGGTGTAGCGGACCATATGCATCCTGTGCGTCCAGCGTTCCACCAGGTAGAATCGTCTGCGTTGCAGGCACACGGCGCCAAGGAAGGAGGCTCGGTTTTAGGAACAGCAAATTGTGAATGCACGTTAACGTTCCCCATGTTGCCATCCACCATACATGGAGGTAGCTGGGAGCTGCCGAAAACGGCACCTTCGCAGTAACTATATGGCACTAGCGTCATGCCAGGTATTGTGTTCGTTTCGCTGCAATCGTTGGCGTGAACGCTCGGTAAAATCTTCAAAAGCACAGGGGGCTCGTGGGTGAGCCTCTGAGTGGCTCTGGTTGGGTCGTAAGTAACGCAACCGATCGAGGGTTCCACGTACCATTCGCTCATTCCGTGCGAAAGCCTAACACCGTTGTCCGTCAGCGGGGTTTGTGCAAAATAAGTCAGCTGATCCGACGATGGCGCTCCATTCTGCAAAATTAAAATTTGCTGTCTGAATATCACACAAATCTAGGCTTGTACTTGTAGCTACAAAGCCTCAACAAAAGATGTGTGTATACGCGCGAAGTTACGAAACAAACGAACGGTATATTTGATAAGCTAATATTTTTATTTTTAACACACTCTTTGTACTTACAAAGGCAGAAATATCGCCATAATAGCTATCGTTTGCTAGCGATGTCATGGTCCGTTGAGACTATTCATTCCTTCTTCCCTAAAAAAAAAAAACTTAAAACATCATCGCGCAGGCTTTTCATACACCCGTATCTCGTGACGTAAATAATCCGACCCTTCACTATAAGTTATCGAAGTTATCGGAAACTTCCATATAGGATTTGACCCCGACTATTAAAAAATGCGACCCGTCTGTAACAACACTCCCGACGATCGGATCGTGTAGCTTGTTTTAGCAATCGATTTAGAAGTCAAAAATGAGTAGTTTCGTTTTTGTTCATGTCGCTGAACCGCGTGGTTGTTGAGAACAAGAGTGTACTGCCCGTCCTCGTACCCAGTCTCGGAACAAGGGGCGGGTCGTCTTCTTATTCTTCTCCTTCTTCTTGGCAACGCATAACTCAGGACAGGAACATTTCTAAGCGATGAAAATTTCACCAATAGCTTCAGAATCGGCTGGAGGACTCGCTTTTATATAATATAATACTTTGATAAACAATCGACTATCAGCCTCCTACAATGTATGTCTTGTATAATTTAATTACGGTATCTAAAGATGGGTATGAAAAAAAATTAAGAAAACAACTAAATAAAAACATTCTCTACGAGAAAGTTGGTGGGATATAGGATTTGATTATGACATTGGTGGTGTAAAAAGCAAGGAAACAAGGTCTTATCAGAAGGGAAAATGTCATAGTCCCATTTCTAGGGCATGTGTTGTTTGTGTGCTAAATATAGGACTATGACATTATCCCTTCTGATAAGTCATAGTCTCATCAGCCAACACACTCTGCCAAACTTTCTAAATCAAATCATCCTAAACTTGACTAGCCATCATAAAGTTTTTAGCACATTTCAATGCGAGTGTTACTTTTTCTTTTGCTTGTCGAAAAAGTATCACAAGGGTGGTTTTGCTTAGACCCAACAATATGAAGTTTTCCTGAAGATTGTACAGAATATATGTACATCCTCTTGCATATGTGTGTAGACCGTGTACATGCTGAAAAACTCATGCAATGTGCTCACCACCGTCTGTGTGCTGTTTTGACGACAGGTGCAGTGTCCTCGATTCTCTCTCTTCCTTCTCGTGACCTCCAACGATAACCTGGGCAACAGAGCAGTATTATATAGCACAACTGTCATTTACTGTTCAAAAGATTAAATGCACATGCAGGTAAAAAAAAAAATGATAGTGCATGTATACAGACATCTGAACCTGCGGCAGCAGGTTCAATATAGGATTGATTGAGGGTTGATGAATGTCATTAATAAAACTTCACTAGCGTCTGCAGGGACAACTGAGAAACGGATCGCTTATCTCTTTATCGCGGCGGAATGGGAGCACAACGATCTACAGTTCTACGTTTGTTCCGTGTCATAAAACGGTGTGGTTATAGAGAAACAAACAATTTCCTGTTTCTCGTGCCCAGTCCTAAAATAATTCTCCATCGTCGTCGTCTTCTTCTTCTTCTTCTTCTTCTTAGGAAGGTATAACTCGAGCTAGGAACGGTTTCAAAGGACGGGAATAGTACCAATCGCTTCGAAATTTACCGGCACGTTATCCTGACATGTCATATAGACACATATCAAGTTCTATTTAATAATGTATGCAATAGATATTTATTAATAATTTTAGTCAGTATAAATACTCTAACCTGCACTAAAAATATCTGGTGTTCCTATCGCAGTTTAGTTGTTGCTTTGGCTAGTGAAGTTGTTTTTCTAAAAATGCCTTCGCGTAATCAAAAGAAGAGATCTAAGCAACGAGCGGAATACCTCCAAAAGCAAGACGAGAACAAAGCTAAAGCCCGAGCGCTCTACAAGGCCGATCCCGAAAAGAAGAAGGCCTCTGTACGCGACAGCTACAAGGCCGATCTCGAAAAGAAGAAGGCCTCTGTACGCGACAGCTACAAGGCCGATCCCGAAAAGAAGAAGGCCTCTGTACGCGACAGCTACAAGGCCGATCCCGAAAAGAAGAAGGCCTCTTTACGCGACAGCTACAAGGCCGATCCCGAAAAGAAGAAGGCCTCTGTACGCGACAGCTACAAGGCCGATCCCGAAAAGAAGAAGGCCTCTGAACGCGACAGCTACAACGCAGATATTGAATCTAAGCGATCTGCTAAAAGCTAAAAAAGTGGCGATATGAAGAGGACCTCGAGGAGAGCCGTGCTGCTAAAAGGCGGCGATATGAAGAGGACCTCGAGGAGAACCGTGCTGCTAAAAGGCGGCGATATGAAGAGGACCTCGAGGAGAACCGTGCTGCTAAAAGGCGGCGATATGAAGAGAACCTCGAGGAGAACCGTGCTGCTAAAAAGCGGCGATACGAAGAGGACCTCGAGGAGAACCGTGCTGCTAAAAGGCGGCGATATGAAGAGTACCTCGAGGAGAACCGTGCTGCTAAAAGGCGGCGATATGAAGAGGACCTCGAGGAGAACCATGCTGCTAAAAGGCGGCGATATGAAGAGGACCTCGAGGGAAACCGCGCTGCTAACAGGCAGAAATACGAGGACAATTCAGCTGCCATTAAAGCATCTAAAAGGAGTCGGTATTGGAATGACCCCGCTGTCCGATTGGCTAAATGTGCTTCCGAGAGGACGCGGTACCGCAGGGGTCACAGTACTACCACTACCACCCAAAGGTATGTTATGGCATGTTGTATTAACATTAAAAAGCTGTGCATGCAACATTTGTAGAGCATAGTCGGGCGGTGTTTGGTCGGGCTTGTCACCCTACTACCTGACCAAACGCGGTAGTAGGGCCCGCCCAACTATGTACAGCACTGATCTGCACAAAACCATTCACTTCACATGTAAAGCATGCAACTGTGTGTACAGTAGTAGTGTCTATTGTTTTAATCTGATGTATAAAAAGGCTTCCTTATTTGAAGGCTTCCTTATCTGTCTAGCCATGTACATATGTTGCAACTGTATGAATATAATTGCAGTTGCAAGGGCTGAGAACTATAGGTGAAATGACAATAACTGCAACCATAGCCTTCTCCCATATAGCTACTCCTTGTATGAACCCAAATCTCATGCACTAGTGGAGTATAATGGTGGTCTTGAAAAAGCTATTCTTAGGGATAGTGAGCTTCTAAGTGAAGTAAATGATGCCATTTGTAAGTCTCATCCATTGCTATCTCAAAAGGTTGTTACTAGATCTGCCCATGCAGCAGTAAGTAAGATTGGGGCAGAGGCATTGGTTTCTAAAGCACTAAGTGTACGAAGAGCAAAAGCAGGGTCATTGCTAAAAACTATCCGTGAAATAAATAGAATGAAAATAGGAGAAAATGATATTTTAGTAGGGCATAGTTATCATACTGCTGGCTCTGAACCTTACTTTTTAAATACTTCGTACACTTACACAAAACGACTTGGGGCCATTCCAGTAGACCTCAATGGTAGGTGTGTAGTGTCAGAGGAGATAGGGGACAGAGATAAGATTACCATGCGCCCCTTGAAATGGAAATGTACAAATGAGTGTCGCAACCTCACTAGTGAAGAATAGCGTTGAGGACAAAGTCACTAAAGTGCAAAGCCTTTACACATGCACATAGAGTATTATTAAAATTTTACCTCTTTTTGCTAAGTGCACTATTCAGCGGATGAGTGGCTTTTATACCTGCAAAGCCTTAACACGTGTGCAGACTGTGAGTCCAATTCCATCATATTAAGGTGATAGGGTAGCGCTGGTGGTGCCGGCGGGGGTAGCGCTGCTGGTAGTGGTGGTGGGGGCAGTGCTGCTGGTGGTGGTAGGAGTGGCGGGGCTTCTGGAGGTGGCGGGGTGAAGGGGAGAGGAGTCGGAGGATTTATGTCATCCTCTTCCTCCTCCGACCCCTCTTGATTAAAAAACCTCGTAAGGTCTTCTGCTGCCATCTACATGTACGTGACAGAGACAGAGAGTATGATTTAAAAAATTTTTACCTTATTCTTTTTGGATCATCATATAAACGGCATGTGCTAAAATTTTATTGGTCAAATTTGAAAATGCTCCAATCTAAACATGGAGGTGTAGCCTACATGCAGTAAAGATGGATATAAAGCAGCCTAGTGAAAGCCCTTAATACAGGAAAGTGAGGTGAAGCTGCCCTAATAACCCGCAATGGACTAGAGCATTCTGGAAGCTCACAATTAATAGGATGCCCAAGCTGTTCAACAATCGCAGAATTCAATTTCAAAGTGATACCAGTATGAACATGACCACACCCTGAATCAAGATCATCAAGCCCAGCTCGAAGATCTTCAATGGACATTTGGAACGCTTTAAAAAATAAAGAAGTAAAAATTTAATCATACTCTCTGTTACGTATATGTAGATGGCTGACGACCTTTGCGGGGTTTTCACCAACGAGGGGTCGGAGGAGGAACAGTACATTCATCCTCCAACTCCTCTCCCCTTCACCCCACCACCTCCAGAAGCCCCGCTTCTGCCACCACCACCAGCAGCACTGCCCACACCACCACCAGCAGCTACTCCCGCCAGCACCACCAGCTCTGCCCCCAACTATTAAAGTTATTTGTTCTGGCATTAAGAGATAAAGGGGATCATCCATCCTCTTCCTACATTTGATTATTGACTATGATACTGCTATGACAGGGTGAAAAAAAACTTATGAAACAAGTAAATAAAACCATTCTCTAACGAGAGAGTTGTTGGTATATAGGATTGACCAATGGTGGTGTAAAAAGCATGGAAACAAGAGTGACAGAAATATTATTGGAAAATTGAAATAGGCCTATATTTAGCACACAATACAACACACATGCCTGAATAATGGGCTAAATATAGGCCTATTTCAATTTTCCAATAATATTTCTGTCACTCTTTTGTTTCCATGCTTTTTACACCACCATTGGTCAATCCTATATACCAACAACTCTCTCGTTAGAGAATGTTTTTATTTACTTGTATACACATATACACTACTGCCTACACACCAGTTACATCATCTTGCATGCAATACTCACAAACTCTCCCAGCAAGATCTGTATGCAGTGAAAGAAGTCTGGGGACTTAATGCTCTTGAGTACAAGTAAATAAAAACATTCTCTAACGAGAAAGTTGGTGGGCATATAGGATTGACAATGTTGGTGTAAAAAGCACGGAAACAAGTGTGACAGAAATGTTACTGGAAAATTGAAATAGGCCTATATTTAGCCCAGTCACATTTAGGCAGCGCACGCCTGAGAAAATGGGCTAAATATAGGCCTATTTCAATTTTCATGCGTCTTCCATTCTGAAAAAAAAGAATACATGCACATGTACATGTCTGTAAATAACGCCAGCACAATCAATTGCTCCTTCATTAAATTAACCAATTAATTGCTCCTTCATTAAATTAACAATAAGGTCTCACCTGTGGGGCACAGTCAAAGCTGATGGCACCTCCCGTGACCCCTTCATAGTCGATGATATGGGTGGACTGGAGCACTGTGTTGACTGCTAGACCATCCAGGCACAGCTGCACACAGCAGGTAGGGTATGTGCCCGGAGTGCTCATCTCAATGCTCCCTTCCTCCAGGTCCGTCGTTAGACAGTGATCTTCATCCTCACGACCTGCAAAGGTTTAATACAAAAATTGGCTAATGAGTGGGCCATCATAACTTCCTTGACCTGATCTGAAACTGATTATCTACAAAATAAACCAGGGTGGGGTGGGTGGTGTGCCCTTTCCTTTGACAAAGCCCAGGAGACATACATGTACACTATAACAGTATGCAACTGAAGCAATGAGCCCTCCCCTTCCCGGCAACCTACCCCACGACATTTCTCTTGATGATACCACATGACCTTTGGTTGTCGTGCTTGGTGAGGTGTCTGGTGTAGAGGACGTCGGTGACAAAGAGGGCGGGGTCGTGGGGAAGGTTGCCAAGGGGAACGTGTGCATAGCAAGCCTGTACAAGCTGGTTCTAAAATGCATGTTATACAGGTGTTACATGTACGTGTAACATGCAACTGCAGTGGTGTTATATGTACATGTATAACATCGTGTTGCACAGTCTGGGGGACTTGAGCCGGAGATAATATTATCTCTGCTTGAACTAAGTGTATGACCACACGGTTAGACTGTGGTCCAGATGTTTAGTTAGTGTTAAAAGTTGATGCTGGTTCTGCTGAGCCATTTTACAATCACTTATCGACAAGCTACATATGCGTATGTGCAGGCAGGGCTAGGAGACATCACACCAATTAGCCTCTAAACAGTCATGAAAAAAAGCGTCTTTTAAGATAAAAAATGATTCAGTCGACACTACACACCCAACCTACTAAACAGGCGACCCAATAAAAAGGGGAATCCCAAGCACATGGATGTTGCATACTGCGTGCAACCATGCCCACAAAGCAATCCTGGCACAAATTACGCAGTGCCACGGACCAGACGTGTACACAATGCACGCTGAACATGGCACACAGATGTAAACAACGGGGCATGCAGGCTGTTTACTTACATGCACCCAAGCCACGTCGCGTCGACAGCTCCGACCACACAGCCTGAGCCTTCTCCAGCCCGCACTGCACGTCCTTGCTCGCCGCCAGCGCAGGAGGGTGCCGAACGTGTGGAAGTCAGGGGCGGATGCAGGATTTAGGCGAGGGGGGGGTCCGATATGAATAATTGATGAGGGGGAGGGGCGCGCGCGAAGCGCGCAAAATTTTTTTTGGTGCGCATTCCAATTTTTCCACAGATTGTACATGTAAAGGGGCCGGGGATTGGAAACTAAGGCAATCAACACCAATAAATGAGTGACACTCCGTTACATTCTGCCGGGTTTCCAGGCTATTGTAGTCTTATGGATTTAAATGGCTGTGTTGTTACATGCATGCGGTTTCCTTTGCTATTTGAACCACTTAAAATTTACCGAAAAATTGTTTTACACACATTCCACAGATTGTACATTTAGGGGGATTAGAAACGGAAACAATCATAACCAATAAATGCGTGCCACTCCGTTACATTCTGGTTTCCAGGCTATTGTGGTTTTGCGGATTTATACGGCTAGTGTGTTTCGTCGCAGATTTGCATTGTACGTTACATGCGCCGGCTTAGTTTCTTTGTTAAAATTTATAATATAAAATGTAAATTTGCAATGGTCTTGCAGCAAGATGCATTCTACCTTGATGGGTACTAATAATAGAGCACTAATCAAAATAACTGCATGCGGAAAGAATCGCTCTATATTACGACCGTGGGTTAGCATTTTGGAATACATTTATCTTACGTATAAATACCAGCCTATTACGTATCTCGCAATTTACAGAACTAAAAAATAGTACTAACCAATGAATAAGCAATAAGATAAGCTATTTAGCAACTTCACGAAGTGCACTCCGTAGAAATATATATCTCACGTGCGACACGTCATATGCTAATTATATTCATATTCAGGTTCGAGGGGGGGGTCCAGACACCCTGGACCCCCCCCCTGGATCCGCCACTGGAAGTCTAGCTGGACTGAGGCGCTGCGCGCGCATCTTGTCATAGGCCTCAAAGGCTTCGTCGTAGAGGTTGCATGAGGCCATGGCCGAGAGGTGAGAGTTCGTGGCGATGCCGTTCAACGCTCGTCTGCGTCTTTGGCTCGTACGAACTGCTGCCCCGTCCCATGCAGAGTGTAAAAGTAGGCTGAAAGGCCCGCTGGGGCATTATTGAGGGTTGCTGGAAGCGGATAGACACGCGGCCTGGTACTCCGGAGCCTGAAAAATGTGGCAACGCGTGCCTGGCAATACCACTGACTCGCATCGCATAACACCCTTCTGGCTTGCATGCTGCGATAATAAATAAATTATTCAAATTTAATACTCACCCACGTGGGTAAACAAACAAATAATTATGGACAGCAAAAAGAAGGACTCGTGTCTAAGTAAGGCCCTCAAAAAAAAGAGGAACAGAGAGAGACAGGGGAAGTTGGGTAAGTGGCTGTTGTCTCGGTGGTGCGACACCCTTTTTTTCTCTGTTCTAAGTACTAGTTAACGTCCGTCTTTCTCTCAGCTTCGTAGATTGCTGGCAGTGGCAGCCATCGAAGAAGAAGTGGAGGGAACAGCAGTGTCGTGCCATGACATGCAGGGGACAGCATTGATGACCCTCCATGCGTTGGGTATGTTCTATGCAGGCTGAAAACATGTGGCCTGGATTCATGTGTCTCTATTGCTCAATACCCCCTTCCCCTCCCCTCCATGCCCCCCCCCCCCCCCCCCCCCCCCCCCTCCCTGATCAGGCAACCAAGAACTTGTATACCTTCAGATTCACATGAGATTGACATCGATCGATTCACCGCAGTGAAAGTAGCTTGTTAGTACCGAAGTACAACGTGCCTTGAGCATGTTTTAACCTGGTAATTAAACCTACCACCTACCACACGTATCTCGGGAACGGCCGGGTTAAAACGTTAACTAGATTTTAGCGAGGGTCTAAAAATTGTACTTGGGTGCTAATGAGTTACTTTCACTGCGAAAACAAAAAAGATACGAAAATGCAATGTAAGGGGCGTAGGGTGGTGGTACCTCCTACGCCCTCGTTTTAAAATCCCTTGTATACTTTTTCTCTTAAGTTAGATTTTTATTTTAAAAGCAGATTTGTACTCCTCTCTTCAAAGATTCTTTGCCTCCCCCCCTCGGAATAGCTTATCAGTATGTGAGCAAAGCATTAGGATAGGGATGGGGGGGCGGAGGGGGGTGTGCATGTAATAAACTCTCTTTCTCTCCTCCCTCCTCTTCCCCTTCCTCCCCTCCTCCCCTCTCCCTCCTCTTCCCCTTCCTCCCCTCCTCCCCTCCCTCCTCTTCCCCTTCCTCCCCTCTCCCTCCTCTTCCCCTTCCTCCCCTCCTCCCCTCCCTCTTCTTCCCCTTCCTCCCCTCCTCTTCCCCTTCCTCCCATCCCTCCTCTTCCCCTTCCTCCCCTCCTCCCCTCCCTCCTCTTTTCCCTCTCCTCCCCTTCTGCTCTCCCTCTTCTCCCCTCCTCCCTCCCCTCCTCCTCCCCCTCCTCCTCCCCACCATCTCCCCTTCTTGCAGCCTGATCAAACTCCAGGCAGTGTTGGAGCCCCTTAGCACACAGTGGACCAGCTTCTACTCTCCTTCATGCTATGGCTGAACAACATGGACCTCGAGATGGCCAACATGAACCCCAACGCCAGTGATATGGAGAGCATACAAGCACTGCTAGAGAAACAGAAAATAGGAGTGTGTGTGTGTGCGTGTACATATACATGTACATGTACGCACACATTCAGCTGTGCATTTGTGTAACTTATCGTGCGCACACACATAAGCACCCACATGTACATGTACCAAGAACTTCCTTTGACCTCTCTGCAACCGTTTGTATTATCTTCTACTCACCCACCTCCACCCAGTCACCCTCCCCCACCCCCACCCCTTCACCCTCCCCCATCCCTTCACCCTCCCCACCCCTTCACCCTCCCTACCCCTTCACCCTCCCCCACCCCTTCACCCTCCCCATCCCTTCACCCTCCCCACCCCTTCACCCTCCCCACCCCTTCACCCTCCCCCGTTACTCACCCAGGAGATCCAACAGCAAGTAACCTTCAAGGAGGGTACCCTGGAGAGGGTCCAGGCCCAGGCCTCCAAGCTGCTCCAGGGGGCTGGGGGTAGCTACGTCAGTTCTTCTGTCATGCACAAGAAGCTCGACGGCATGGCCAAAGCATGGAGCCATATGCAGCTAAAGAAAGGTAAAGATATGGAGTGTGTGTGTGTATGTGTGCATGTGTGTAGGTGACATGTGTGTGTATGTGTATGTGTGTTTTCATACATGTACATGTATGTGTGTGTTTGTATGTATGTGTTTTCATATGTGTATGTGTGTGTATGTGGTTGTTGGGGTTCCATATGTGCCCCTCCCCTCCCTCTTCTCTATCATACCACTCTATGTCTAGTAATGGCCTACAGTCACATACATGTACAATGTATCTTCTACACACAGAACAACTGCATTTGAGCAGGCGTTGGAGGCCAAGCAGGAGACACTGGCACAGCTGGACAAGTGTCTGCAGTGGCTGACCCAAGCAGAGAAACATCTCTCCTCGCAGAAGCACCTGGGAGCTGACTTCTCCCAGGTGAACGCCCAGTATGACACACATCTCCTCCCTCTCCTCCCCCTCTCTCCTCCCTCTCTCTCCTCTCTCTCCCTCCCCCTCTCTCCCCCTCTCTCCCCCCTCTCCCTCCCCCTCTCCCCCCCCTCTCTCCTCCCTCTCCCTCCTCCCTCTCTCCTCTCTCCCTCCCCCTCTCTCCTCTCTCTCCCTCCCCCTCTCTCCTCCCTTTCCCTCCCCATCTCTCTCCTCCCTCTTCCTCCCTCTCCCTCCCCACTCTCTCCTCCCTCTCCCTCCCCCCTCTCTCTCTCCCTCCCTCTCCCTCCCCATTACTCTCCTCCCTCTCCCTCCCTCTCCCTCCCCTCTCTCTCCTCCCTCTCCCTCCCCCCTCTCTCCTCCCTCTCTCTCCCTCCCTCCCTCTCTCCTCCCTTTCCCTCCCCATCTCTCTCCTCCCTCTCCCTCCCTCCCCATCTCTCTCCTCCCTCTCCCTCCCTCCCTCTCCCTCCCTCCCTCTCCCTCCCCACTCTCTCCTCCCTCTCCCTCCCCCTCTCTCTTTCCTCTCCCTCCCCCTCTTACCTCCCTCTCTCTCCCCCTCTCCTCCCTCTCCCTCCCTCCCTCTCCCTCCCCATCTCTCTCCTCCCTCTCCCTCCCTCCCTCTCTTCTCCCTCTCCCTCCCCCTCTCTCCTCCCCATCTCTCTCCTCCCTCTCCCTTCCCTCTCTCTCCCTCCCCATCTCTCTCCTCCCCCCTCTCTCCTCCCCCTCTCTCCTCCCCATCTCTCCTGCCTCTCCTCCCCCTCTCTCCTCCCTCTCCCTCCTCCCTAGAGCTCTCCTCTCTCTCCCTCCCCCTCTCTCCTCTCTCTCCCTCCCCCTCTCTCCTCCCTCTCCCTCCCCCCCCTCTCCTCCCTCTCCCTCCCCCCTCTCTCCTCCCTCTCTCCTCCCTCTCTCCTCCCTCTCCCTCCCCCCTCTCTCCTCCCTCTCTCTCCCCCTCTCTCCCCCTTACTCCTCCCTCTCCCTCCCTCCCTCCCTCCCTCTCCCTCCCCATCTCTCTCCTCCCTCCCTCCCTCTCCCTCCCCCTTCTCTCCTCCCTCTTCCTCCCCCCTCACTCCTCTCTCCCCCTCTCCCTCTCTCCTCCCTCTCCCTCCCCCCTCTCTCCTCTCTCTCCCTCCCCCTCTCTCCTCCCTCTCCCTCTCCCTCCCCCTCCCTCTCCCTCCCCCCTCCCTCTCCCTCCCCCCTCCCTCTCCCTCCCCCCTCCCTCTCCCTCCCCCCTCTCTCCTCCCTCTCCCTCCCCCTCTCTCTCCCTCCCCCCCTCTCTCCCTCCCCCTCTCTCCTCCCTCTCCCTCTCCCTCCCCCCTCTCTCCTCCCTCTCCCTCCCCCCTCTCTCCCTCTCTCCTCCCTCTCCCTCCCCCTCTCTCCCTCTCTCCTCCCTCTCTCCTCCCTCTCCCTCCCCCCTCTCTCCTCCCTCTCTCCTCTCTCTCCCTCCCCCTCCCGGGCTGACACCTAAGCAACAACAGATGCACGTGAAGCAGCAAGCATCCTTGGCCCCAGCCCCTTTCATACTCACGTACACATGCACCACAACGTCTTCGAAAGACCACTGCATTGCTTCACACTCCCTTGCCGACACCTGTACTAGCACTTCATCTGACACAAGCCACAACAAGTTGTCGACTTTTCCGCTTTCCACTGGTGCCCAGTCCCACAGCAATAAGCCATTTACCATTGTTTCAGCTAAAGGCCAGTCCAATGAGGACTGTCCTATTCCAAGTGAAGGAACTGAGAAGGGCACGTCTCCAGTGAGTTCCTCTGTTGTTGGCCCTCTCCCCGGGACATCAAAGGCACTAAAATCGTTAGAAAGGGGAGATGGTTTGACCCATTGGATCTCGTCGCTAGGCAAGAATGACCAAGCCGTGGCCAAGTGTGCTTTACACAAGGGTGCGTCATCTGTGGCGGGCACCACAAGTCATTCGGGCAGCTCGGGGTCAGAAGAAATGCTGAAGGCCATCCAGGATGCCTTTGTGGAATCAAACGAGAATAAGCTCATGGCTGCCTTTGAAGAAATTCCAAGCCAATGGCAAGAAATACGAGCATGTTGCCCAGCAGGTCAGAAAGCACGGTCAGCCGGTCATTGGAGATGACGCACACAAGACTGCCATCAAGGTCAAGGTGGTACCCAGGCCATGCCAGCACCCGCTTGCCTCCAGCCCCGTTGTTGGTGTGTCGGTCCAATTGGCAGCAGCAGTGGGCACAGGCCACGCCCCCACCTCCAGTGCGGGGCTGGATGTGGCGGCCACCTTTATGTCCTCCCCTCCTACTTACTACATTGTGTACACGCCCCAGCCTTTGCCCCACATACACAATACCATGCCTTCTGGCAACATGCAGGCCACTCGCGACATCCAGCTAGCACAGTCATCCTCACCCATGTTTGTCCAACACCACCAACCTTCGGGTTCGGAGTACGCTCTGTAGGCGGGAATGCCTGGACTAATGCCTCCACAGCCAAAGGCGTTGGTCCAGGCCGGTGTGTATTTCCCGTCTCCTGTACCTGCCCATGTACCCGGCAGTAGCTTGCAGCATGCACAGCATGGCTGTGGTGGTGGCGGGCCTGTGTCCCAGCGCATGCTGTATCCGACCGAGGAATTTCTTGAAGGTCACCACAGTCCATTTCCAAGCTCGGTTTCCATCCCAACGAAGCAGGCGTCGACCCCAAACCAAGGCATCGGTCAACCATCAAAAGTTCAGCCAATTCCTGCCTCGTCCCAGAAGTCCAAACCAAAGAGCGTACGCATGTGCTCACGCTGTGGTAATGAGGCAACATACCTGTGTTCGGGGTGTCAGTAGGAGTGGTATTGTGGAAGAGACTGTCAGGTAACCACAGCCCCTTTGGTTTGTGTATATCCCCACACCCAATAACTGGTTCTATATTTTTTGATATTAACTGTAGTTTTCCTTTCAGCTCAAATCATGGGATGCACACAGCGAAAATTGTGCGAAGCATAGGAAGTTGATGTGAAAGCTTTTGAAGCAACAAATAAACAACCATGCCCATTCACTTTCCATTTAATCTGTTGGTATAATCATGTAATTTATTCAATATTACTCCAAATGTGTTTATGCTTTTTTTTATTGATGGTTATTAAGTGTAACATTAAGGACAAAAATGAAACCTGAAAATATAGCCAGTGATGAATTAATGGCAGCTGAATTGTCCTCGTATTTCTGCCTGTTAGCAGCGCGGTTCCCCTCGAGGTCCTCTTCATATCGCCGCCTTTTAGCAGCATGGTTCTCCTCGAGGTCTCTTCATATCGCCGCCTTTTAACAGCAGGGTTCTCCTCGAGGTCCTCTTCATATCGCCGCCTTTTAGCAGCACGGTTCTCCTCGAGGTCCTCTTCATATCGCCGCCTTTTAGCAGCACGGTTCTCCTCGAGGTCCTCTTCATATCGCCGCCTTTTAGCAGCACGGTTCTCCTCGAGGTCCTCTTCATATCGCCGCCTTTTAGCAGCACGGTTCTCCTCGAGGTCCTCTTCATATCGCCGCCTTTTAGCAGCACGGTTCTCCTCGAGGTCCTCTTCATATCGCCGCCTGTTAGCAGCGCGGTTCCCCTCGAGGTCCTCTTCATATCGCCGCCTTTTAGCAGCACGGTTCTCCTCGAGGTCCTCTTCATATAGCCGCCTTTTAGCAGCACGGTTCTCCTCAAGGTCCTCTTTATATCGCCGCCTTTTAGCAGATCGCTTAGATTCAATATCCGCGTTGTAGCTGTCGCGTACAGAGGCCTTCTTCTTTTCGGGATCGGCCTTGTAGAGCGCTCGGGCTTTAGCTTTGTTCTCGTCTTGCTTTTGGAGGTATTCCGCTCATTGCTTAGATTTCTTCTTTTGATTACGCGAAGGCATTTTTAGAAAAACAACTTCACTAACAACTAAACTGCGATAGGAACACCAAATTTTTATTGTGCAGGTTAGAGTGCCTAAAGTTATTAATAAATATCTATTACATACATTATTAAATAGAACTTGATATGTGTCTATATGACATGTATGGATAACGTGCCGGTAAATTTCGAAGCGATTGGTACTACTCCCGTCCTTCTAAACCGTTCCTAGCCCTTCCTAAGAAGACGACGACGACGACGACGACGACGACGATGGAGAATTATTTTAGGACTGGGCACGAGAAACAGGAAAATGTTTGTTTCTCTATTAGTATAACCTGTTACCACACCGTTTTATGACACGAAACCAACGTAGAACTGTAGGTCGTTGTGCTCTCATTCCATCGCGATAAAGAGATAAGCGATCCGTTTCTCCGTTGTCCCTCCAGACGCTAGTGAAGTTTTATTAATGACATTCATCAACCCTCAATCAATCCTATATTGAACCTGCTGCCGCAGGTTCAGATCAGGCTTAATTAAATTCATTATTACATTCGCGCACGCGATATGTTTTCATGCGGCCAAAAAATTAGTTCTAGAGGTTTAATAGCAAAGGTGTGTTCATAAAGACATCAATCGTTTATACAGGGTCTTTGCAAAAGAACACAACGCTTTTTTAAATGAATATAATTCCTTGCCAATCTTAATGACTTTATGAACATACAATAAACCACATTTAATGTAATATGGGTGGCATTGTCAAAATTCACATACCTTTAGCAGTAATCAAATAGCTTGCATTTAACTACATTGACAAAACAATATACGACAACTTTTAATTAACTTGATTTATTAACAGCATATGACATTGACGAGACTTTGAAGAAATTTGATTGGCATTTTACTAGTTACTAGTTTATATTCAAAACAACAAATCAAACTTGAAAAAGCTATATGACCCACTACATTTTATTAACATTGAGTGTTAATAACGGACTATTAAGCTACGCCCCCCCCCCCCCCCCCCTTTCCCAGCATCAGGAAGGCTCGTAGCCAGAAAAAAATTTGGGGGGTGGGGTTAACCCACCCTACCTCCACCTTTAGTGGTTTACGATAGATATAAATATAATCCCATTGGCCTCATACCAGTAAGCATTCCCCCGTACGCATTCTCCGTTACTACTCACAACTCACACCTTCAGCAAAGTAGGGTTAACTAAGTACATGGGCTTTGTACGCACAAGGCTATGAAAATGCCAATTAAGGGGGGTTACATGTGCATGTTTATGATCTGCAGAAACATGTGGATACTGAGCCTGTAGCTGCCATCAGTCACCATTGGAGCATATCACAGGTATAAGGAACACTTCTTTAAATATGGAATTGGTACCAGAAGTACATTAGTACAAGTATATGAAGAGAATACCGCCTCAATGAAAGTACTTGTGTTGCATGGCATATGAGATGATGACTGTCCAACTCACAATTAAATTTATAAATATGGGCCGGACAGTGTCTAGCTAAATCGACCTTCTGGGGTTACGCATGCATAAAAAGCAGATATATAAATCCATGTATCCTCGCAATTGTACAACGCTTAATCTCGTGCATGTCTTCCCACACTATTTGCCCCTCCTTTTGGTGGTCTAGCTATTTTCTTTGCCGTAAGAAAATAGCTAGACAGTTTTAATATCTTTATATTACATATATTTTAAGGTATAACAAGTATACATTATTTGCAAATGCATTGCAGAGCAAAAAGAGCTTTCATGAGTGCAGACGTGTTTCAGCCTCGACCTGACAGAGGGCGGTCTTGTCATGAAAGACAAAAAATGGACTCCTCATCCACTCAATTTGCACAGCATGGAATATCTACGTAATTGATAACATTCAAGTCATCAGTATGGACTGTTAAATAGCTATATAAGCCTTCCTACAGGTAGCGGGAAATCGTTTTTTGTTTCGCAGTGCTACCCTTGGAGTATCGTGATAGTTGTGTCACCGCTAATTGCTTTGATGAAAGATCAGGTACAAGATGATCGCATTGCACGTGCATTTTGTTCAGGTGTACTGGGACATGTTCCTGTACATCTGTGTTTATAGGTAGCAAATCTTAACGCGAAAGGGTTGAAGGCAGCCTATTTGAGTAGTCAGTCAGACGATAAAGGGCAGCATGGCTCTCATTATTATTGTTTGGGTGTTTGTTTGCTCCAAGGTGGCTAACTGCATCTTTGATAAGATGGTTCATATGCTCCATACGGAGATCCGCTGGAATGTTTTTTTTTTTAGCATTTGCTCTGCATGTCTTGGTGGGAGGGTGTAATAGTATTGCATCAAAAAGATGAAGACTTCAATACAATAGCTCTTATGACCTGTGGCCCGAAAGATGATTTCCAGCATCGTAGTACTCTAGTTCCATCACCTTCCTTTATGGCATCCTTAAAATCCAGTAGAAGCAAACCTAAATATAGGGTTACTCGTGCATATTCCAAAACGTTGTCATTTTGTCCACTGCATGGCTTTTTTTGACTGCTTTGGTAAGGGAAACACAGACAGCCTGACTGCACAATGTCTCCACAATACTCCTCACAGCTGCTATAGGATCAGCAGAAGATATTATCTTGTCAGATAGCTGCCTTGTGTTTGCAACACCCACATTCTGAACAGCAGCTGCTAAGACATGACCCACTACCACAAGTTCTAGAAATTCCTCACAAGCAGTGAGGTCTTTGGAGACATCAGACACTACATTACGCCTGTTTATGACATTCCTTAGCTGGAATAGCGATCCTCCATCAATAGTTGAGCAGGACTTGTACAGTCTTCTCCATATGGAGAAATGGCCATACATCGGCGGTCATCTTGCATTTTATTTCAAATTGAATTCTAAATAAACTCAAAAAATACTAAAAATTGGGCTGAATTCGAATTTTATTTTTCATTGCGTTGTAAGTATGCAACGTTATACAAAAATCAAGACAAAAATTTAATTACTATCGCAGGTAATTATAATTTCAACACTCCCGTTAGCTTCAATAATAACTACAATACGCAGCATTTCGTTAATAAACTCGTGCATGTATCCAGGCCAGCCCCACCCCATCCGACGAGGGGTGGATGCGCATCAATTAGCACATAGACGGCCAACCACATTTTTGTAAAGTACAATTGCGGATTGTTGCTAAGTGCAGAATGGCACATTGTTACTGTTACAGAAGTGGCGGATATGCATCAGTACTATGCATACATATAGGTCACGCCACGTTCGCTAGTTGTAACTTAACGCGCTGACACCTATGGGTGCCGGGGACTGCGATCGCATACTGTACTCCTTCCAGCCAATTCAATTTGCTTCCCCCATAATTCAGGAACTGCCACAATCATGACCTCATCCTTTGATATCAACCTGTTCGTATTGTACTGTCTGAAAATAGCCGTATTAAAAGTTAGGAGCGCATATTCGTATGGGCCTAATAGGGGTGGTCCGTGCTACATGTATATGAAAGGAACGGTGAGTCTCAAATTATTTAATGCTTGAGTATCCTTTTTGCTTATGTGTCTTGTGGCTTCTTGGGGTGCATAAATTTGTATATACATGTATGCTATGCTCTTTACATCTACCATTGTATGGTGCTTGGGTTTTAGCATACTGGCTTTATCTCCTGGGAAACATCAGCTAGTATGACTTCAGGCAACATGGCCACCATGTGATCAAGCATACAGGTGAGTTAATGTTGTCCTGCACAAGTATTATACTCACCATCACACACATAACCCACAGATACTAACAGTGTGCACTCCATGGGTGCCCCCAGCTTTTCTAGAAGGAGGGGGGGGGGGGGGGGGCAGAGGAGAGGGAGGGCACCAATTATAGGGCAGTGGCGGCGGAGCAATAAAAAAGTGATACGGCGGACTGGGGGGGGGGGGGGGGGGGGGGGGGGGGGGGGGGTGGAAAGAGGGTCTTCAATATATGAGCAGGGGTGTAACAAAAAGTGCTACAGCGTTCGCCGTACTTGCCGTAGCGTCAGCGCCGCCTATGTAGGGAGGTGGGCAGGGGGGAGGCGCATGTAAGTAGAAATCAATACTGGGACAGGGGTTAAATTATTTAACAAGCATTTATTACAAGGGGTTGGGGTGGGGCGCCATTGAGTCTCAAAAGGGGGGGGGGGGTGGGGGGGGGGGGGGGTTGCCCATGACTCAAAACACAGTCACACTCAGAATTCTATATTACTCACCCAACACATCAAATAACATTTTTCACCCCCAACATGAGCATACACTCCCAGCATAACACAACTATATGACCCCATCAACATACACACCCAACTCATATTCTCCACCAACCACATACCAGTACACACTAGCAACAGTGTGTACATTCCCAATGACCCCTACACACCAGCATAGTTTCATTGATGGGGCGGGAGTGCCCCACACCTCCCATATTTTTGCCCCCTCTTGGCAATGAAGGGATAACAAGTTACACAACCCATGCACAGAATTGGCTCGCTTGGTATAAAGTCCTCCTAAAAGTTTCAACTTACATTTGTCTCCCCCCCCCCCCCTCACTGATGTTTTTTCTCGATGATGGATTGTGTCACTTGTTATCCCTTAATAACAGCATGTACACACCAGGTTACCCCACGGGCACACCAGCACCCTAGCGTATAGCTGGCCAACCACCTAGCCGACAGATCATTAGACCAACATGAGTTTAAATTCACACACACACACACACACACACACACACACACACACACACACACACACACACACACACTACACATCACACACTAGAACAGTGAGCATAACAGTGAACACTACCAGTCCCACACATGGGGTTTCTTTGATAAAAACCTTAGAGGGGGAATTTAAAAAATTCGTTGCTAAGGCAACTCTGAGGTTATATCACTTATTGCCAAGGGGCAACAATATGGCATGCACCCCATACACCTACTCATATGTACTACATGTAACAACAAGATAACATATGCAGTTCCCTTCATACATGTACCCATAATTCTGCCTTACATGTGTTCTTAGCCTACCCCTATCAAAGGTCATCTGCCCAACATAGAGGGGTAGTGATCAACAGGATAGGCTAAGAACACTAACAGTTCTTTTTATTTATTTTTCCTACTCCACATGAAATGCTCCCTAGATGGCTGTATGGTCAATGTGATACAGCCAGCATGACAAAAAGCTTCAGCAACAAATCAAATAGAAGGGACATTGCAGCCTTTGTGTGGTCATCAAGTAGCTACAAGGCTCTGCAGACTTCATGTGATGCATGCATGTAGATTTGTGGTGTGCTTGGCATTTGTATTTGGTGGTGTAAGAACTGTATGTGTGAATGTGGATAGTTGCTGGTATTGATGGACTTGCTGAAAGCAGACAGGAGGCTTGGTCTTTTAGATAAGAACTATGTATATAGGTAGTTGTGGGTGATTATGTAAACTTTTCCTTCCCACTTTATAAAAACTGACCTGTTGAGTGTGTAGCAATACAGATGCCTGTACATGTAATAATATAACATCCAGCCATTTGGTCATATTTTTGCTGCTGAGTATCCACATGTGTGAGGTGTACTGGTATGTCATCATAGTGTGTAGGTGATGGTCTGTGTACATGTAGGTGTGGGTGGCCTGGTAGGTTACACTCTTGTCTGCATGATGTGACGATACTGTGTAAGCCAAAAGCTGTAATGTTCGTACCTTGCATTATGCATGTCTGTTTGGCGAGCCACATGTTCTAAGTAATTCCGCTCAAATAAATAGCTCCCGCACACATCCTACCAGTCTAGTAAAAAAAAAAGTATCAACGCGCAAGAGCAGTTGATTTGATTAATAGTTACACGCAGCCAGTATTTACGCCCATGTAACTTCGGTGGGTCTACTTCAAGCTTGGTGTACGATCGAACTAACCCACAGAACAGGATCCGTGATTATAAACACTCAACAACACACTTGGGAGAGCATATATACAATGTTCAGAACTAGGACATTTGTTTTATATGAATAATAGGTGTTGCTTTGGATGGAGTACCACATAACGAAAGTCAAAGAGAGTGTGTGGCCGCTTCTTGGTGGAGGCTAGGGAAAAGAAAACAAGGAGCTCATATACCTGCCAAGAGTTTGCAGCTCATTTGTACACTGTCTTTGCTGTTAACACCAGCAATTACATAGTTAACACTCACCCTCCTTTCTTCTGCTACCGTTGTAAAATTGTACAACCATTGTTGTACAACCATCTGCGTTCTGCCACCATGTCCATCTTGGCAGTACACCAGACTTAAGCCGCCCGGCCAGTGGATGTATTCCCTCTCTCCCAATCGAGGACAAGTACATCCGCTGGCTGGGTACGGCTTAGGTCTGGTGTAATGGTACTGCCCGACTCTACTCTCACTCCTGGAAGATGGGCACGATGGCAGAACTCAACATACACGTTATGCAGATGGTTGTGGCCATGCAGTGACAGCATCACCACCCTGTTTACAGGTAGTAGCGCCAGGGCACAAAGAACATGAGGAGCCTCTAGCCATCTCCATCCCTAGCCACCATTGGATGGAGAATTACAGTTCATTGGGTTCAAAGTTCAGGTCAAGACTAGGAGGTGTGACCAGAAGCCAGGATGCAGCATGAGGTGCTGACACAGAGAGCAGCCGAGCCTTGTCAGCAGGTGATGATGCTTTCAACAACAATGAGAACTGGTGGGTCCTCTAGTTTCTTTGACAGTATACCCTTTGGTGGACGGGTGAGGCTGTGAGAGCATCCACAGAGATTACTTCAGACAGGGAGACGATGCCTTATATTTGTGTCCCATAAAACAAATATCAGTCCTAACAAGATCTGTTTATCACTTATGGAGAAATCGCCCATACATCGGCGGTCATCTTGCATTTTATTTCAAATTGAATTCTAAATGACCTCGGAAAATTCTAAAAATTTGTCTGAATTTGAATTGTAGTTTTTATTGCGTTGCAATAAAGCAATGTTATACAAAAATCAAGACAAAAAAATAATTACCGTCGTAGTCTCGTTCCCGGGCCAGGGTAACTGGTAATTACAATTTAAATATAACTGCTCAATTAATGCAATTTTAATTGCGCGTAGTTAATAAACTCCTATTCTGTTTACAAGAGGACGCTAACTAATCGTCAGCGTCGGTGAATCGTCATATTCATTGTATACCCCAGCGTCACTAACGTGACATGACGCTATTCTAGCTTCAGCGTCGGCGTCAGTGTCACGTCACTTTAATTGTTTACAATATGACGATTCGACGACGCGGGCACTGACGCTGACGCAACATTCAGCTAGCGTCATATTGTAAACCCGGCTTAACGTGTCAAGCCAATAGCAGCCCCCCACCCATCCGACAAGAGGTGGATGTGTATCAATTATTAATAATATTAATAACAAAACTCGGACTTCGGCCGCGACATATACTACCCGTTTACCAAGAACTTAAGCGGCAACCCCGGCCCTATAGCCTTGGCAACCCATGCATTGCCGTAGTTCTCTTTCAAGATATATATGGCTACCGTTTTATTATATTTGTACGCTCTAAGATACTGTGACGTCACGTTGATAACGTCATAGCAGGCCAGGGCCTGTACTTTAAAACATAACCCTTGTTGTGTGATAGCAATTCATGCATGCAGTGATGCATATTCAGGGATCTGGTCCCAGCCAAAAGTTTTTGGGTAAGATTCTTGCCAAGAAGAGCAAGATCTTGGCAGGAGACCTAGATCTTGCTAGGAGGCTGAGATCTTGTCATATCTTGGGTAAGATCTTGGCTGGCATAATCTTGGCACCTTGGGCAAGTTGGGCAAGATCTGGTCAAGATCTTAGGCAGGAATCTTGGTGTGTGTGTGTGTGTGTGTGTGTGTGTGTGTGTAGATGTTGCATGCTCATAAGGTTTCTTGACCACATCACATCAGTAGTGGTCATGTTGTGTAAACAGATCCCAAATTGATTGTCACATCTCATGTAGACAATTTTGTCAGGCAGGACAATGTCCCATGCCATGCCTTACACACACTTGTGAATCATCATGAAAGTCCCCTCATGCTGTGCTGAGCTATTTGTGGCATTTGCTCATTGCGACAGAAATCAGTATATGTGGAGAGAACTGAAATGGTCACACTACCAAACAAATTTAACACACATACATAAAAAGTTTGATTCCTGCACATATTAGTGACCTCCATTCTCTTCTCCAGACCGTACTCCAATATGGGTTGGTAGGCATGGCTCTGAACACACACACATACACACATGGAGGAGGGGCACATTAAGATGGAAATCTGACATCAGCAGTAGTCTCCTGGGCAAGTGCCTTCATGAGGCCAGCATCTATTTCAAAAATCATGCAATAATACAAAGACAGAGACAAACCCAGAAGCACAGTTTAGGATTATCAGCTCTCTGTCAAATTTGTGGTTAAATGGATGCTTCATGCAGTGGCCTACAAAACCACACATCAATTTCAAACCCACATGTCTTTCAAGCTAAAAACGTCCTTCCTATTTTCAGGACTTATTGCCACACCATTCTTTATTTTAGAAGAGATCCATCCATCTATGTGCTGGACTGGTGTATTGTATGTACTGGACTGGTGCGTTGTATGTACTGGACTGGTGTGTTGTATGTACTGAACTGGTGTGTTGTATGCACTGGACTGGTGTGTTGTATGTACTGGACTGGCCATACCAGTCCAAAACACCAGCCCAGTACATATACCAGTACAGTTCAACACACCAGTCCAGTACACAGGGATATACCGCTCCCACCCCCTACCCACCCCCTGGTTTGCCACTAATTTGACTAACCACCCCCTGGTTTACATGCTAAAACTCCATGGCATACCATGTAACAGTGCAGAGGGAAGACTTTCACCCCCCTATATTTTTATATATTCCAAAACCCACCCCTGTTGCAAACTTGGCGGTAAATCCCTGGTACATAATACACTGTATGTGCCGTGTTGTATGTACTCGACTGGTATGTTGTATGAGGGGGGAGGAAAGGGGGTGGAGCAGTGCCCCTGTTCCTTTATTAAAGAGGGAGGGTGGTGGTGAGAAGTACTAGACACCAGTGTACCATCCTCAGAATTTTTAAATTTAGGTGAGATCCCCCTACACACACACACACACACACACCCTACACACAAACACACACACCCTACACACACACACACACACACACACACACACACACACACACACACACACACACACACACACACACACACACACACACACACACACACACAAACTAGTAATGAAGCCTTGGGGAAGCCATGGTATATGAAGCCATATGTGTGAATAGCTCAGCATATAAACTTTCCAGTGGCCCATACCTTACAAATCTATTGAGATAGGGTTTCACAGCCACTATCAAGGCTTCCTTCCAGTCATGTACATAACAAAAAAACGCACACATATAATACCCACACAAGCACACACAGTTTGCTATGACGAAATGCAAAGTCTCTCATTTAAGACATACAAAATACTCGTCCAGTGCATACAACAGCACAGACAACACACTTATATTCTTATGAACACAAGTCCAGTACATAAAACACACTTGTCCAGAACTTTCTATACACCAGACCAACTCACCAGTCCAGAACATCCAACACACCAGTCCAGTACATACAACACACCAGTCCAGTACATACAACACACCAGTCCAGTACATACAACACACCAGTCCAGTACATACAACACACCAGTCCAGTACATACAACACACCAGTCCAGTATATACAACACACCAGTCCAGTACATACAACACACCAGTCCAGTACATACAACACACCAGTCCAGTACATACAACACACCAGTCCAGTACATACAACACACCAGTCCAGTACATGCAACACACCAGTCCAGTACATGCAACACACCAGTCCAGTACATACAACACACCAGTCCAGTACATCCAACACACCAGTCCAGTACATGCTTGTAACACGCCAGTCCTGCACATTAACAACACACCAAACCAGCACACACCAGTCCAGTTTATACGTTCTTAACCCTTAAGGTTACCAAATATTAGTACGGACTAGTGTAAGGAGCTCACGGTGTGTAAAAATAGAATTAAATACTGATGTGGCAATAAGTACTGAAAACAGGAAGGACATGGGTTTAGCTTGGAAGATATGTGGGTTTGAAATTGATGCTAGTTTATGATCGTTATATTTTATATACCACAAACCTGGTTTTGTCATAAAGTGTCCCATATACTAGGAGTATTTTTCACACATTAAAGCACGCATGCACCCCACACACAAATACCAATACATACATACACAAAGAAACATGCGCACACACATAAACACAAAGAAACACACACACACACACACACATGCACACACATTCACACATAAATGCACCACCAAATACACACACACTGAAGTACACATGCACTAAGAACAGCCTAAGTCTTACGTTCCGGCACCAAACAATACTTTGTTTTGAATCATGCTCACTCAATCTGTCATCTGCGTGCTACGCCACCTTTGGGAGAGATAGAAAGATGGAAGAACAGGGAAAGAGAGAGAGAGTGATGGAGAATTGGGGATTCACATTTAGCCATGCACATACCTCGCATTAAAACAACCACACATACATGTAGCCATGCCTATAAATCCAACCATTTCGAATGGTACAAATTCAAGTTCATTTTGAGATGTAGTGGCCAGTGTGTTAATTTGATCCTATTAAATATCAGCAGAGGTAGTTGTTTACACAACCCTTTGCCCTATAAGCCAGGCAGAGAGTGTTTTATTCTCCAGGTGTGACCAAACTATTTATGGAAAGATAACATCAACTCAACATAGCATGATTTAGGGAGGGAGGTGCACCCTTATTAAGTATAGCACATATGATCAAAGGCTGCAAAACTCTTTATATGTAATGTCAGGATTTTGGTTAAAGGATTTTGTTACATTTAGTTACATGTTTTGCACAAATTGTTGGACACTATCCCTTAGCTAACTAGGACTTACCCACCACCCATAATAGCCATCCTTTGCTTCCAACATTGCACCAATGCTGCACACGTGCATGCCAGACAGAACGGCTCCATTGCACACTTTCAATTGGAAAAAAAGGTCACACGTTTTCTGATTGCAGCTTTGCTCACATACCAGTGCACACCATTACGTTTGAGTACAGGATAGTGTGGCTAAGTTGGTAATGGACCAATATGTGATAATAATGTCAACTATTCCATGTGAACCCAATGATGTTGGTTTGGGAGCATTTCAAAATGGCTCAGCCATAAGTATATAATGTATTACTAACCATAATTTATTTTTATATTTAATGTTGGGACAGAGCAGACTGAGAGACTGAAGTCTCTTCATACCACTTCCATATCATGTCTCACATGCACCCTCCCTTAATTCAAGCTAACAAATTTATCAAAGTAGTCCACTACATTGTATTGTAGTAGGGACCTGATCCATAGGTCAGATTATCAGAGCCTGAAGTAGTGGTTATCGTTAAACTATTGAGCAATACATTTATGACCCTCACATCTACATGTACCACATATTTTTATTACCTGTGTTTTGTTGATAGAGGGTGGCAATTCATTGCAGACGATTGTGGCGTCAAGTATGACTATAATGCTGTGGGACACAAAATATTCCATCGATTGATCATACATATAAGTAATGCCTTATAGAGAAAGGTTGGCGACCAACTCATGTACAACAAAACGCGATAGAACATTACAATTACCCCCCCCCCCCCCCCCCCCCTCCCGTGTGCATTGATTAGAACTACACGCACGGCTATACGACTTATAACACACTGCTAGTGCTCAAGGTTACAGCGCATGCCACTGTAGGGTACCGAGACGTAGTGGTAGCTCTGGCACTATATACCCAATAGCAGGCAGCCGTGAATATAAAGTGTCACATACGCATGCTGTCGGCTGAACAAGCTACTACTACTCAGTGACCACTTTGCTATGCAGTGGTCCCTGCATACAATATATAAATGAGCTGCACTGAAATTGAGCAACAAACCTTGTTGTCAGTAGCGTTAGCAGTAATAGCAGGAAAGACCGCGCGGCACACTTCCTCCAAATTTCAATTTTTGTGGGCACGAGACGGAGCACTACCTATTTTTTAAAAATGAAATCGCCACGTCGAGCGCTGTATTAAAACTAGGATAGCCAGCGCTTCGCCATTATCAGAAGACTGCTTTGTTAAAGGCCAGGAGGTTTCTGTCTGTCTGCCACTTGGCAGTGGGGGAAGTCTTTGTGCTTCACAATCCTCCCCCCCCCCGCACTCGCACACACACACACTCACACACACACACACCTCGTAATCTCCTAATCTGGAGCGTAAGCCACCCCCCCCCCCCCCCCCCCCCCCCCCTCGTCAGACATATAAAACTACATCCGTATTTCAATTTTTGTGGGCACGAGACGGCGACACTATGAAATCCAAGAAGGAATACTTCTGTGGAGTATGGAACCGAATTTTCAAATACGAAGACGCAAGTTTAAAAGCGGAGAATGGTCGCATTGTGTATCAGTTATACTTTTTTGTCATGAGCTAACGGTACAGCTTTAAGGTTTTGACGTTATAGACTGTGGAATTTTGTGATGAGGAACTCACCCCGTTAACTTCATGCACATTTGAAAAAAAGGCCCGTACAATTCAATGGAACCGAGGGCTTATTCGGGAAAAATATAATGTTGCGTTTAAAAATCTTGCCAAATGTGCCGCACTAACATTCTGTCATGAGCTAAGTTGTAAAAAACATTTGGTATGCTTTGCCCATACTGTGTATGGAACGATTACGGAAATATGTCGTGATTACGCAAACCGCGAATTAATGAAGAGCTCCCGTTGACCGCTCATTTCTCGATATGCCATCTCACCTGTGGTGGTGAATTCATACCAATGAATATCATTAACACATGGCTCTGTGTAGTCTACTCTTCTTTACTATCATGTACATTGTACACACCATCTAAACCCTCCCCTTTCACATGCAAGCTTCACCATACACTACCTTCATGTAACTGCACAGTTTTGTGTGCCAGTCTTCAATGATAGGAATAAGTCCCTCACACACTATCATCCATTTACTGAGTTTGAGAGAATACCTTGGCCACAACGAATTCTGGCAGCTGTCAACTGGTCACCACCAATCAGAATGTGGTAGAAGTGGTCAATATTGAGGGGGACAACTTCTGACCCTCCACCTTCAGTATTGACTTGGAAGGTCTGGACACTTGTGGTCTTTGGAATGTATTTATGCAATTCATCTACAATATCTACCATGTAGTTTGCAGCAATCCATACTTCTAAGGGCGCGTGAATTGAATAACATGATGAAGCGATAACAAATGAGTGTCGCTGTGACACCTATGACGTCACGCTTAATCAAACGCCCACGCAGAAACAACTGGATGCGAGCATTCTTCCAGACCCTCTTTCCACGTAGCGGTGATGTCATCCACCCGCAGCTGTGGGAACCAGGGTCTGGGTACGAGACTATGTAGGTAGGTACCTTTATTCAAGCAATTCTAAGTGCTTTTATAATGTTAGATATAAATCCTGAGAGAAAAGTAATTGAGTGTAATATTATTCACATCCAACTGCTCTCATGTACCCATGAGTTCACACACACACGTGCACGCAAACACACACACACATGCACAGACACAAACATACACACACATACACACCCAACACACATACTCTCTCACACTAGGTCCAAATGTATAAAATACATGGAGTACATGGAATCGAATTTAATGAAAGTGGTGAATAGCTGCATGATGCCTCTATACCTTAGCAATAAGTTAAGTGAAAAGGTTCATGCCAGCCCTGCTGTATATCATGGCATGTGTGTGTGTGTTTGTGTGTGTGTGTGTGTGTGTGTGTGTGTGTGCGTGCTTGGTGTGTGTATGAAGTGCGCATGACTCTAGACCTGTTTATCTCTTGACTTAACAGACCACAATGATCTGAACATGTACTTTTAAGCACATGCATACACCCACACACACCTTAATGAATGGAATGTCTGAGTCAGTTTTATGCTTCAATGTGGGTGTACAATTAGGAAATAATATAAACGTTTGTCTGAGAACGAGACTATACACACTGGTGACGCATAAAAGGGGCGTGGCAGGTAAAGAAATGATTTATTCACTACAGATTATCGAAGGGTTGGGGGGGGGAGGGTGTTGTGTTAAGTTTAACCCGCACCATACCCCCCCCCCCCCCCCAAAAAAAAACCGCTATTGACCACCAAATGGCAGAGACGGCCCGGAGACGACGGAACAGGCCAGCGCCTCTCTGCCTGACGTCGACATTGGATGATGATGATTCACTGTCGTTGCCTGAGTAAGCCTGTGCCTAGCCGCAAGCATATCATTCGTAGCAGCGGATCCAGGTTTTAAAGGGGGGGGGGGAGGCAGGAAGGTGGGTGTGCTGGGGTGGGGTCGGCCTCTGGCCAGATACGAAATGCGGCGGGGGAGGGGGGGGGGGGGGGGGGTTGCTGTCGGTTTCTGGCCCGATACAAGAAGCGAGGGGGTATGATCACGTAGCGGTGACCCGCAGCTGTTGGGAATCTGGGTCTGGGGACGAGACTAGAGTTCATGCGTGCGGGTTAGTCTTGTACCCAGACCGTCTATGACGTAAGCGATTATCGCTACTGTAGTGTTCACAGCGATAATCGCTTACGTCATAGACGGTCTGGGTACGAGACTACGTGTGGGTATGAATAAGAGTAGCTATTATTTATTGCGATCCGAAAAGTTATAACATAAATGGAAGGAAGGAGAGGGCACGTGCCCGAGTGCCCCGCCCCCTGGATCCGCCGCTGATCCATGATGGTGTGTGTATGTATATATTATTATGTCTGTATTATGTATATGTTACGGCCCGATTTTAACATTGGCCGGCTCGGCCTACTTTAAAGGAGGATATCGAGAGTAAATACTAGCGCAGGCCTCAGCACACGCCTGCCGATCGATGCGAAAATTCGCGCAACCGGAAATCACGTGAGCTCAACATCCTCAGAATGGCGTAGTTTTGTAAGCTGTTAGGATTCTCACCCAGACTTGCTGGCTACATCGTTTTTGCGTTGTTAAGACGGGCAGATCAAGTACTTCTTAGTACTCTATCGCGCGCGTTTATTTGTTCTCGAAACAGACAGGTCCAGCAAAGTAGCTGATAGTAGCTTTCCGCTTGCAACCAGGTGCAAGTAGCTATAGTTGCTTCGCTTCCTCAAATCTACTCAGAAACGTTTCCTTTTCCTCTCAAGAGGAAAAGGACCCTTGCAGATGCAGTCTAAACCTAGATTACGTATCTTCTGGTGAAGAGGTCGCCATTATACGAACATGTGATCCAGTTTGTTAACTTAGTGTTACGAACTTCAAAAATGGTATTGTTGCATGAAATGGCATTCAAAACATGCATGCGTGCTTGAACTTGTACGCTGTAACTGTTGTTGCCAAGCCTCTAGCTCTAAGCCACTTTTTTTATTTTAATCTAAAACATTCGCACAGCCGGTTGAAATTTTTGGATCCATTCTCCTTTTATACGCCAACTCCTCCTTTAAAACCGGCTAGCTGGCCTGCATTAAACCGGGCCAGCCATTTTTTAAGCGGGCCACCTTTCTGGCTTTAAAACAGTCTAGCCAGCCGGTTTTTAAGCGGGCCACCTAGCCGGCTTTATAATGGCCATGCCAACTTAAATACAGCTGTCTTACCTATTTCTTCAAAGCCATATAATGATCATATATACAAGCATTATCTACCAGTATATTATTATCATTGTATTAAGTTGATAAACAAGTAGTTGATGAATACAAAGTGACCATCAAAGAGTGAGTTAGCAATTGGAACATTTCCACATGGTTTTAGGTGCTTTTGTCAGCTGTACACATCTGTAGTGGAACCACTTGCCACATACTTCACACTCTATCATGTTGCTATCATAACACTTGGGTAGATTGCAATGGCAATGCAGCAGGATAGTGAATTTTTTCCACATGCTCCTCATGATTACATTAGTGTTTGATGCAGTTGGGTAAGGGGTATAATATTCCTTTTCAGTTCAATCGATGAGATGCTGCCACATCAAAGGCTGATCAAATATAACTTCAGGTACATTGTTCCTTGCAGCTGCAGCATGGTATGCAAATGCAATGCTCATCACACCACAGACTGTTGAACCACGTTGCTGCTGAACAGGAAGAGCAATGACTGATATTCCATTTCCCTTGTCAGCATTTGCATTTCAATGTAGATGGTCAGCAAATGAAAGGTCCATCAAATATACTTCACCTTTTGATAACCATGTGGTAACCCAGTGTCCTCGTTCGATCTTCATTATCGATAGTAACTCCCTCGTCATCTTCACAACCACTGTTATGTTTCAGAATGTGCACATCCTCAATTTCATTATGAAAAACTCCACCTGCATCACTCTCATGTACATCACTTGTTGCTGCTTCATCATTGTCATGCTCTCCATCTGCTTCCACAATTACATTAGGAAATTCCCCATCACAATCTGTATTTCCACCAGGATTTCTAAATTCGAAATCTATCTACAAATGTAACTGGACATAACTCAATGCAATAAACAAGAAGCAACTGACATAACTCAATGCAATAAACAAGAAGCAACTGACATAACTCAATGCAATAAACAAGAAGCAACTGACATAACTCAATGCAATAAACAAGAAGCAACTGACAAACCTGTAATCGACACATAAAGCCCAAAGCAAGGATTGGTTTCAGTGGAGCTGTAATGTGTTGTGGTCTGCGCAGCTGACATGTTGTGCAAGCCTTCCCAAACTCTAGAACAACACTTCGAGGAATTCCACAATACATGCTTTGCACCTGAATTGATGTAACAGAAGTACATAGGATATATCAATCACCGTTACAAAAGGTTTTTCTGTAGCCAGCATGAAACAACTGTTTGTCATGAACTTCCATAAGAGTGTTCAAATAGTCTTCAAATAAATCACCATGCGGAAATTCCCAAGAAGTGAATTAATAATCTCCAATACACTATAACACCTTTGTAACACATCCTGCTGCATGCCCACGCATTGTTATTGCGCATAGCTTATATATCTTTAAAGTGAAGCAGTGCCTGTAGAGTCAACCAAGCTGTACCTTTTCATCTTTTGCTGGCACCACCAGTACATCCTTCATACCCACACTTGGCAAATTCAACAGCGAAAATTCACGTCTCTTTACCATCCATCTGAAGTTCTTATCAAAAGACCCGTTTCCAAGAAGACAATCCTTGATTTTCTGACCTAGCTTCATGTCCAGCAATCGCGGACATGAAAATTGAATACCCGCGTCACGCGATAAAAATTAATTGAACAGGAAGTGTATGGAGAAATGTGTAAAAACACTCACGGTCCTTGTACAGTAGCTGTAATTCAACTCTACGTAACGGTTTATGATAGGGATACTGATGAGCCATCTTTTCTATATTCTGGTCTCTGTAGAAAAGTGTTCACTACTAATTCCATACGCGTTTTTGTGCTACTACGTACATTTGTATGTGAAACATGATATTGTCATGTTTCTTCAACTTTTTTCTTATCACTCAGCCATAAATCTCAAGTCTACATGATGGAATATGAAGGCTGAACTACTGAGTCGTTTTTTGGAGCAAGTGGTGTATTTTATGCTCTTACACACCTAATTCCCAAGGCACTTTTATGAACCGCACTTCAAAATCTGGGACAAATATATGAAATTATTAATTGTCATCCGACGTCACATGAGCAAATTATTGGTGCTTGGTAGAGCCGATCGTGCCTAGCCTAATAGTTTCCATAAAAACCATAGCCTTAACTTATCTGGCATAGAACCGTACACGCAAGATGGGTGTTCGATATGAAATAAGGGATATGTACCAGTTTTGCAAGCGAACGCATTCTGTCTCTGGTAGGCCTACTTGGATGCATGTAGTTATACCTTCTACCGGAGGGTTTATTTTTAAAGCGAGACCTTGTGCGTATACCATAAACTAGCGTATACTTGTAATGACGTACGGTCTCGACTGGCTCTGGATCGCAACATATACGTACACCAAAGCTATGTGGTTAGTGACCGTGGCAGTACAGTATGTTGAGCGAACACGAGCGCACTTTGCTGTGTCATGTGTATAATGACTATTAGTACTACTGTACAAAACCGATCGACAAGGCCGGACGTTGTGAATGCATTTCAGCTACTTTGTAAAGCTACAATTGGCTGAAGAACTTTATACAAGTGTGAGATCGAAAGATAAATAGATACAAGAGACAGAGATCATATATAGATCTCTGCAAGAGGCAAAGAGTAAGAGGGTCTCCAGGTCCACAGTCGACATAGCCAAGAGGCGTGCCGTTGATAAAAATATAGCATTGCGCAAGGCACAAAAAGGTAGTATAATTACAAAAATTCTAGACAAAAACTGAATAAGCAGTACCAGAGGTGATCGATCTGGTAGAACCTGAGCTGACAGTGATGCACAGCAATTCGGTCGTCCACACGCGGGTGAATTGCATTCAGTCACACACGCGTGTACATAAAGATGCGTGCACTTAAGGCTATCGTAGTCATAAAGGCCGGCATACATATGGCGACTTCCTGCCGACTTGTCGCATGCGATTGTGGCGCCAAGATATCCTTTACGGGAAATTTGATTAAACGCTCTGATTTTTAACCCTCTCTATTTATTTGCCATAAATGAACAATTTTGAATACCTTCACACGAAACTCACTGCCGGCACACTGAATATTTGCAAGGTATGTGATACTGAAATCATTCTGGCACAAATTTATACAGTAGTGTTAGTTTGTCTCAGTACGCGTATTATCTAGCATGCGCGCTGTATATTGCTTTACAATATCTTCATAAATTAACTGCTGCATGGGTGTGGTCTAGGATATAAGAGTGTAAGGGGTTAAGCAACTTGGCCAACACACTAAGCCCTATGGGTGTGGTCTAGAATGTAAGAGTGTCGGGGGTTAAGCAACTTGGCCTACACACTAAGCCCTGTGTGTTTTGTCTAGAATGTAAGAGTGTCAGGGGTTAAGCAACTTGGCCTACACACTAAGCCCTGTGGGTGTGGTCTAGAATGTAAGAGTATTGGGGGTTAAGCAACTTGGCCGACACAATAAGCCCTGTGTGTTGGTCTAGAATGTAAGAGTGTCAGGGGTTAATCAAATTGGCCGACACACTAAGCCCTGTGGGTTTGGTCTAGAATGTAAGTGCGTAAGGGGTTAAGCAAATTGGCCGACACACTAAGCCCTGTGTGTTGGTCTAGAATGTACGAGTGTTGGGGGTTAAGCAACTTGGTCAATGCACTAAGTCATGTGTGTTTATTCTAGAATGTAAGAGTGTCAGGGGTTAAGCAGCTTGGCCGACACTCTAAGCCCTGTGGGTGTGGTCTAGAATGTAAGAGTGTCAGGGGTTAAGCAAATTGGCCGACACACTAAGCCCTGTGGGTTTGGTCTAGAATGTAAGAGTGTTAGGGGTTAAGCAAATTGGCCGACACACTAAGCCCTGTGGGTTTGGTCTAGAATGTAAGAGTATTGGGGGTTAAGCAACTTGGCCGACACAGTAAGCCCTGTGTGTTGGTCTAGAATGTAAGAGTGTCAGGGGTTAAGCAGCTTGGCCGACACACTAAGCCCTGTGGGTGTGGTCTAGAATGTAAGAGTGTCAGGGGTTAAGCAAATTGGCCGACACACTAAGCCCGTGTGCAGGGCCGCCAAGAGCCAGCCCGGGCCCGGGGCAAATTTTTTCTCGGGCCCCAAGCCTAATGAATCTCATCAACTCATTAAACCTTTAAATGCTATCACTTACATCAAACCAGAGGCGTATCCAGGGGGGGGGGGGGGGGGGGGGGGGGTGGGGGTTGCAACCCCCCTTTCATATAAGGTACCGCCTCCTCTTCTGCTAAATAACCCCCCCCCCCTGCTTTTCGTATTGGGCCGTAAGTGGACAGCACACCCCTCCCCCCCCCCCCCCCCCCCACTTTTCGTGTCGGGCCTCAAGTGGACAGCAACCCCCCCCCCCGCATTTCGTATCGCGGGTCTCAACCCCCCTTTTGGTAAATCCTGTATCCGCCATGTTGTTTTAGCGTATTCTGCCTTTGACCGCTTTAGCACACATTGCCTTTTCCCTTCTTTTCTGGATGCCTGATTTGTGATGGTAGCCCATTCTTGCCGCTCGTTAAACAGAAAGTGTAAACCAAGACGCTGATTGGTTACAACAATCTGGGTCCCGAAACTAATTAGCAACTAAGCCATTCATTATCGACCAGGCATGAGGGGGCGTGCCTAGTGACTAATAAAGGGTGTGGCTCTAAAGGCCCGGGCCCCATTGAGGCCCGGGGATTTTGCCCCCCCTGCCCCCCCCTCTCATTGGGGCTGCCCGTGTGTGTTTGGTCTAGAATGTAAGAGTGTTGGGGGTTAAGCAACTTGGCCGACACACTAAGCCCGTGTGTGTTTGGTCTAGAATGTAAGAGTGTTGGGGGTTAAGCAACTTGGCTGGCACACTAAGCCCTGTGTGTTTATTCTAGAATGTAAGAGTGTCAGGGGTTAAGCAGCTTGGCCGACACACTAAGCCCTGTGGGTGTGGTCTAGAATGTAAGAGTGTCGGGGTTAAGCAACTTGCCCGGCACACTAAGCCCCTTGTGTGTGGTCTAGAATGTAACAGTGTTGGGGGTTAAGCAACTTGGCCGACACAATAAGCCCTGTGTGTTGGTCTAGAATGTAAGAGTGTCAGGGGTTAAGCAAATTGGCCGACACACTAAGCCCTGTGGGTTTGGTATAGAATGTAAGTGCGTAAGGGGTTAAGCAAATTGGCCGACACAGTAAGCCCTGTGTGTTGGTCTAGAATGTAAGAGTGTCAGGGGTTAAGCAAATAGGCCGACACACTAAGCCCTGTGTGTTTGGTCTAGAATGTAAGAGTGTCAGGGGTTAAGCAACTTGGTCAATGCACTAAGTCATGTGGGTGTGGTCTACTATGTAAGGGGTTAAGCATCTTGCCCCCTCATACTCCCACTCAGGCTAGATGACAAGAGAGAAGTAGTCATTGGATGTCACAGGTGATACATGTTGATAATGATGGTATACATCTACCTGTGTAGGAGGAAGAAAATCCACACTCCTTATGTAAGTTATGTTTTATTGTTGTTGTCACCTTCCCAACACACACTGCCCTACTTCCACAACAACAGCTCTATTGTAATTACACTAATGATTTATCTTATTTAGGTTCATAGCCAACGTAGAAGCAGTCTCCACTTCCAATGAAACTTTTGAACAATATCATCATCCAGTGTCCTTTGTGATGTGACTCCTGTTGATACAATTCTGTGTCAATCTTTTTTTGCCTTTTTTGATTGTATATACACACTTAACATTTTGAATGCAATGGATTACGAGGTGGGAGTGTTGTGTATGTGCATGTATACTCACAATATCGCTTACATGACATTACAAGTATAAGTAGTCTCAGCATCAAACTTGAACTTTGTCATTGACTATATAAGAATGTTCAATCCCTTTACAACCATTCAGTTTAACTGAGAGTAGTATTGGCAGCACATGATAGTCTGCATCTTATCTGATGTAGTTATATATGCCATGCCAGTTCAAACATGTACATTAGTACATATCATATCATATAATTTGCACTAATACAGCTCGGCAATATTACCGGTTGCGCTAAAGTATTCATTATGATGACCCACCATCCTTACCTTGTGACATAGGTTGACATCAAGTTGCTTAGTAACGTTAACGTTACTAGTTACTGGTGGTGGTCATCATCATCACCATCCCACCACCACCACCACCCCCACCACCACCACCACCACCATCACCACCACCACCACCACCACCACCACCACCACCA